>OZ025295.1:28538671-28728671 GCA_964019185.1 Maratus speculifer
TTTTATTTGTATTTCTATTATTATTCTACTAATTATTTGTTTTTTTTTATTACTTAAAATAAAAATTACGTCAGTATGTATAACTTGGCTATTAGTTTGGCAATTTGTATAATTTGGCGAAATCGGTGACGGGATAACAGAGTAGTACCAAAATTTCATTTTTGCGTTGCTCTTCTGAGTTACCCAATACGACCTTATTTTAAATCTTTTCAATTAGTGAGAAATCTCTGCATTAAAATCATTTGAAACACAGAAAACAGATAAAATAGCTTTTAAATGTATGCCTATATTTTTACATTTCCGTTAAAATAGTAATAATTAAAAATTAAAAATAACTATACTTTTTTTTTTCCTTACCTTTTACTTTTTGAGTCTTTCTAAGAACGAATATGCTTTATTCAAAAGATCCTATTTAAAAACGTCTTTTCTTGGTCAAGTTAAAAGCTAAAAATTACACATTTTGAAATTTTTTCGCAATTTTTAAATTATGAATAAATGCTTGAGATTTATTATTATTTTTTATAAATATAATGATCGATTATAAAAGTATTAATATTGCTTTTGTTCTTTCAATGCAAACAAAAATGTGCACATTTACGTTATATGCATGATGCGTAAAATTATCTCTAGATAAGTATAGTACATATATGATTGAGTATTATTATTATTATTATTATTTGACCATAACTCAATAAGAAACCGAAATTCGGTATAGTTTCTGTTTTGTCTAGAAAAACGTGTTTCGATCGAATGCTAATTATTAATTTATAAATGAAATACCTACTCCAATTAAAAACTAGACATCTTGAATCAAAGTTAAATTATTAGTATATTAATCAACTTGTTATAATTTTATTTTTTTTACAGATAACTATTGAATCCAAAACAGACTGTTTAACTTCGTTCACCAAAAGTTAAGTATTTATTTATTGCATTTATTTGTTTATTTACAGATTAATGCTTTCTTTACATTATCATCCTATGTTTAAAACGTCAAATCAGTAAAATATCGTTATGTTTGATTATACACTTCCGTTATCTAAAAATAAGTATACTTTATCAACAGAGTAAACATCACTGATTTATCACGATTATTTGTATCTAAATCAATGCTGGAACAATGTGACCGTTCGATTGTAAATCGAACATTAGATTAAAATGGATTTTTATTTTTAAAATAAGTCTTTTGGCATTTAAGTTACCACAGATTACAGAGTATTCGATAAGTCCTTTTACATAAATTCATTAAATGAAAGTAACCAAATAGACGCACATTGGAGTGCTATTTGCCCCATAAGACTTCTAAAAGAGTCGAATTTTTTTATGGCAAGACGAAAAAGTAATTCATATGGTTAACCATATTCATAACCATAAATTCAGAAAAATAAATAAATAAATAAACAAATAAATAAAAATTTAACATTTTGTGGTATTGGAGTGTAATGCCTTTTTTTGAAAAAAAAAAAAAAAAAACCTTTAAACAGCTTTATAAGTAAGTTTACACCCCAAAAAATTATTTAAAAAAATAATGAATTGTGGTATTGGAGTATAATTTGCATTACAAAAAGTGGCAAGTAAAGGTGAGGTGCATTTAGCCCGAGCCAAAAATAGTGTCGGGCTCGGGCTCAATTTTTATACAAGTCTTCGGGTTCGGGCTAAAAATTTATTGACAATACGTGATAATTATACGTATTCACAAATTGGAAAAAAGGAAACAATTGTTATTAAAAAACAGTAGTCGAAATTTCTTTGTGTGTTTTTGCAATTCAACTGAACGGCAATTGAATTGCTATTTTATGTGATTCTGAAAGCTTTATACGATTAAGTTTTATACATGACAGTAATATAAAGAAACCATTAGGATTTCTCTTTACCATCCACGTTTTCTTTTTGATTTTTTTTTTAAACAATTATTAAAAAACAAAACTTATGTATTTCTGTTATAAATCTAAAATGATACTTTAAAACAATAAGAATTAAGACATTTGCATATTTCTGCCAGGAGCTGAGTATAAATAAGAAATTTCAATTTTAAAAAGATTTTTAGAAACATGAAAAGCATGAGAGGGAGTTTTCAATATTAATTTTCACTTCTATATAAGAAAGGATTTTTAAGTGAGAAAATTAATATCGAATCAATTTTTACATGTTATTAACAATTTTTTATTATGTGCTCTTGGCATCATGCTCGGGTTCTGATGACACAAAATCTTTTGGGCTCGGACTCTAAAAAAGGAGTCCGAACTTTATCTCTAGTGGCAAGTTTTAATAGTAAAAAAATAATTAAAAAAATTAATTTTTAATTGCCATAGCCAACATTTTGACAAGTCTTACGGTACAAATTGCATTCGATGAACAGTTTGCTAAACAATTTCAAATAAATTCTTGAAGTGAAATCCGACTTATGGAACACTATACGAGTATATATCATTTAAATATTCAATAAAATGTAGGATTGATTATTCTGATTTATTATAAAATATTTCAGTTATCAGCATTGTAAATTATTTAGCAATTAAAAAAAAAAAAATCGCGGCAATGATTTTGATAATCTAAAATTGTTCAATGCAGCATTCTTTGAAACTTTTCTTGGACCTTTAAATGATTCCTGTCGCACATGTTTTTTTTTTTTTTTTTTTTTTTTTTTTTTTTTTTTTTTTTTTTTTTTTTAAGATAAAAAATGACTTTTAAAAGATGCTTTGCTTAAAGTGTATGTTTATTTCTTAATTAAAGGCAGCATTAAAACCTTGGCCTCCTTTCCCTGAAACACATTTATAATCTATGAATATTATATTAGAAATAATACGTCTGGGGACACGGCAGTTCCCCCGCCAAGTCGAGATTATATTATTTAGTATAAAGGCTCGCCTTGAAAATTATCTTGATGTTAAAATTTTCCCCAAAAAATTATTTGGTAATATTTCAGAAATTGAACTCCCGCGACCAATAGCAAGGGAATTATCGAGAATGATCTATGTGTGTATTGAATTAACGAGATTCTTTCGCCAGAGAATATGTATTAAATACGATTGGTTGATATTGAGCATTTGAGTAAAGTGGCAAGCTGTAGCATGTCATAATACAAATTCCAACGACATTTTGCATTTTTTGTAAAGTTGTTGCTAACTGAACTGAAGAACACGAAATTGATAGTTTGTTATTAATAGTCTAATGCTATTCAAATGCTTCACAATCTTTGGATGATTCATGATCTCGCTTTCTTTTTTCATGTTTGCATAAATATCAACAATGCACCACACCGCTGGACCCTGGTTCGAATCCAGCTAGCGGCATGGATGTCTGTGTTGTCCCTGTGATGTGTATTAAAAAATGTATGTGCTGTATTTCCTGTAATAATAAAGTGTTCTGTATTAGTTTCTGTGTATTATGGATCATTCGAGGTAACAGCCACTGTAGCTATAGACCTCAAAGCATTGTTCATTCAAAATTCAAATCAACAATGCAGTAGATAAATTTAAAGAAAAGAACCCCGCACGATATACATTATTGTCAGTGGCGTAGTCAAAATATTCATACGAATAAGGTTTAAAGGGTTTGCCCCGGGGAGGACATCTCTTCCGGAACAATGAGATGTCTCCTCCCGGAAGATTTGAGACTTTGTGCTTTCAATGATAAAAAAGTGCATAATTCTCCCTCCGAACCACAGAAATCCCTCCCGGAGAAAAGTTTGAATTCAACAATGTGTGCAGTAGAATGGAACACTGTCTCCAGGAATATGGAAATTAATTAACACCGTTTGTCATATTTGGCATGTGTATATTTAATTTGTCTGAATTCATAATGTAACACAAATTCCATATTTTGGAAAACATTCATTTAATTTGTAATTTATATATATATATCAGTTCAAACACGTTTAATTTACTTATTGTAAATAACATGCAGTCATTCTCATATAACATTTTAGGATGTCACAAAATATTTCAAATTCTTTTACCACTGGAGGCCTTATAAAATGCTAAACCGTAAATGAGATTTGCATATTTATTGGATAATCCATTCTTCAAAAAATATGCGCTTCTCTGTTATTTAAGCGTTATTTAATTCGAAATTCTAATATATTGTGGGAAAATTAAATGTTTAATAAAAGATACTTGTTATCACAGAAGTTTGAATATTTAAATGGAAGTAAGGAATTTTTACGTGAGCTAAAAATAAATAATTTTCCTAATTCATATTCACTTTAGCGGAAATAAATTCATTGAACTTTCATTCCAAGTGCGATGGGCAGAAATATTTGAGGAATGCAATCGCATTATGAATCAGTTTGTTAAAAAATGTAGCACATAATCATCGTAATTAGTTTTTTAGGTAAATTTTGCTCGATTAGTTCACGAACGTAATATAGGTTTGAAATGTTAATATACCCTTTCAGGTAAGAAATTAAGTACTGTTTTTTTACTGAAGGATAATGTAAAATATAGTTATGCGATATAATATGAATTATTATGATATAAAAATCACGCTAATGCAGCTATGTTTTCACATGCAGATAAAACGTTTGGAAATAAATGTGCAAAAAAAAAAGATTTTTTTTTTCGTGAAAATTTTTAATTTTGCTGCACCTTTAATAATTCTCCATTCCCACACTAATTTTGCTGAAAATAATTTCATAAAAAAATTGTAGGTGCCAATTGATCGAATAAAATGTGTGCTATTTAATGTTACCCATAAATTATCTCTTGGATGCTTCATACATATTAATATTTGTGCGAACTTTAATTTTTTTAAATAATAACACTCACTTTAGCTGATTAAATTGAGTTTCTTAGATAAAACTAAATATTTTATGGATTTTTTTCTTATATGTCAATATACTTAGAAGGGATTAAAAATTGAGGATGTTAATGTCAAATCCACATGAAAGATTTAACCTTTTCCGGCGCATTGGTCTCAGATCGCGGACCAAATAATTTTAATTCCAAACTTACAAATGGCACCAGGCATATTTTAATAAAATTTTGATTTTACAACGAATGTTTAAAGTAACGAGTTTTTAATTTCTAAGAAAGTCATTTGCAAAATTCGGTGTCAATCATTTCATTTCATTTCATTCATCATCATTTTACGAACAGAATTTTTCTTTTCTTTTAATTTAAAGATTGGTACAATGAATGGTCCCAAATATAATCCAAATGCGTCATTTTGATTCATACATATATTTTTATTTATGAAAATTATATATAAATTCATGGAAGTGCAAAGAGAAAACTGCAAAAGTTTTAATTTAGCTTCCCCTTTTTCCAGTGTTGAATTCAGACACTTTTCCCCGGGAGGGACTTCAGTGGCTCCGGGAGGACATTATAGAGTCCGGGGAATTATATTTTTTGACCATTGAAAACGCAAAATTTCAAATTTTCCGGGGGGAATGTCCCCTCCAAGGCCACCCCCTTGAATTCAACACTGCCCTTTTCTTTTTGTGACAGGCGAAATTGAAAAATGTGGAAACACACATAAATTCTATTGAATACATATTTCGCGTTTACTTTATAAATTTAAAAGGTTTAATTTTAACAACTAAATAATATAAGATAAAATTTTACTTATATTTTGGCAAAGGGTATCTATAGAAAACAGATGTGGAATAAATGTATCTACAGTGCTGCCAGTTTGTAATCGCTTTTGGATTCCAAGCAAGAAATCATATGCTATTTTAAAAATGTATGTTTTTGTCAATAAATAAATAAATAAATAAATAAATAAATAAAAATAAAAAAATAAAAATGTAAGTTTGGCACGCTTTATTTTCCGCGACCGGGGCGAACACTCCCTTCGCTCTCCCGCTTCGCACGGACCTGTATAAATTCATATTCAGAAAATTTATGAATTATGAAGTACATTAGCTTTTGCATAAAAAGAATCAGCATCGATGTAAACTAAAATTTACTAAAATTTACAGCTCATCCCTGTAATTGTTTTTCAAAATATAGAAAAATTTTACTTTTCGACGGTCTAAATTCACAAAAAAATATGAAATTCTCATAACTGAGCATATAGATAGATGTATTCATTTCGAATTGAATATTTTTGGATCATTAATGAACAATATGCTTTCGCAATTTTGAAATATCACATGTTATCAAACCCAAACAAAAAGATAAATTTGCGCTCGGTAATTGTTCATTTATAGCGGCATAAATGATGTTTATTAATGCAAATGTTAAACTATGTACGCCGTTTTAAAATTACTTAAATAATAATATAATTATATAAATTTTGCAAATAATGCTCTTGTCATAACAATATTTGATTTGGGCATATTGATAATAATTCTGCTAATTAAATATATATATATATATTAAACGTTTCTTGCTAATAATTTTAAGCGGGAAATAAATGTCAGTACAATTTTCTTTTAATTTGTAGGATCAGGGGGGTGGTATATGATGATTCATATTTGAGATAAACCATGGTGTCAAAAATGAATACATCTGTTTCTCAATGTTGAGTACATTTGGATCCACATATTTTGAGTATGTGACTCATTTGAAATTGAGTAATTTTTACTCACTTTTGAGACCTCACTTTTTTCAGTATATCGTTTAGAATTCACGGTAGAAAAAATCTTAATAAGTAATCGAACAAATTATACGGAAATTTCTTTTACTTACAATCCGATTATACTCTTAGTACTTTTCTTTAATAAACGGCCATTTTCAATATAGTGTCAAGTCCGTTACCAAATGTTAAGTTTGTCACCGTACGGTTTTTTAATGATTATCATTTTTTCCCCATTCTACTTTTACTTTTTATTCAACTAAGAAACAAATATGCAATTTCATTAAAATTTAATAATTTACATGAATCTATACTATAAATATTAAAAAAAGTTCTTGCATCATTTCTATGTGATCAAAATCTTGTGGCTAAAACTATCTCTCACTTCAATTTAATTTAAGTATTATTGATAAATATCATGTTTTGAAATTTTAGGGACATAAGTCACTTTAAAGTAAGTTGATTTTAGGAAATTTAATTTCCGTAATTTTGTATGGTAACGGACTTCACAATTTGCCTTACAAGCCAACTTTAAATAGCAGTAACATATATTATAGGGCAAAGTGCTCAACCAATTTTTTTTTCATGTACCTTAAATATTTACTTTAACACCTGTCTCCACTTTTAAAAGAAATTATTAGGTTTGAAAAATAAAAATAAAATTCTGAAATGTAAGTAAATGGTGAAAATGGCCCAAAAATTTAATTTTCTTTTTCGAATTTTTGAGATAAGCGCCTGTAGAGCGCCAAAACAAAATTCAAGGATGGGTAGGATTTTAAAACAGGTGTGTCTGAAAGTTTTCTAGCAAGGCCCCGTTCTACATACACCCAACCCAAATATGAAATAAACTAGACTGAGATTTTTTTTTTTTTTTTTTTGGTCAGAACCTTACTACACAACAATTTTTAAACATGTTAATTTTCTTTTTTTAAGAGAAAGGCTGCTTGCTACCCCTTCTCCCTCCCTTTGCTTAATTCCCAAATTAAGATTAGGAAAAAAAAAAAAAAAAAAAAAAAAAAAAAACATGCAAAGTTGGAAAGCAAACGAAAGTAAAAAGTCTTTTCCATGGAGAGGAAGGGATCAGAAAGGCAAACCCCCTCCACACACACATTTTTCATCGAAAAATTTTTAAAAGAAGTCTTTACTTTTTCTCTTACTGTTAATTATTTTTAATCCTTTGAAAAAAAAAAAATTGTATTTTTTATTCTAAAATCATGAAATAAAAAAATGGTTAATTAGATTTAAAAATCCAAGGAGACATGTCCTTCCTCACTCCCCTTTTCCTCAGGGATATAGTGGATGGAATACGAGGGTATACGCCGTATACCTTCTGGATTTTTTTAAGAAGCGCCGCATACCCTCTATTTCTCGAGAAAGCTATAGTATACACACTCTAGGGTATACCCCCTGCTTAGAGCATATACTCTCTGTGTTATTTTTACGACTACACCCCTGCTCTTCCTTTGTGGGCACTCATGTCTTCAATATAATGTCAGTCTAGCAGTTTTAGGAAATATTTTAGTGTAATCGATCAATTCAGCTATTAAAACTCTTTAATTTCAAGGCCAATTTGATTATGAAATACACTTAATGCTTTTTTCATAGGCGTTTTTGAGCCTTGCATATATATATTATAGGTGTTAACTTGTTTTAAAAATAGGTTAAATATGTTTCATCTTCTGCACATAAATATTTTACAATCGTATTTCTTGAATTTTGTTTATGATTACGTTTCTTACGAACATAAATATTATACGTTATACAGTCCTATAATTTTAACGAAAAGTTCTTTTGCTTATATTAACTGCTGCTCAGAGATGCAGTGTGTGTGGGGGGGGGGGGGGGTATATGCCGTATACCTTCTGAATTTTTTACAAGAACAATGTATAACCCTCTGTTTCTCAATAAAGCTATAGTATACACGTCCTAGGGTATATCCTCTGCTTCGAGTGTATATCCTCTGTTATTTTTACAACTACACCCCTGCTGCTAATAGATGGTCCCATATCCATATTTAAAAACAAAACATAAAACTTCCTTAATCGATGAACTAGGAATCTATCATGTATCCTTCCTGTACCTAATGACTAAAACCTTCCGACTTTTTATAAAAATAATTCATTTTAAAATTAAAGATATTTCGATATTTAATTTATAATGTTTTGTGAAATCTCCAGAAATTGTGTTTTAATTTACTAATTATTATTAATGTTGTAACAAATACTGCTCTTTGTTTTCACCAATTGTTGAACTACTTCAGAAATTAAATATCAACTTTTAAAAAAATCTTTATCATTTGTATTTATAGAATTTTTTTGCTAGTTTTAGAGTTTACAATACAAACTCTCCAATAATAAAATCTTTATTCTAATTGTTTGTATGAAGTCTTATAAAAATGAAATGCAGGTCAAAATTCGACAGGTCTAAATTTGACGGGGTTATATACTAAAACTCAGTGCTGTAATTGGGTGAGAATGAGTAGGAACTCCGTTCCCAGAAATATTTGGCTTATTACTGAAGAAAAAAAATCGCTTACGAGCACTTTTTTTTTTTTTTTTTTTTTTTTTTTCAAGCGAAACAATAATTTATGCTACTTAAAAAAAAAAAAAAAAATCGGTTTACTTACATTTCTAAGCCTTTATGGACCTAACTAATAATGTTTCTGTCTTGAACAATACATGAAATCTTGATGTTTTGACCAGGAAGAAAATTAGCAATCGAGACAGCTTGTTGCGAACCAGAGAGCACCGAAAACACCTCTAAAACTTCTAGGATAGATGTGCCAGTAATGAATATATGGATTTATTTCTGGTATTTCAATTTATTTTGATTCATAATGAAAAATGTTACTATGAGATTGATTAAATATTGATTTTAGATGGATGTTTTAGAAATGCAATAGTATAAAAACTAGAATTATTAATTATAAATTGAGAAAAAAATTTGGCTTTTGGCTAAATGTTTTCAACAGGATTTTGGTTTAGGATAAATCTGGTAATCAACATCTATTCTATGAAAGGTGAGTTCCCACAAATATTTTTCTTCCAACTACACCTCTGCTAAAACTAGAAAATAAAACTGGATTAATATCCAGTGAAACTAAGTAGCGGTCTAGCGAACTACAGATACTACCAAAAATAATTTATTCGGCCACCGACAAGTTTTCTGTTGAGAGGAATCGACGGGAAATTTTAAGGTCAAGAATTATGCCGATAGAGAATAAATAATGCAAATAGCCTTTTTCCTTTCTGTTCACTTAACATTCAGTCATAATCTTACACTTATCTGCATTTCACAGTTCTGTGGCCTAGAGAAAAACGCAGAAACAAGTTTGACAACATTCAAGAATTGTTCTTAAGGTCCAGAAATGCCAAAGAAAATTTCTGGCAAAAAGGTCAGGCGACATGCGAAGGACTCCACTTAGTGACGTAACGGTCAGAAGAATGAGATCAGATCAGACTCTTTATCTTGGTCCGCAGAAGAGAATATTACCTGTGGTGGTCGGTAATCCTCTGACGCATCTGGCGGGGCCTTTCCTACTGGGAACTGGTTTGTTTTGCAAAACGGGATCTGAGGTTTATGTCATTTTTCATAATTTGATTCTACAGATCTCCTAACAGGATCCACGTGTCTGAAGGATCAAAGGATAAGTGAAAAGAGAAGAAAGTGATCTCTGCCTACTCGTTCTGTTTACTTATCTTACCTTCCGATGACGTACATAGTTGAAAAAGGAATCTTTTATATAGTCATGAGCCATTGCATAAAATACAGGGAAGAGTAAAATTTTGAAACAGATATAATCGGCAGCGAATAATACTATTTTTTTCTTCTCCTTAAGGCTACGTTTTGACACATACACAAATTCACTTGTTAACAAAAATATATAACATTGGAAGGCCTGACTATGGAAGCGATTTGGAATCAATATGTGTTTTTTATTTTTCAACAAATAAATTCCTATCGAGTATTAAACGATTTTGATCACGTGACAAAGCCTTTTTTCCCCTTCTTTGTTAGTTATTCTTTCTTCGCACGGATGTCGGGATCAAAACGTCCGCTTTGATATTATTTTCTAAAAAATCTAATGAGTTAAAAAAAAAAGAAAAAGAAAAGGAAAAAAAAAACAATTTGATTAGATACTTTCTGAACAACAACACTTGCTAGTTTCATCCATTTTTGAATAAAAATAAATTAAAACTTATGTCATAAAGTTGCCTTTTGGATTTGAGAACAGCCTTAAATAAACATAGACTTATTTTCTCTAATAACCTATACTAAAAATAATAACTAAGAATATAAACATATTCTCTTCTCTTCTCCTCAGAATTACACATGCAAAAGAATTTGTAGATATATCACCTTAAAAAACATTGAAGAATGCAATATATATATATTAAAAAAAAAAAAAAAAAAAAAAAAAAAAAAAAAAAAAATCCAAAAATCTACAGTTTTTTCCAAAACGAATTATTGAAGCAATTTATTCTTTTCTTTTTCAAAGAATTCATCTCTTGAATGTTTTAATAAATGCACATATAAAGAAAAGCGGTATTAAAATTTGTCTTCTACGGGGAATTCAAGGTAAGGAGGCAAAGCACTGCTAACAACAATAACAACAACAAAAATTCTTAGAGTTTTTCCTCTTAATGATTAATCATCTAAAATCATTTTAAAGAAAAATTGGCACATCTCATTTTTTTTCCTTTCAAGTAATTAGAGGAAAGAAAATTAGGTTACTTAAATTTCAATATTGAGGGAAAGGCAGTTGTCCTCCCTCCTGCCCCATTTCGGGCGTTCATCATCTGTCGCTTCATCTTATCTCAATGAAGAAACTTCACCTGGGAGGAATATGTTTTCTTTTGTGTGTAAATGATAAAGTTTATCTTGAAATTCTCAAAAATCCACTCAGAATCATTAAAATAATTTTAAATAATCTTTAATTACTGTTTTTAGCAACGCAAAAACATAAACAAGACCACGTGATACAAAAACACGACGGAATTGGTTGTGACGTCATTTGCCGCGAAGTCGAAATGTTTAACTTTTTGCTCGCATACTTTTTCCCACTGCTTTTCCAATTTGCAACCTTGTTTCATCTGTTTCTACAAATTTATTTAACGTTAGCAACTTTAAATTTGGACTTAACTTATCTTAATGTAAAATACATTGTTTACTTTTCATTAAAATTTTAATTTGAAAATGTCAATTTCAGCCGGATTTGTGATAGGGTAATCGGACGACAACCTCAAAAAATGGATTCTCTTTCCATGTTAATTTTTTTAGGAAAGAGTTCTGATTTCATTGGCGCAAAAATACGAGGAGTATAATCTAAAATAAATGTATTTCTGTTCTACATTTATTTTTATTTTAATAAATAAATGTGTTTATTTTAATAAATAATAATATTGATTAAAGTTAAATGAAAGATTAAAAGCTAAAATAATAATTCGTGATTCTTGATTGTTGTTCTTCAAATGAGTTATTTTCTTATTTCAGTATATTTTAATTTAAATGAAAATTTAATTATTTTACAATGCTGATAAAGTATATTTGATATAATTACATATACCCGCCAAGACAAAAACTGCAGTTTTAAAATTCATTTAGTAAATTATTAAAGCTTCAAATATACATAAAAATAGTATCAATTTTCTTGATTTTTTCTGCTCTTAATTTATAGAAGTGAAAAGGAAAATTGTGAAATTTCTCCATTAATGAAGGGATCGATTTTCACAAAATGACTCTCAGGTATAGGAATAATCTGACAAGAACAAAGCGAGCGCAATATGCCACACATTTTTTTAAGCACACGGACAAGAGTTATGTTTTAATTTTTAACCGTCTAGTTTATTAAATAAAATAAAAAAAATGTTTAATAGCTAAAACCACAATTTGTTTCTAATTTTTGTTTTCTTTTAAATCATTAAACCATTTATGCATCATATTGCGAAACTGGGTACTTATTAATTACTTAACGGATCAATATTTTTGAAAAAAAAAAAAACTTTCAAATAATGGCTTTTTTCTATACTATTTATAAAATTTTATTAATATTATTTATAATTATTATAATAATAATAATTATTATTATTATAAATTAATTAATTAATTAATTAATTATTATTAATCATTATTATAATTATAATAATAATAATAATTATTAATTATTATTATTATTATTATTATTATTATTATTATTATTATTAATTATCATTATTATAATTTATTAATATTTTATTTCACTGGTTTTTCAAAACATGCCTAACTGAATTAGAAAAATGCTCGGTTTAAATAATACAAAATTTAAAACAAAAATTTACTGATAAGAATAATAAATCATGACTGGCATATGGGTGCCCATACGTGGTACGGGAAAATGATGACTGGCAAAAACACGTTTACCATATGACATACGGGCAAATCAGCGAAACCGTTAAATCATGCTTTAGAACTACAAAATACCAATTTTCAACAATATATTTGTATATTTGTACGTAAAAAAATATTTAAAAATTATTTAAAAATTTTCATACCTTACAGATAGTTGGAATCAAGTATTAACTATAGTATTATCTTTGAGTAATTTTACAATAAGATGAGAAGTTTTATATAAACAGCTTATGAGTATTTTCCATATAGAAATTATAAGAATTATGCTTTATGGTTTTAAATGATGCACACGCATAGGCGTTCAAAAGATTTTTTGCTACGTGGGGGAATTGGTATTTAGGTAGATTTGCCAAGCTTTGGTTCCGGTAAAAGAATGAAGAGGGTTACTGCCCCTACCTGGATTTTGAAATTTAACTAACTAGATTTTTTCCAAAATGTTTTCAGAATAATTAAACAATAAGTGAAAGAGAAACTAAAATTTTTTGCCAGAAGTGTTTATATCCCATCTCTTCCTCATGGGAAAAAAAAAAAACACCTGATTCTGTTTCTCTTTTTATGCTCATGTGTTAAAATAAAATAAATAAATAAATAAAATAACGGTGGTTCAGAAGTATATGATGCTGTGGGTGAAAAACATTAATGAACTGCTTCAATTATCTCTCTCTCTCTCTTTTTTACTTTCTTCTATCTTTACAAGAAGAAAGTATTGGATTCATGAAAATTTTCGACTTCCGGTTTTCGACGGATTTATACGTTTTAGAAGGTCCTGAACACGTTTTGACTATTTTTAGAAAATGTCTGTCTGTGAGTCTGTCCGTCTGTCTGTCTGTCTGTCTGTCTGTATGTGACAAGAAATTTGTGGGCGCTCTATCTCAAGAACTAATGCTCAAAATTTCATAAAATTTTATATTCAGTTAGACCTTGATATGAATTAGTGCCTATTGGTTTTTGGTGAAAATTGGCCTGCAGGTGGCGCTGCTATACTACGTTTTTCATGATTTTCAAGATTGCTATATCTCAAGAACTAATGCACAGAATTTCACCAAATTTCAGATTCTGTGACCCCTTGATATACATAGACGCTGATTAAGTTTTGGTGTAAATTGGCCAGCAGGTGGCGCTGCTATGCCACGTTTTTCATGATTTTCACGATAGCTATATCTCAAGAACTAATGCACAGAATTTCACCAAACTTCAGATTCCGCAATACCTTGAGATACAGAGCCACTGATAAGGTTTTGATGTGAACTGCCCTATAGGTGGCGCTGCTATGCTACATTTTGCACGATTTTTGCGATAGCTATATCTCAAGAACTAATGCAGAAAACTTCATCAAATTTTAGATTCTGTTACACTAGAATATATAACATAATTAGACGCTGATTACATTTTGGTAGTAACCTTGCAACAGGTGGTGCAGCTATGCTGCATTTTGCACGATTTTTCCGATAGCTATATCTCAACAACCAACGCACAGAATTTCATCAAATTTCAGATTTTGTTACAAAATGACCTATAACATAATTACACGATGATTACGTTTTGTTATAAATCCTTCGACTGATAGTGCTGCTGTGCTATATTTTACACGTTTTTTTTTTAAACTAGCTATATCTCAAGAACTAATGCACAGAATTTCATCAAACTTCAGATTATTTTACACCATAACATAATTAGACGCTTTTTTACGTTTTGGCATAAATTGTCCAAGATATGGTGTTGCTGTGTTGCAAATTTTTTGTTACAACTATATCTCAAGAACTAACGGACGAAATCCCATCAAATTTCAGATTCTGTTCAGATTTTCTGTTCAGTATCAGTTCTGATTCAGATTAAATTTTGCGTTTTAGGCTTTTTGGATACCAGAATCTCATTAGGCTAGGTCAAATGTTCGAGGAGAT
The DNA here is from genome assembly GCA_964019185.1 of Maratus speculifer. Classification (NCBI taxonomy): domain Eukaryota; kingdom Metazoa; phylum Arthropoda; class Arachnida; order Araneae; family Salticidae; genus Maratus; species Maratus speculifer. The sequence goes on from OZ025295.1 coordinate 28,553,479, forward strand.
TCGATAGTGGGTAACTTTGGGGTCACCACGTTTTTTTTTTTAAATACTAAAATGTACTTATGAGATAGAAGAAAGTTTTGGGATTGACACATCCAACTAGTTTTAAATTGTTGTCGGAAATTTATTTTTGGTTATTTTATACTTTTTAGTTGTTAAATTTTTAGAATTTCTGTTTATAGGGATACGTTTCTTAAAAATTGTCTTGCACGGAATGTCCTGTCCAAAAAAAAAAAAAAAAAAAAAAAAAAAAAATAATCTTTGTTTAGTTTATTTTACGTATATCTTATTGCATTTTTTAAAAAGTGGTCTTGTTTGTTGACCACAAGCATAACTGTCCTTCCCATTTCTACATTTCTTTCTGTCGTCGCTCATATCTCTTAGTATTTCAAGTTTTTACTATTTTCAAGGATTCGATAATGGTCTGACTTGTATCTCTCCATTATTACGCCATGATTAGACAGTCCTGGTTTGCGAAAGCAAAACAGCTATGAATTCTGTCACAAATTTTTAATCATTCATATTTGAATGATTAAACGTTAGAAAAAGTATTTTTTCTACTTTTTTGTGTCATCCTTTTTCATATACAAAGACATTTATTTCAACAGATGTTGCAATGCAGGTGGTCTCATGAGGAGATGAAAGAAGTATAAGTTCTCTGAACTTAATGAGTGACATCATAATAAAATGAATGAACAACAAACAGAAGTAGGAAATAAATAGTATCATTTAACTTCCTTAAGACGAAATGCTTAACCCTTTCCGGCATGGGTAAAATCTGTAGTAAATGAGAAATTATCGATTGACACCGGAATTCACAAACGATATTTTTAGAATTTTCAATTCCTTAGTTGTTCCTTCCTTTTATTGTAAAAGCAAAATTTTACTAATAAAAATTATTGGTGCCGTTCGCAAGTTTAGAATTAAAATTAGGTATCCCAGACCGGGCACAGTGTGCCAGAAAGGGTTAAAGATGAGGCAATGTTTTGTAAGACATTAAAAACTAATTATTTACATACAGACCAAAAAAAAAGATAACTTACGAGAATTCTTTCTGCAAATAAATCAAAGATAAATCACAAATAGGAAAAGAAAAAAGATATTTTCCTGCTCAAAAATCTTAAAAAATTGACATGAAAACTAATAATATTTAAATTCATTTTAATATGACATCTGCCTATATTATCGTTTTTTTTTTTTTTTTTTTTTTAAACGAAGTTTTAAAGGAAGGTTTTGGTATTTGTTTAAACATAAATTTTCTTATTGAATAAGGACATTAATTAAAAAAGCTCTACAGCTCATATTCAAAATATTAGAATAATTACCTTTTTTTTAGAAATTGAAAATATCGTTTGGTAATTTAATGTCTTTTAATGAAAATATGCAAACGATATTTTTATTAAGAACTTATTGTTGATTAAACTTACTTGTTATCTTAAATTTAATATCATTTTTGAAAAGATTAATTGCAAAAAAAATTATTTTGAAAAGTCAAAATATTAGAATATTTATTCAAGTGGTTCAAAATATTAGAATATTTCACATTAATTCTCCTTTAATTATTACCAATTCTTAACTGGTGGCATCATTGATTAAATTCAGACTATTTTATTTAAAATCAGTATTCTTTTTTGCAGTTTGTTTCTTTTTCGTTATAAAATGGGCCGTGTGAGTGATATTCCTGAATCTACTAAACTTCGTATGGTTGATTTGTATCGGCACGGTAAAAATTAATGTTTTATAGCGAATTATTTACATTGTTCGCAATCGAGCGTTAGTAAAATACTAACACAATATTCAAAAATGTGAAAATTTCAAAATAATCGCCGAAATGGTGGCCGAAAACCAAAACATCTGCTAGAGATGACAGGAAACTGAAGCGTATAGTTAATAAAAACCGTTTTAAAAGTGTGCAATTCTTGCACCGAAAATGGAAAGAAGAAGGAGTTGAAGTTTCTACATCGACAACATTAAGATGTCTCCATAAATTTAAATTTGAATCTCGTGTACCGAAAACAAAACCTCTCATGACTGCAAGACAAAAGCGTATAAGATTGAATTGGTGTAAATCAAGACGTTTATGGAGCAATGAAGATTGGAAAAATATATTATTTAGTGATGAAAGTATGTTTTGTGTTTCATATGGTAATCTAGGTATTCGAGTTTGGAGAATGAAGCAAGAAGCATTTGATAAAGAATGCCTTAAACGTTTCGTAAAATTTGCTGCTAGTGTCATGGTTTGGGGTTGTATGAGTGCAGAAGGACCTGGAAAGTTATGCATCGTCTACGAAAAGGTTAACTCTCTGATATATCAAGAAATTTTAGAATATTACATGATTCCATCATCAGAAGATTTATTTGAAGATGATTTCATCTTTCAACAAGATTTAGCGTCCCCGCATACCTCGGTGTCAACTAAGAATTGGTTCCGCCAACGCAACATTAATGTATTTCCTTGGCCACCAAATTCACCAGATCTTAATCCCATCGAAAACTTATGGTGTATAATGAAGAAAAAACTTCAAGAAAATCCTCCTTCAAGTAAAACTGAGTTAGTGGCACGTATAAAGTCTATTTGGGCTAATATTGATAGAAATGTTTGTAAACACCTTGTATATAGTATGCAAGATCGATTGTACGCTGTTATGAAAGCTAAAGGGGATGCTACAAAATATTAACTGCCATTTACTTCATATTCATAAGGTAATATTGTTGCGTAAAATAAAATATTCTAATATTTTGAACCAATCTAAATTTTATTCAAATATTCTGGTGTGTTTAAGGAAGCTGTATACCTAATTTATTGTGCTGTATTTTATATTTTATAAATATTAAAATCTTATCTAAACATTCCGGATTTAATTTATAAGAAATTTAATTGCATTTACTTAGTATAAAAAATAAATAAATGACAAATAATTTTTTCTTATTACTTTTTCTCAATTATTCTAATATTTTGAATATGAGCTGTACTTATTTATTTTCATCAATCTAAAAATTGTGAATACAGTCGAGTCTCTATATAACGAAATCCATTGTTCCAGTAAAAAATTCGTTACATGGAGAAATTCGTTGAATAGAGAAAGCCGTTAAAATTTCTTTTTAATGTGCAAATTTTGAACAAGTATCATTTTTTAAACGTTTAATTAAAAATTTGAAGTGTTCACTATAAATATTAACGTAAAATCCTATTTTTTAATTATTTGAACAGTTTCTCTTAGACATTTATTTAAAAGCTTAATAAAAATCACACAAGAAAAACGTCCGTTAAATTTTTTGCCATTGAAAACACAACATCTCAGATTTTTGGGGGCGATCTCATTGCTCCGGGAGTGAATGTCCCCCTAAGCCACCCTCTGAAATCAACACTGACTTCAATTGCCATATTGATCCAGCTTTTATATGTGTAACAATTAAATTGATACTGTTTCTCGAAGGATGCTAAAAGATGCGTAAGGAGGGGGGCTGGTGAAATGAATTCATTGTATTTAAAGAACAAGGAGATTCAAGATTCAAGGTAGAGAAGCAATATAAAAAATTTCGCCTTGAACGATAAATCAAAAATAAGTGATGGAAATTTGATTCCGTGTGATTTCGAAGCTTTTTTAAAACTGAATAATTAAAGAACATTTTATGAAAAAATTCGTTATATGGAGATAGATATTTCGCTATATACGGATTGTTTTTAATGTAATCATACACTGAGAAACATTTGTGGAAACGTTACACCGTAAAATAGGTGGCAGCATTGCTGCCTCCAATTTTATGGAGTATTTTAACCGTTAAAACCGGTGTAACATTGTCACGATACACCCGTAATATATGTTTACATTACACCATTGCATATGTGAAAACAATTACTCCATGAATATGGAGGCAGCATTTACCACCATTTTTACACCAATTTTATGGAGTAACGTTTCCACAAGTTTTTTACAGTGTGAAAAAAGGGGACCGTTCCTGCTAAAAATTTGTTATATAGAGAAATTCGATGCATGGAGTTTCGTTATAGAGAGACTCGATGTATAATGAAACTTCCATTTAACGAAGTCTCATCGCTACACCTAAACACTTCGTTATGAAAAAATTCATTAAATAGATATCAACTCAAATTTATGAAATTTTTTTAATAAAATACGAATTCTTAAAATAAAGAATACACATAAAAAGAAATATTAGAAAAGATATTTTGATTCAGACAGTAACTTCTGTATGCAATTTATAGATACGAAAAAGAAATTATATCTATATTATAAAGGCCAAACGTATCTGTGCGTAACGCATACGTCATTTTGCGAATGGCAACACTTTCCCCTGAAATTTCAGTTTTGCAATTTTCGCTACTGCAAATTTTACACCTATAAACATCGCACATTTTTAATTTTTACACCGTCGTATAGGGGAAAAAATGTACTTTTAAATGCAATTTGTTTGAAAGCTGTATCTCAATTTATTTTTGCGATATTAATTTTTTAAATAGTTTTCAGTACCAATATTGTAATTGTAGCAACAAAATCGGTCCATTTTCTCTCAAATTTGAAAAATAAAGAAAAAATAAATTAAAATGTGTCTGTTATAAAATCCGGTGACTTTCGGTTTTAGTTCATTTGAATAATTGAGTTTTATAATATTTTGTAAATTTTAGCTTAAAATTATATTTGCTTGAGATTTAGACTGACCAATGTAAGATCTATTTTTTAGTGTAACTAATTTTGGATATTAATTGTAAATAAATAAAACAGTTCTTTTTTAAAGATTTTCTTTCGTCGAATTTCGACGGGTAACCTTGTAATAATAATATCTAAAAGTTAGAAACTGCACGTCATGCGTAGCAAATGAAATTCGTACTACATAGGAAGTTTTAAAAATATTCAGATCTTGGTGTAATAGTATACAGAACTTCGGATACATTAGAGTATCCCAAATCTTTTGTGTATCTCTGTAAGTACTATCTGCTTACTATTATAAAGGAAGTAGCTTGTAGTAAACCTCAGCAACGTATATCAATTTCATAAAGTGTGAAATACTTAAATATTACTGAAATATTAAAATGCGCCTCAAAAAATACTCCCCCCTATTCAGAAGTTGAGTGACCCTTAAGTAGTTCATTTGACCCTTAAGTAGAAAATATCTTTAAATAGAGACTTCGTTAACCCTTTATCTACCGCATTATGAATTCATAAAAATTTTACATTCTAAAGCATTTTACGTAAATTGTGTAAACTAAATTAAAATATTTACATAATCATTTAATAAATTTTTGAAGGATTTTAGAAGGATTGAACGATTTAAAAGGATTAATTAAATTTGAATTTGCAGGGATTTTGTGCAATATTTATAACCCCACTCAAATCTTTTATTTTAAATTGATTCCTTAGTATTTTGTAGAATTATAAAATATACAAATATCATGTTCTTACAATATAAATATAGAAATATTTCCGAATTGAAAAATCCTCATCTCCCTCCCTCAGCGCCAAAAACGCTGAAAAGATATAAAGGCAAAAGAAATAATCCTTTTAAAAATATTTTTGTTTCGTGTAACCAATAATGCATTTGTAATAAAATAAAGTAATGTATCTGTAACTCATTTTAAACGGTATTACAACAAATCGACGTATTAAAAGAATTTTATAATAAGTAATTTTAATGGTACTTATAAGTACCGCTGGTAGATAAAGGGTTAAAGGAAAGTTCTACGTTCTACTGTATTTCTATGCTGCTAATAGTCCTTTTTTGAAATTTCAATCGAAATATCTTTTTTGTTTCAAGATTCAAAACCTCATTATATGTGTTTTTGCAGAAAAAATAAAATAAAGGATATTTAAAGAGTTCTCAAATTTAATAATGCACATAATTAATATTTGATTCAACTCCAGTCGAATTTATCTACGTACTGCAGTTTAAATTAGCATTTTAAAATAAAATATGTTTGCTTACAGGTTATTTTCTGCAATGAATAGACAAAAGAAAGACATGATTTTAGATGCAGCGAAAAGTACTTAATGAGCTGTATAATTTACAAAGAATGGCTTGTCAAAGAAACAAAGTATAAATATGTAAAGGTGATATGAGACAATAAGGAAAGAAAGTGAACTAACCTACATATTTCTGGCATCTCGCTGTTTATTGAGTATAAATAGATCCCGTTTGGTGATGCCGTTATCCAGGCCCTTATTATCGCATTGGCAAATCGAGACTTCGCCCATGGGCCCCAGACCTTAAAGGGCCTCGAAATCCATACATTAAATTATAAAATATTTACTTTCTTTTCCTAATTCCAACTCTTCCATACAATGAAGCTATTAAATTCATCTTAAAATAATATAACACATTGCTAAAGTTATATAAAAGAGTTTTGTTCTGTACTAAGGGGGAAAAAAAAAGAGTAATTTTATTGATTAGGTATTTAATTTTGAATTGACGGAGCCAAGAGTTCATATCCTCTTTTCATATCCAAGGTGCGAAAATAAGTTTATGCATTACACATGCACATATGTGAGTGACTATCAGTTCTATTTGAATAACGCTGTAATGATTCGAAAAGGCTCCCTAATTTATCTTTGCCCAGGTCCCTAATTAGTCATAATCAGGGCCTGCCGTTATCCAGAGTATGTCTATTATCTTGTACAATAGTTAATTATGTAATTTTTAGTTTAAGGATACATAATTCCACTCGCAAGAATGCTTCAAATGTTTTCTTTTTTTTCCTTAATATCGAAGTAATCTATTTTAGAAAGAATTGGAAAATGCAAATTTTTATATGGTTTCTTAGTCCAAAAAATTATATTTAGATAAATGTTTCTCTATGCTCTAGCAACTAACAAATAAAACAATAAAAAATTCATGCTTCTATGAACCAAAATTTACAGAGTAGTGATACTTTACAATTTATGAATTTTTAATATTTAAAAAATATGCTTTAAAAAAAAATACTAACCGACTTCAAAAAAAAAAAAAAAAAAAAAAAAAAAATTACCAAGCTTGGCGACAATTTGACACTAACGCATATGAATGCATAGTTTTAATATGGTTATGACTTGAAAACGTTGCAACAATGAAAGATGATTTGCGACAAATCATTATTTTTTTTTATGAAATCCACATTTTGTTATATTAAAAACTTTCTAGTCACCAGAATTTAATGAAATTAAAAGATCTAGTATCGGTGTAAGAGTTATAGCATGAAATTTTATTTGTTTATTGTACACACACATCTGACTTGTTCGCTCGACATGAAAGCCTGCGATTACCTGAAAAATGAACGCTTCTAATTGGATAACTGCTTCAAAAGGAGTTGGAATTTTCATGTTTTTATTTTTAAAAAGTTCTAATATCAAGTATTTGATAAAATTGAAATGGGACCATGTGGGCATCTTACACTTTCAAACAAAAAAAGAATTATTGAAATCGGTTTATATTTACAGAAGTTATGAGTGAACAACAAATACATACAGGTCGAAATCATAACCTCCTCCTTGAAGTCGGTTAAAAAGCAGCTAACGAAAAAGACAGGCTGTGGCACTCCACCGACTGGCTATTTTCCAGCCCATTTTTATTACATGGCAACTCTAGAACTGGCAGAAATCAACCTCACGTGAAAACAGAGAGACTTGGATTTGTAGAGGTTTACTTTTTTTAATAGGATGCGTGTTTTCTGGCACTAAAGTGTCTTTTGCTTTTTAGTTCTAGAAAACGCTGAAAACTCATAAAACTCAGAGTATTATATCTCAGTAAGTTTCTTTTATCTTAAAAGAATCAGATTTTTTGTTGTTGTTGTTCTTTGCTTATTAACCCTTTGACGGTTAAAGCACTTCTATTCATAAAATACTAAAATGATTGAATGACACCGGAATTAAAAAAAAATTTTTTTTCATAATATATAAGTGTTTTTTTTACGTTCTTTGTAAAATTAAAATTTTCATTTAAAAATTCCGGTGTCAGTATGGCATTTCGCAATTCAAATTAAGTGGTATTCTGGGCGCGTATACGCGCTTATAACCACGAAAGGGTTAAAACCTCAAAATTGTTTTTCTAAATATGGCCCATACAATACAGGAACTGTTAGAGAAAAAAAAAAAAAAAAAGTTGCAACCATTTAAAAAAATAACCATTTTATAGTAAGTATATTTTCTTATGATGAAAAACAACATTTGAACATTTGCATCTTAAACTATACCTCTAAAGTGAATTTGTGTCTGTTATTATCCTCTATGTCTGTTTGAAAACTTTTTTCAGAATTAGTCGAAAATGGAACAATTAAGTCTTTTTGCGATAGTTGTACATTGATAATTTTAAAGAATAATAATTATAATTTTTGCAGATTCCTATCAGTGGTTGGGCATAAATAACAAATTTGCTAATTTAAACCGATTTTTAAGACATGAAAATCCCGAAATGTTATTTATAAAGAATACTTAGGATTAATACTAGCTTCTATATAAGGAAATGTTTTTAAGTAAGAAACTTAATCTTTTAACAATTTTAAAATCTTGTAAAAGAAATTGAAAAAAAAATAAAATACTGTATACTTTCAATATCAGGCTCAGATTCAGATGATACAATTTTTTTCGAACTCGCTCGAGCTCTGATTTAAAATCATCGGTGTGGCCTGAAAGAAACTCTAACTAATCCCTAAAATGTACCACATATGGTAACTTAATATGACTATTATTTTATTATTTTCGCTACTATTATTCCCAAACACGAATATATATGGTAAATTTTTACTAAAATATATCAGGAAGTTTATTGTATGGAATCAGTGATAGCGAAAATAGTAAAAAGAACAGTCTCCCGGAGCAAGCCTGTACAAACCGGTGTCAAAATTGATGTTCAAAGTGTTAACATTTTTTTTTCAGATTTTGTAATGCATCATTAATACACTATAGAATAATATAATTATTTAATGAATATATTTTTGTTTATTTACTGCTTTATGTGCATTTTTATTGTTTTACATAAAGGTGAAAAAAAAAATTCAATTTTTTCTTAAAATCAATTTGCACTAATGTTAGTCGAAAATGCATATTTTCAATCGCTTAAGAAATTCCTTTGAATGAACCTAAAATTTGTATGAGTAACTAATAGAATCCTGCATAGGTGGGGTTGCACCCGACCCGAAATCAAAAATTTTGCTTTAAGTCAATCGAAACTCGACCTGAACTCGACAAAAAAAAATGTCATCCTGAAAGATCCGAACACGACATACATCAAGCTGAAATTGAAAATATTCGATTCCAAATCCAACCCGAACACGAAGTGGAAAAAATTAATCCATACTTTAATACAATTATGGATAAATAGTCTACATTTATGTCGCAATTACAATTCTTTTGCTTAAAAATAAACATCTATCCACATTAAATTCAAATAGATATGCCTGTTTTTTCAATTAAAAAAAAATTCCATATATTATCGGAAAAATAAATTTAACCCGAACCCCAACCAAAGTAATCAAAACTCATGACGGCTCGAAAACCCTAACCTGCAATGGAAAAAATTGTGTTTACCCGATCTGAGAATCTGGTTTACGGCAAAATAGGATTACCTGACCCAAATTCGGACTATGGTAGCCATCTCTTTGAAATGATAAAATATTCAAAATTGTAACAGGAATATTAAGGATTAATTTGCACTTTTAACCCTTTTCGGTGCAAAGCATTTTCATTGCTTAAATGTTGAAACTAATGACTGGCGCGGGATTTGAAAACAACTTTATTTGTAAATAAGAAAAAGTTATATTTTACGCAACCAATAAACCGAAATTTATTTTATCAAAATTCTGATCCGATGTGGCCTTTGAGAATTAAAATAAGTGGTTTCATAGACATACCACCGCCCCTCAAGGGGTTAAATTATTACCAAATACAAAATCTCAAATTTACGGGGAGTGGAGAATAATTTTCATTAGGTAAATTCCGGTTACATTTCCTATGATCAGATATCTCCATCCTTCTTCCTAGGCCTACTATATCCCTCGTACAAATATTCGGATGTAACAAACACCAACCAAAATGGCGAAATATCATAGGCGTAACTAGCGGGGGGGCCGAGTGGGCCGGGCCCACCCCAGACAAACCAGTGCCCCCCCTAGAATTTTAAACTCTTATGGTAATGTTAGAACGTAAAAATTTTATTTTTTTGAGAGATTACACATGCCTCGGAGTGGGACGCTAAACTCTCTATTTTTTGCATTTGTCTTTTTTACTCTATATTTTTCAGATTTAGTGTCTTTTCTCGCTTTTTTACAATTATTTCTTACTCATCGATCGCCCCCAACAGCACATGGTAACAGTATCAGCTTTTAACGAAAATTGATCACTCATTTTGAAAGAGGACGGTATTCATTTGTACTATTGGAAATCAGCCGAAGGCTAAAAGGAATGGTCATTTCCTGTCACTGTCTCGGGTTTTTCAAGACCCCAGGGGGGGGTCTTAATTAGTTACATCTGTTTCTTGTTCTTTTTTTTTTTTTTTTTTTTTGGAAACGGGAATGGACTTTTGAATTCCAGGAAAAACGCTCGCTTCAAAGCATGCCAGCATGCTTTCAAGGGCAGACTTAGTTCCACAAACATTCTGTTAGTTGCTGTAGTGCTAAGGTATTAGTTTCTTTTATTGTGCGTTTCGCTATGATTGATATTAAATCTTCTTCAGAGAAGAAAATTATGAAAAAGATGGATATAAGAGATCATTTTTTTTTAAATCTTCGAATTCATTTAAGCATTCATTAAATCCAGGTATGTTTGGAAAGTATAAAATTCATTTATATTTATGTTTCTAGAAAGATATTAACTTAAACGTAACAGTTTCGTATATTATCCTTTTGTTAAGTTTGTTCTCAAATCCAAAGGGACTACTTTCTAGAGGTCTGCACGGGCCGGAATTTCCAGGCACGGGCCCGGCCCGACCCGTAGGAAATTTATTTTGCGACGGCCCTGCCCGTACAGAAATCAGTGATAACAGGCCCGGCCTGGCTCATAACAATTTCTACGATTTCTGAAAAATTCAGATTTTTACCATATAATTAAGATTCTTTTAAAGAATACTGCATACATATCTATGGAATGATTTTACAGTATATTTTGCAGGAAATGCACATTAACAACATTAATGATTACTTAGATTTTTAGGCTTTCAACATTCGAATAAAGATTCATTAAAAATTTAATATGGCTTAGAATAAAAGAAAAAAAGAAGAAAGCTAAAAACATCGTTACTTTTAAAGCTGTTTAATAAAAAAAGACATATAAAAAAAATTTCTATATCATTTTATTAAACATTTTAAATCCAAATTCATTCTTAAATTCAAAGAAGCTCCTTTCTGGTACATTTCTAAATTCATTTTTTTTTCTCAGAAACGCATAAGATTAGCAGGTATCTTTGAATCTAGGGAAAAAAAGTAAGCGGAAAAAAGTGACATGGAAAAAAGTTACCGGAAAAAAAGTGACATGGAAAAAAGTTACCGGAAAAAAAAGTGACAAGGAAAGGATTTTGGGGATTCATTGGTTAAGTATGAAAGGGGGATCGGGGGGGGGGGGCTCATAATTTAGGTAAATGGGTTTTTCATGCTGAATTAACTGTTTTGGTTCAATTTTTGGATATACGTTCATACTGAAAAGACGCTTGCCTGATTGGTTTTGGGAAGGGACGATTACCCCCCCCCCCCCATCCGTCCTCAATTAGATGAATGGGTTTTTATGCAGAATTATCCAACGTGTGTCAAATTTGCATATATGTTCTTTTCGATAAGTCTTATATATAGTATATGATGCCTGAAGAGATTTAAAAGTTTTAATGGTTAAGTATAGAGGGGGAACGGGGGATAACCTTTCTTAAATTAAATTAATAACTTTTTACGCATAATTATCCGATTTGCTTAGAGTTTTGGACATAGGTTCATTATCATAAGACGTATATCTGATTAGTTATGGGGTTCTTCTGCTTATTATAAAGGGGGGGGCGAGCAATTATCTCCCCCTTAAACTAGATAAATAGGTTTTTATGCAGAATTATCCCATGTATTTCAAATTTTAAAAATAGGTTCTTTCTGATAAGGTGGATCCCTGAATAGTTTTAAGTATTGAATATCTAAGTATAGAAGGGGAATAGAATATAACCCACCATAAATTAAATTACTTTTTACGCAGGATTATCGGATTTGCTTCAAATTTTGGATTATAGATTCATTATGATAAGGCGTATCCCTGATTACATATGGGGTTATTTTGCCAATTAAAAATTGGGGCAGGTGATTATTCCCCCCTCTTAAATTAGATAAATTGTTTTTTATGCTCACTTATCCGATATATTTCATATTTTCGATATATGTTCTTTCTCATAAAGTGAATCCCTGAGTAATTTTAAGGGTTTAATGGCTAAGTATACAGTAGAGGAACGGAGGATAACCCCCCTTAAATTAATAAATGGCTTTTTACGCAGAATTATCTGATTTGATTCAAATTTTGAATGTGCGTTCATTATGATAAGGCGAATCCCTGATTAATTCTGGGTTATCCCTCGTTCATCCCTCTATACTTAGTCATTAAACCTGTCGGACGTTCCCCTCAGTCCACACAACTTTGAAGAATGTCCGTGGTAGATATAGCTGCCACCACCGATATTACTAGGTGATATCGGTCACCCACTGTGAGATTAGTGTAAATGAAGACTTACGCTAGTAACCGAATTATCAGTTTATTAAGAATATATGTACACACAAAATACGCTATTTACAAATATATACTACTACAGCTCGGATATAGGTGATCCGGTTCAACATTAAATTAGATACCGTAAAGATTGGTTGTGTACTATTCCAATTACACTTTCCACCTCACACTCAATACACGTTAAATTCACTTTTTTGGAGCTCAACCTTGAGTCTCCCAACACAAGTATACTGGGCCTGCACTTCTTAGCCCAGAGCACTAAACACCAGGACTTCTGTGTCCTTTGCGCACCAGAAAACGCACACTTTACGCTCTTCCACACAGCGCAACCTCTAGGTCCGAAACCTAGGTACCGAATGAATGATCTGAGGCAAACTTGCCCTCTCCAAATCACTGCTTTCCCTCACATAAACCCCTTTGGAGCCTCCTCATTGGACACTCCATTCTTTTCTTGCTTAGTGGCATGCTACTAATCTGCTCACCATCCGCATACTTCACTGACAGGCGGACATGCCTCTCAGCTATCTCTTTTCTCTAACACCCCACCTGTAAAGGATTAGCTGGCAATTCCCCTTTCCACGAAGAAGGAATGTCACCTTGGAAATTCTGTACACAACCATACAATATGAGATATTCAAATAGAGAAAGAGTAGACATTACATTCTTTAGCACAGGTGCTATCAGATCCTGACAAAACCTTTAACCTATTCAGAAATTCCCTTTATCAGGAAGAACCTATATCCAAAATTTGAAATACGTTGGATAGTTGTGAAAAAAAAATATCTTATTTAAAGAGCGGGGGAGTAATCGCCCGCTTCCCCTATTTAAGTAGCAAAAGAACCCAATAATTAATCAGAGATACGCCTTCTTATAATGAATATACATCCAAAATTTGAAGCAAATCGGATAATTCTGCGTAAAAAGCCATTTATTTAATTTAAGGGGGTTTATACCCCTTTACCCCTCTATATATAGCCACTAAATCCTTAAAACTATTCAGAAATTCACTTTATGAGAAAGATCCTATATTCAAAATTTGAAATACATCGGATAAGTGTGCATATTTTTTTAATCAAATTTAAGGCGAGGGTAGTAATCATCCGCCCCCCCCCCTTTTTAATTAGCAAAAGAACCCCATAACTAATCAGAAATACGTCTTATCATAATGAACCCATGTTCAAAATTCGAAGCAAATCGGATAATTCTGCATAAAAAGCCATTTATTTAACTTAAGATGGGTTTCCACCGTCTCCCCTTTATACTTAGCCATTAAATCCTTAAAACTATTCCGGAATTCACCTTATCAGAAAGAACCTATATTTAAAAATTGAAATGCATCAGATGATTCTGAAAAAATCTATTTATCTAGTTTGAGGGGGAGATAATTGCTCGTCCCCCCTTTATAAAAAGCAAAAGAACCCCATGACTAATCAGAGATACGTCTTATAATAATGAACCTATGTCCAAAATTCTAAGCAAATCGGATAATTATGCGTAAAAATCCATTAATTTAATTTAAGGAAGGTATTCCCCATTCCCTCTCTATACTTAACCTTTAAACTCCAAAATCTCTTCAGGCATCTTATACTATACATAAGCCTTATTGAAAAGAACCTATATGCAAATTTGACACACGTTGGATAATTCTGCATAAAAACCCATTGATCTAATTGAGAACGGATGGGGGGGGGGGGGTTATCGTCCCTTCTCAAAACAAATGAGGCAAGCGTCTTTTCAGTACGAACGTATATCCAAAAATTGAACTAAAACAGTTAATTCAGCATGAAAAACCCATTTAACTAAATTATGAGTCCCCTCCCCCGATCCTCCTTTTATACTTAACGAATGAATTCCCAAAATCAATAATAAATCCCCAAAATCAATTCCTTGTCACTTTTTACCGGTAACTTTTTTCCTTGTCACTTTTTTTCCTGTAACTTTTTTCCGTGTCACTTTTTTTCCGATCATTTTTTTCCCGTTTACCGGTATCTTTATTCAGAAACTATATAATCGAATGGCGTTATCCATTTTTTGATATAAGCAATTTAAGAATACTCCAAGGAAATAAAATACCGTCATAGTTAGCGTTTTGAATAGAATTTCCGGAAGCAATAGCATGGGAAGGGAGAAAAACCTGCGATCATTTGAGAAACTATTATATCTCAACAAGGTTATACAAGTATTTTATTATTTAAAAAAGAAAAACGCTATTCGATTCCAAATCCCTTCAATAGTTAAACTTATAAATTTTATGCTTTTACAATTTAAAATTAATCAGAAAATGTGTCAAACTTTCGCATTATCGAGAACTGAATTTAAAAACCATCAAGAAATATATATCCAAAGACTAAGCTAACATAAGTTCTTTATTGCAGTTAATAATTTTACAAATCATGTTTTCTGCCCTACAGATCTCGAGAACAGTTAAGTCTAGTTCCGTCCGGCCAGTCTATATGTAGAAAAATAATGCAGGCTTGATCTTGGCTCGACATGAGTCAGCTAAAAAAATATTAAAACGGGTTACACACAATGTAACTCCCTGATGCCAATCTCTAACTCTCTACACTGTATATTTTTATCTGTCAAACTAATATGGCTCGTGACGCACTTTATACTTATTCTCGCACTTTATACTTATTCTCGCACTTTATACTTATCTCGCACTTTATACTTATTTTCGTTGAAAATAGCTCATATTTTATCGTTTCTGCTTAAATCTTCAGAACGCGGCGGCTGGCCCGAAATTTTTTTTATCGGCCCGGCTTGGCCCGTTCAATTTTTTTGCCGGCCCGGCCCGTTGAAAAACCTATTCTAAATCTGCCGGCCCACCCGTTAGAAAATTCAAATGATTCCCGGGTACGAACCACGGGCCAAGCCCGGTCCCGTACAGTCCTCTACTACTTTCAGACAATTTTTTTTAATTAATATTAATTCTTTTTTAAAAAACGCATGAAATAGGCAAGTGGGTACACGGAAAAAAAAAAAATCGGGAAAAAAGTGACAAACTATAAAAAAGTGTCACAGAAAAAAAGTTACCGGAAAAAAGAGACAAGGAAAAAAGTTACCTGAAAAAAAGTGACAAGGAATTAATATTGGGGTTTCATTATAGATTTTGGGGATTCATTGGTTAAGTATACAACGGGGGCAGGGGTACCCAGAAAGGGGTTTGGTGCCGCAAGATGCGTCATACAATTAAGTTTTGGGGGGGGAGGGATTTTTAAATTCTTAATATTTCCTTTTTTTTTACTGTTAAAAAAAATCTTGATTTTTTAAACAGATTTTTTTTTTAAATCTTGATTTTTTTTAATATCATGTTTAAATTTTTTCAACATTTAATTTCTAGAAATGTTCCTGTGTTTTCGTTCTTTAGATTCTAGATAAGGGCAATAAGAACTCATTCTGCTATACTGAACTCGCTATCTTTTGTAAATCTTGATTCTTTTAATATCACTTTTAAAATTTTTCAACATTGAATTTTCAGAAATGTTCCTGTGTTTTCTTTCTTTAAATTCTAAAAAATGGCAATAAGAGCTCATTTCGCTATGCTCAACTCGCTATCTTTTGAATGTGCAGTAGATTATAAGTAGAATATATTTTATGATTGATATTCTGTTTAAGGGGGTGAATGTTAAAGTATGAAGATTTTTTTTGGGGGGGGCGAGGGGGGGTATTTGCGTCATTGGGTTTGGGGGGGGGGGATGGTCACCACTGTAGAGGAGACTTAATTTAGGTAAATGTATTTTTCTAGCTGAACTAATTGTTTTGGCTCAATTTTTGGACATGTGATTATCCTCCCCCCCCCCACACACACCTCATCCGCTCTAAATAAGATAAACGGGTTTTTATGCAGAATTATTCATTGTGTGTCATTTTTTGGATATAGGTTCTTTCTGATAAGGATTATATATAGTATATAATGCTTGAAGAGTTTTAGGAGTTTAACGGTTAAGAAAAAAGGGAACGGGGGAAACCTCTCTTAAATTAAATTAATAGTTTTTTACGCAGAATTATCCGATTTGCTTGGAACTTTGGACATGGGTTCATTATGATAAGACGTATCTCTGATTAGTTATGGGGTTCTTTTGCTTATTATAAACAGGGGACGGGCAATTATCTCCCCCTCAAATTAGATAAATCAGTTTTTATGCAGAATTATCCTATGTATTTCAAATTTTAAATATAGATTCTTTCTGATAAGGTAAATTCCTGAATAGTTTTAAGGGTTTAATGGCTAAGTATAAAGGGGGGGGGGATGGGAGATAATCCTTCTTAAGTTAAATCAATGCCTTTTTACGCAGATTTATCCGATTTACCTCGAATTTTGGACATAGGTTCATTATGATAAGACGTATCTCTGATTAGTTATGGAGGTTCTTTTGCTTATTATAAAGGGGAGGGGGCGAGCAATTATCTCCTTCTCAAAGTGGATAAATCGGTTTTTATACAGAATTATCCGATGTATTTCAAATCTTAAATATAGGTTTTAGATTCCAATGTTCCAATGTGTGTTCCATAGTTCCAATGTGAAAAGGTATGCAAGGTTGAAAGTAGCTTCATTCAAAAGCTGAGAAGAATACGTGCTATTGACCTCAAGGAACATGCCTAGAAAATGATTGCACTGGCCTAGTGGCAATGAGCTGAGGGGGCCCTGGGATTATTGAGCGTAGAGAAGGAAGGAAAGTAGTTGGAAGAGAGACATGTACTGGTAATGTACAAGAGAGTATGTAGATATAAGGTGTCTTGGACGTGCTTAGCGAAATGTAATATCAGAGTGTGGCTCCTATGTAATTCTAATGTATTTTTATTTATTTTTATACTAATTGATCTATAGTTCTAATGAAGAACTTGAGGAACTAAAAATGTGTTATTTATAAACTTTACAAATAAACCAACTGCGTAAAGAGTAACGGAGGACATGACACCACAATACTATATATAAGCCTTATGAGAAAGAACCTATATCGAAAATTTGACACACGTTGGATACTTCTGCATAAAAACCCATTCCTCTTATTTAGGGCGGAGGGGGGAGTTGTAATCGTCCGCAAAGATCTTAGAGAGGGTACTTAGTACCCTTCTACTTTCTTTGCTTCATGCTTCATCCTGTATTGTTTGCTTTCCTGCTATGCATGGTAGCATGGGATTACAAAGTTGCCATCAGATGGTGTTAGTTACGTGTTTTCGAAGCTGAGTTCTTGTATCCTTCTACTTTGTTTGTCGTCCGTTCCTAAACCTAATCAGGCAAGCGTCTTTTCAGTATGAAACGTATAGCCAAAAATTGAACCAAAACAATTAATTCATCATGAAAAACCCATTAACCTAAATTAAGAGCCTTCCCCGACCCCCCTTTTCTACTTAACCAATAAATCGCCAAAATCAATTCCTTGTCAGTCTTTTTTTCCGTCAAATTTTTTTCCTTGTCCCTTTTTTCCGGTAACTTTTTTCCCGTGTCACTTTTTTTTCGCTTTTGTAGTTTATGTCATTTTTTCCCGTTAACTTTTTTTTTCCTAGATTCAGGATTAAAAAGCTATGTAAGTGAGAAATTTCATTCTTTTATAAGATCTTTCAGGAGACGATTCTCACAGTGGATGATCTGAAACGAATTTACGACGCAGTAGCGACAAAATTGAGAAAAAATTGTTGTCATGCGATCAAAATTGCTTATAACTCATTGACTAATTTATTTATTTAAAGAAAAATTGGCGATTTTGTTGTTTATAAGCAATTCTATCCCCCCCCCCCCTTACAAAGCCGAATTCTGGCTGCGCCAAATGCATTAAGAAATTTTTTCTCCCTCTCTCCCAGCCACTGTTTTGAATCGAAAACTTGCTGTATAAAGCTGCTATCAGATTCACCAACATTTCGAAAGATTTTTGAGCCAACACTTGATTTTCTCCAACTTTTCGCGAAATATCCTCACAACACCCAGTTGATAGCAAACAGCAATGTCCCCCAACTTTTTTCTGCCGTTCGAAAAAAGTCTCCACTAGCCGAGATTTTTCATCGAACATCGAGCATTTCAACGAATCAGAGTTAAGCGATTTATAGGAATAGGCGATAAATATTAACGGCTGGTACTAGTAGAACTGGTTTTCCTGCTTTTTCTCCAATTTTTCGCAAATAATTATAAACTTTTTCTCTCTTTGAAAGGGTAAAAGTTGGGGTTAAAATCGGCTGAAAAGTTTGTTGCTCTTAAAGTTTGTGGATCTGATAGCAGCTTAAGGCAGAAGAAACTTTTATCCAATTAGTTTCTTTGATAGACTTAGACTATACGTTTTCAGGAATTTATTAACAAGTGAGCTTTGCATTGAGGATTATCAATTCTAACAAAACTATTTTTACTTTCTTCTATCATTACGGAAGAAAATATATAGGATTCGTGAAAATTTTCAAATTCCGGTTTTTGACGGATTTACCTGTTTTAGAGATCAGAGATTCCTAGTGTTTAGTAAGAACAAGCTTTTACAAAATGTCTGTCTGTGTATATGTGAATATGTGAATCTGTGACTTTGTCTACACGTGACATAAATTTTGTGGACGCTCTATCTCAAGAACTAATGCACGGAATGTTATAAAAATTTATATTCAGGGAGTCCCTAATACAAATTGATACTGATTAGTTTTTGTTGCAAATCACTCAACAGATAGCGGTACTACGCTGCTTTTTTTACGATTAACGCAACATCTATATCTGAAGAATTAAGGCATGAATATCAACGAAACTTAAGTTTTTACTTGACATGAATTGATACTGTATTCGTTTCTGTGTAAATCGCTTACAGATAGCGCTGGTATGCTGCATTTTTCACGATTTTTGCAATAGCTCTATCTCAAGAACTATCGCACGGAATTTAATTAAAAATTATAAACAGGTAATTCTTGATATAGATTGATATTGATTAGTTTTTAGTGCAAATCGCTTGACAGGTGCGCTGCTATGGTACATTTTTACTGTTTATGCAACAGCTATATATCGATAATTAATGCACAGATTTCCATTAAACTTCAGATTCAGTTAGTCCTCGACATGAATCGATGCTGTTTGCATTTTGGTGTAACAGGTGGCACAGCTATGTTGCATTTTTCACGATTTGCACAATAACTCTATCTCAGGTTTTCAGGTGCACGAATTCATCAAACTTTAGATTCAGTAAATCCGTGAAATGAACTAGTTTTGTTCATGTTTTGTTGTCAATCTCCCAATACGTAGCGCTGCTATGCTGAATTTTTCTCAATTCCTGCAATAGCTCTATTTCAAGAGCTAATCAGCGAACTTCATCAACTTCAGATTCAAATATAGCTTGATAAATATTGTTGCTGTTTATGTTTTGGTATAAATCGCCCAACAGGTGGCGCTTTTATGTTGCATTTTTTTTTCAAATTCCCGCAATAGTCTTACTTTAAGAACTAATGCAAGGAATTTTGTGTCATTAGAATCTTCACAATGACCATAAATTGCCATTTAATTTTGCCACTGTGGTAGCAAATTTTGACTCATTAAGGGTGTATTCGAAAAAATGTTCTATCTCCCTCAGCAGCTCAAAATTTTCTTATACATTTTCAGATTCATTTTCAAAAGTAAAAACATGAAACTTGCTGAGGTAATTTTAGAAGAGATGTTATAAGATGTCGTGTTACTTCATTTTTCGCTGAATTCATTAGAATTTGATTTATCGACAATTATTTACTTAGCATGATCCTTTTTTTCGTTCCCAGATGTCCAGCTTTGGTAAATTCGGTTCAAAAGACGAACTTTGACTGCATTTTTTTGTAATATTTTCTGCATTTATCAAAAAATCGGCAGTCAAGGCACCTAACACAGTTTCTAAATAAGAAAATTTTCCAGTTTAGTGCGCGTTTGAGAGCAAAAGTGAATCTTAAAATAAATCGGAAAAATAAAGTTTTGGGATTGCCACTTACGACTAGTTACTAATGCTATTATTATTTGGAAATTATCAAACAGTTTACTATAAAACAACATTGTCACACTATTATGGTTTTCCAAACAATAATCGTTTTTACAATTATTGTTTAAAAATTATCAAATAGATGGGGCCGTGGCCCCCCCTAGAAAAATTCTCTAGTTACGCCTATGCGAAATATAAATAACTGCATACCTTCTCCTACATTGCTACACTTCTGCGTCATTTCAAAAATATTTTTCATTTCGTCGAAATAGGAAAAACCAACTTTCAGACAGAGTTCAAGAGTCATTAGACATTATTCAGGAATTACTCTCTCATACTTTTTTTTTTTTTTTTTTTTTTTTTTGGTAAACCACCTGTGCGGTAAGTTCGACGCACCCAATCGTTGGAGGCGGTAGTTTATAAATTCAAACTAAATAACGAAGCATTTTTTTTTCTTTTGCCAGATGGTAATCATAACATAACATTTGTAAGAAAATAAGTAAAAATGAATATAAGAACGGTTTTTATTAACCTTTTGAATGCATTTCATTTCAGAAAGCCCTTTTCATTTAAAAATGGATTATAAAGAGAAAACCTTTTCTTGTTTTTACTTCCGCGATACAAATGAATGAGAATGAGAATATAGTATAGTTTCATTTTAAAAATTGCATATTGCAATATCATTACATTTTTATTTTTCTAGGTTTAATTGCAGTGATAAATGTTATCTCTAACATTCATAGCAAAATGATGCGAATTAAAATATGGAATTCGGTTTTTTAAATGCGTTTCTGTGTCTTTTCCCATTTTAACGTTTTCTTTAAAATATGAAATATTATCTTTCAATATATGGCATGGAATAAATGGAAATCAAAAGAATCAAAAGCGGTATTCTGCTTATATATATACTAAAGATTCTGCTTTGATTCTACAAATTCCATTTGCATTCATTTTAATTATTTATTTTTTCCCTCCATGTTCAATATAGAAATTACT
The DNA here is from genome assembly GCA_964019185.1 of Maratus speculifer. Taxonomy (NCBI): domain Eukaryota; kingdom Metazoa; phylum Arthropoda; class Arachnida; order Araneae; family Salticidae; genus Maratus; species Maratus speculifer. The sequence goes on from OZ025295.1 coordinate 28,575,050, forward strand.
CTGTTCGACCGGTATAATCATTGTTAAATATGTTTAAACAACAATTTTCAAATATGTATACCGATTTTAATAATTCTACTTTTTGTTTGAAAATGTTTGTTTCCTTTTTACTCAACAGCCGAAGACTGAATATGAGAGAAAAATTAATGCTACATTAAATATAAATAAAATAAAATCGATATAATTAAAATACATTAAAATCGTCAAATAGTCCTATGTTTCTAGTATCATATGACATATTCAAACAACCTTCAAACAAAAATTAATAAAAAAGGCAGTAAATAGACATCCTATATCATAAAAAATGAGGATGAAAAATAATGCATGAGGCAAAGAAGGTTATGAAGTACTTTCCAACACTAACAAAAAAAATTATTGATTTTTTTTTTTTTTCACACAATGAAATTTATTGTAGTCCGCCATGTAACTGAAATATTTTGCGCTAATGTAAATGAAAGACTCTGCCGCACAGTCCATAATCTATAAAAAACATGGTGTAGTGCATATCTATTTAGGATATCCTTTTTAAATTTTATTACGTTTGGAATATTATTATATCATTAAAGTGAAGTGAAAACTATTTTTCTCCCTTATAATAATATAAAACAATGGAATTATTTTGTGCGCCACTGTATACGAACTATAAACGATATTTATTCTCTGTTTCCAAGAAAGCATTTTTTTAGCCCACCTCAGTGATGCAAATCTATATCATTATAATCGAAGTGTTATAAGATCATTATAATGCATCGAAAATACTTTTTCTTTATAGATCATAATGATCAGGAATTATTTTGTTTATCCCTGTAAACGAACTGTAAATGCTACACACTTTATTTTTAATACCAGATAGTGCATAATAAACTTAAATAACATATAAGAATATAAAAATTATATAGTAATCCGAGGATATTTAAGGAGAAAAAAGACCCTGTTGGGGACCCAGAAGCAATGCTTCCTAATCTCCTCTTTTCTAAAATCAGCTGATTTTTTTTATAAATCTTTTTTTATTTTATTTTCTATATTTATTTGAACTAGATGAACATGTTACCTTGTTACCTAATGAGTTTTGCATTTATTTAAATATATTTTATACGCTTTTTCAATGATCCATGGCACGAAAAGTTCACATATATTTGATGAAAAGAAAACAACATTCGGTAATTAAAAATTGTTTTAACAAAACCTCTGTGAACGTGCATATCCGTTATAGATAAGCAGAATTATTAATATTCAGCTCAATGAAAAGCTTTTAAAAAATTGCCTTTGTCTTTTATTGTTCGAGATGTAAAGATGTCCTTTATTTCTACTGCGTTGAGAAATTCTCAAAATTAATTACATCGAGGCACTTTAAAAAAAAGTAGCTGTTCAGCTCGTTTAATATCATTTTATTAAATCTGGATTTCTGTATTAGCTTTCGATACCTCCGAACTTCAATAGTTTCAATATAGAAGAAGATTAACTCATATTATATTGTCGCGTCTAGCTGTAATGAATGTACAAAAAAACTGAATTATTGACATATGCCAAAAAATGTTTAGCTCAAGATTTAAACTTTGGATAAAGCTGCCAATTGAGCTATCCTGGGCAAATCCGACGATAGCAATCCAGTCAGACAACGTTTCAATAATGTGTATATATATATATATAGAACCATTAGATAATACTACAAATCAACATCAATTACTGTAAAAACTTATTAATGCCAAATTATATCATACAGAGGAATTGTCAGAATTAGAAATAAAATTGGAAATGTGGTATATATATATATATATATATATATATATACACTGCTCAAAACAATTAAAGGATATTGCAGTTTTAGGTGGATTTTGTATCTGGGAAACTTTTTAGCTGATTGACACATGGTCGACAGACATAGTAGGTTATATCAGAATAAATTACACATGTTTGGCAGAAAAAAATGCATTTTATTGCGCATTTGTGTACAAAAGGAAAAAAACACAATTTGTGCATATGAGAAAAAAAGAATAAGAAAAGGTGTTTTCTTCAAATAAAATCATTTTCAGTAGGGGGTATGGTTTCCACGGGCGGCCAGCAACATTGAACACCTTTGAGGCATGGACTCAATGAGGCTATTAATGACGAGTTGGGGTATTCTGCCCCACTCTTCCAGAAGAGCTCTTTCCAGTTCTTGGAGAGTTTGTGGGAGTTGTTGGCGGCCAGAAACTCGTCTTCCTAGAGCGTCCCAAACGTGCTCAATTGGATTCATGTCTGGAGAACACGCTGGCCATTCCATTCGAACGATTCCTTCCTCGAAAAGGAAATCCTCCACCAGGTTTGCACGATGTGGCCTGCAGTTATCGTCCATTAAAATGAAGTTATCTCCGATTGCTGCAGCATAAGGGACTACAATAGGTCTGAGGATCTCATCCCTATATCGGCGACCAGTCAGAGCTCCATCTCGAATGACGTAGAGGTCAGTGCGCCCGTCAATGGAGATGCCACCATACACCAACACTCCTCCACCGCCAAATCTGACACTTTCGTGCACGAACGCAGGATTATTCCTATTGCCACGGTCCCTCCAGATGAAAATACGCCTATTATCCGGATGCACAGAAAAACGGGACTCGTCAGAAAACAGAATATTGCTCCAATCATTTCTCCTCCAGTTGACATGCTCGGTTGCCCACTCCATGCGGTCGCGACGATGCCTTGATGTTAATCTAACACATACCATCGGTCGGCGAGCATACAGACCTACAGCATGGAACCGCTTTCGAACAGTCTGAGTTGAAATCGTGGTGCCTGTAGCCGAGCGAAGGTGTTGTTGGAGAAGAGTAGCGTTAATGTTTCGGTGTCTCTGAGCTGTTAACGCTAAATACCGATCTTCATTGGGCGTTGTTGCCCGTCTACGACCTTGCCCTGGTCTTCGGCCTGCACATCCACTTTCCAAAAAACGGTTCCAGATCCTGGAAATGACACTTTGTGACACTCCAATAGCTTGCGCTACTTCGGCTTGAGTTTGGCCCCCTTCTAACCTACCAACAATTCTCCAAGCTTCTGAATCTGTCAAATGACTTCGCTGAGACATCTTACTCATCGAAACAAAGCAATCACTGAATGCCGATCATCCTTGTCTTCATTCTCTTTTATCCAGTTGAAAGTCAAATTTCATTCGCTGCCGCTGAAGCGACGTTTTTGACGTCGAACTCAAAATTTGCATACTCCACAGTTTGAAAACCAGAAAAAATTGCATTTGTGATTCTCTTCTTCTATTTTCGGCAAAAAAAAAAAAAAAAAAAAAAAAAAAAAAATTCGTTTATATCTTTATTTTATATAAAACTACAAATATCCTTTAATTGTTTTGAGCAGTGTATATATATATATATATATATATATATATATATATATATATATATATATATGTTACAACTGCTTATAGAAATAACAATTTTATAGTTAGTATATTTTGATATGATGAAAAACAGTATTTGAGACTTTTTACAACTGAAACTATACTTCATAAGTTAATGGTTTAGGTTCTGAACTACGATTTGTGGCAGTATTCTATATAATGTTAAGGATTTCGAAAAAATGGACTGTTAAAAATGTAAGTACAGGGGAATAAAAAATACCTAGATAAGCATACATCATCAGAAAATGTACGGTCATAACAGAGAAAATCTATAGCGCTCAGAAAATTCGGGTAATTTACAGTCATTTCGATATTTGTACAATATAAAGATTTTTTTTTAAATCATAAATAATAAGTAGTAAATGTAACAGAAATGTATGCCTAAAGAAACTTACACCAGTCTGTCAACCGTAATAGGTAAGTTCCACTTTTTCCCTGGCTTCCTTTGAACTGCTTGGTATTTGCATCATCATGCCAAGAATCGCCCGGAGTATATCTAAGAGGAATAGATAAAAAAGCTTCATTTAATATAAGAAATTTACGCTTATGTATCTTTTAAAAAAACTTTAAATTTTAACCCCTTGGGAACGAGCGACCAGCATACTTGCCACTTAAGATGCTCTGAATCCTTCATTATTCTCATTAGTTATTTTTTATTGTAAAATTTACCTTTTTTAGTCGGAGCATTTTCGCGATTCAACTACACAAAATTTTCTGTTGTGAAAAACCGATGGTAAAAGATTAACAATTCAGAAATAAGCTCTCGTCTCGAAAGGTTTAAAAAGAAACAATATGACTTTAGTTATAGAAGTAAAATCTTCGCATTCAGCTTTGATAAAAATATGTTGTTAGTATAAAATGGATTTGTAACAATGCGAGACTGAATATATCACGTAACGTAAAACAATAATAATTATTATAAAACACTATAGTATTATTATCATTATTATTATTTACAGTAGTAATATCCTGTAGTAGTAGAGAAATATGAATAAATCTTTCAGGCCTGTTAAAAAAGTATGGTGAAAACTAAATCATGCATTTGCCAAGTGCTATTAACATTGACATCATGTACAGCGAAAAACTTACATAATCATTTATAAAATTAAAAATAAAAAAAATCCCACAATAGCGTCAGAGTGGTATAATTTTCACTGACTTAGGCATAGATAAACTCTATAAATCCGTAAAGATTGCAATCAAATGAAAGAAAAGATTGTAATAAGTAACTATATTACATTAGTTACCTTGTACGCAATTAAAATATAAAACAGGTTTTTAGCTTTCTGAGATAAGCGTTTTACCCCTATATGCCCTGACGACACTTTAAAGCATCATTAAAGTAACTAGTTAGAAATTCGTTTAATACATCGATTAGCAGTAACACAGTTCAGAATGAGTTATTCAATCTAATTTATCTTATTCCAAAAGCCTTATTGGTTGATTAAAAAAAAAAAAAAAAAAAAAAAAAAAAAACACTTTAATATTTACAATATTATGGATATGCGTACTATAAAATATGAAAATAAAACATGTATAAACTATTTATAAAATGCATCGCAATTAAAAAAAAATTAAACGTATATTTAAATATTTTTAATATACATAGTAATGCTCTATTACAGAATTGTTGATAATCCAATTTTGACAAATCTTTGACAAACATATCTTTGAATTCAAATTTGAATGAAATACAGGTTCACGAAAAATAGATGAGTGTGAAAATAAGATTATAAATATCTAGGCAACTAATTATCCAATCGACTTCGTTCTTTATGCAAAAATTGTGTTATTTTATTATCTTTTATATCCACTTCTGAAAATAAAAAAATTCAAAATTTTTTATGTTCCTTTCATCAGAACGAATATTTCGAGAATCCGAAAAAAATAGTTCCGGATAATCGAAGATGCTGATATTCAATAGGCTTCTTATCATTATTAAATACTAAGTACTCACCAAATTTCATGTCTCTATTTGTTCGGGAGATAACGCGTTTACAGACACACAGACAACAGACAGACGGACGGCTAATTCTTTTTTCTAAAAATATGTTGTTCGGAATTTCCAGTGTTTGAAACGTGTAAATCCGTCAATTTTTTTTTTTCGATTTTCAAAACGATTGCAAGATTTATCCTATACTACGTATGATTGGTACGTAAAAAGGTTTTAAAGGGATGATTTCTTTTACCTTTGTATCTTATCAGCTTTCTTGACGTTGAAATATTATGGGGAATGAGGGGTGGGGAGTTTCAGTACGGAAACATTTTAAAATTTCTATTGTAAGAACACTGTATTTGTACATTCCCTAATTCTACAAAATACCAAAAAATATTTTAAATAAAAATATTGTGTGGAGCTATAAATATTGCACAAAATTCATAGAAATGCCATTTAATTAATTAATTTTATTTGGTAAAATACTTCGAAAATTTTGTTATATGATTGCGTAAATTTTCTAATGTAGTTTCAAAAATTCACTAAAAATGCTTTAGAAGTTTTACTTACAATCTTAGTATTTCTTAGAAGAGGAAATTTTCATGAGCTCATAATCTGGCACATAAAGGGTTTAACATCAAATAAAAAATAAAAAAAATTCTTACAATACTAATAGTTCTTTTTTTCTCATTTCATACGTTTGAAATTGAGAACTGAATTTCCTAACAGGAAGGTGCACATGGAAAAGATGAAAAAATTTACATTTGTACCGAGCTCGTTGAGGGGCCGATTTTCTATTAAATTATGCATTTATAGGCCATGCGGGTGACTCAAAAAACGTAATCTGTAGTTATTCACATCTCATATTCGTAACAGGCCTAACATTTTCTGTGCACGTCTCCGGTTTTTTTTTAAATGCAATAATGATTATTTAAGAATGCATATCGATACATATTTTTTCATTTCCTAATATAATAAAAGTTTACTACTCTTCATACAACTTTCCCACTTGCTGACCTCAGATGGGTTTTGCAAAGTTCAAATCCTTCCGAGTTCTTCCTCATTAGATTATCCGTTGAGACATTATAAAATTCACGACATTAATGGTCGCTGGAAATGATTCCTTAATTTAAGATATATAATAGGCATAAGCATGCGGATACAAGACAGCAGGATGCCAGGCGTAACTGTAAAATGTGAGAAATGAAACAGTGCACGTTACAGAACATCATTAATAAGGTGATGGAACCCCTTATATACTTGAGTCCATGATATTTATTGGATGCTTGTTAATGGTTTTAAATATTACAGCATGTGAAAAAAAATATGGGGGACGTGATTTTTCCGAACTCTAATATCGTATTATCGTATTATAGTAGTTTGAGTAAATCTTACAACAGATTACGTTACCAAGCTCATGTTTCTGTGGCCTTCTGTTATCAGGAAAGTTAGAGATGCTAAGTATCGGGTTTCTTGTAACATTTAGCAAGCATCAAAATCTTTTCAGATATAGGACTTATCGATATGTTAAGACTATCGATAATTTTTGATAATGAAAATATAAAAGATTAAAAGATGAAGATGAAATAAAAAGAAAAAGGAAATATTATTTTTATCCACACGATAGTGGTTCTAGTTTTTTTTCAGCACGATGCATACAAATTTCAAGAAAAAGAAAATTTATCGACTTTCTATTAGAATTCCTGAGTGAAAGTTAAACAGAAATTACTGTCTAATATTTTTTAAATTATGCAGTGTAAGCATTTAGCCATAAAATAAACTTTTTTTAAAAATGTAGGACATTGATTTTCATATTTTTTTGCATCTTCTAGAATTTCGGTTTGTAAATAATAATATTTTAAATGCTAAAAAGGGTAGATTTTGGTAATACAGTAACCCGTATAATATATGTAAGGTGATCTGTTCACGGTTATAAAAATTTAAAATACAGAAGAAAAGAAAAGAGAAAGAAAGAAAAAAGCAGTGGATTTAGCTAATTTACTGTACAGAACTGTCAAAAAGCAACTGTTAGAAATCAATTGTATTTCCACGACATACTTGATTAAATAATTATACTTCCACAATACACTTGATAATATATATTATATATATATGAAAAGTACATATCTTTTTCAATGTATTTATAAACACAGATACATCATCACCGCAGTTGGTAGATTATCAAAAATGTATTATGAACTGTATTTTTAAAAATGGCAATTAAATTCTTAAAAACTTATTTTCCTTTTTATCGTCATCATATATTATTTATACTAAGGTAAATGAGCTCGAAATTTTTAGAACATTCCATTTTCTGAGATTGTATATTCAGGTAAGGTGTATTCGTAAATTTTATACCAAGAGATGCAGATGTGATGAAATTTCTATACGCCATACGTAAAATTTGTAAAAATTTGCCTAACGCTTTCAGGATTCTATTTCAGTAATTTTGAATTTATTCCAGAATTAAAAAAAAAAATAAATTAAGAAAATGCAATTTGATAATTGTTTCATAGCTTTTTTTTCTCTCCCCCCCCCCCCCCCTCCACCAAAATCTAAAAGAGTAATTTTGTAAAATTTTGTTTCACAATTTTTATACAAACTCTGATTAAAATTAAGGGATATAAAAAATATCCCACCGCCCTTCAAAGATTGTTAAAAGGTTTCTATAAATTTACACAAGATAAGTCATTAATTCAAACATTTTTAACTATAACAATAATTTTTTGCATAAAGTATTACCTACCTGAAGTTCATTTTTTTAATGCTCATGTTAAAAACTGTTTAAACATTGAAATAAACCTGTAGGAAATTTTGCTGTTGTTGCACTGAATCCCATTACAAAATAAACGGCGTAATTTAAGCAGGTAACACTTAAAAAAGGTGTGGTTTTATTTCATCGTAAAATTTTGATAGAACGCAACTTGACCGAAACACGATTCGGAGCTGGAACCAATATAAAAAAATTAATTACATTTACATTAATTCATATTTTAATAGAACTATGAAAAAATAATCTACAACTGTATCTTCAATATCACTTTTATCTTTCTGTATAAAAATGGATAAATAACGTTAATTAATATTCAATTATGCAGTTTTTTTCATATGAAAAATTTTCAGGAGCTTTTTTGGAAAATGGGTCAACCCGAACCCAATAGAAAAGAGTAGAAAAACAGCGTGAATCCGCAGGTCAGGTCGGGTTCGATCAAAGTCGGGTCATCCGACCCAGCTCATAGATCCTCTCGTCACGGCACATTAATTAAAATCTCCTGTATATGGATAGTTGATTAGGATTAGGAATCTAGTGTTACCATGATTCCGATTTTAATTATTCCGGAACACATGAATGCGTATGTACTCCATCCAAAGCAAGATTGTAATGTTATTGTGGTTATGGTATGCATCATTTCTATTTGTTTTGCATTTTAATTTAAATTAATTGATATTTTAAAATAAAAGCCAATGATTAAAACATTTTGCTTATAAAATTTCTATTATTTAAACAACAACAACAAAAAATATGTGGTTTACATCGATACAAGACAAGTCTATACATTAAAGTCTAATGGATTAAGTTTACACATCATAATGATACAGCAAACTTTATAAGCTAATTATACTAGTTAATAGCCAATTTATATTTAATTATTATTCAAAGTCCTGCATTAAAAATTTACTTCGTATTAATTTTCAAATTACACTATAAGTAACACCAATATCTATATTTCATAAGAAGGCTATATTCATTTGAAGTAAAAAAAAGGAAAAGATCTAAAAATAATCTAGACAGCGATTTAAAGTTCATTGTATCGTATCTGACGTAAGCATGTTTCATTTATTGGCCAGTGAATATCGGTTTTAATTCCGCAATAGTTAATAATAATATAATTTATTTTTGGTTGCATCAATTTTAATCCGTAATTTTACCTGAAACAAAGCTATATGAACTGTTATCAGTAAATGCTAAGAATTGTAATTGAAGAAATAGGTACTTCCAGAGCTTTATTTGAAGGCAAAGAGATTCCTTAAAAGGAATTACTTTCAAAGGAAACCTTTTAAAGAATAGAATAAAGATTATGACTTCATGTTATCAAAGTAGATCGAACAAAAGAATTTTTGATGCGTGAACTTGTGAGTACACGGCCTTGATGAATATGACAAAGGATGCAGCTATAAAAAATGATAAGAGAAAATACTGGAGTTAAGAAAAGAAAGTTATACAGGTTTAATCCACATTATGCTAATTTTAACCGATTAAAATCTTCAATGATGAATATAATAATAATTTTTTATTCGAAATAATAACGGAATAATATTAGAGAAAAATGTTGACACATGTCTCCAATATTATTGCTTTCTTTTTATAGATTTGCTTACCTCTTTTTGTACTTTTACTTTTTTATAGATTCTATTTTGTTTCTTATTTATTTTATATAGTTAGAAAATCATTAAATTTTTAATATGACACGCTATTTCTATAAATGAAATTATAAGCATAAAATGTTATAAAAAGGCATTTTTTTCCCATTTCGAGAAAGTCCGGGGAAATCTTAAAAATCACCCCTAACCCTTTTTAACAATTGGAAATCAGATAGTGTTATCCGATTACAAAAAAAAACTGGTTCTGAGTAATGAAACTATTTTAGGTACCTTAAATTAGCTTTTCATGTTTTTTGCATCTTATGTATAAAAGAATTGCATGAATATACTGCAATGTGTATTATTGAATGTAGAAACATAAGTAAAAACAAAGAATTAATATGCACACAAGTTGCATTATTATAAAACATTAGAACTTCTTTAAAAAATAATTTTCTAGTATCTTATGTGGTAAAATTAACATTAGTAAAAACTACACTGTCTTGAATATATTATACATTCCAAAGAAAACCCCCATTTTATAGATATAAAGTAGTCATTTATAGACGGAAAATCAGAAACTCTGTTGTTTCGAACTTAGCTCGTATACAACAGTATTTATTGTTCGCATTATTTAGTGTAAATTTATTTTTTTATTTATTACATGTGTAAAAAGTATTTTATTGCTATTTATGACTAGCAGAACTGCCCGGCTTTATCTTATTTTACCATTTTCGAGTTTTCAGATAAATAAATGAAATGCTGTAATACAATACGGGGATCCAATAACGGTGCCGGCTTCGGAAGCAAAGCGAAAATATCCCAAAATCAAAATCGGAAAAGCAGAAATTGGGCCTTACAGAAAATTACCTCAGGTATACAATGTAAAAAAGAAAAAAAATTTAAATGCAAACGAAATATTTTAAAAAGACGCACATGCGTGAATATTGCTTTGTTATTTACTCGCTTGCTATACCAAGTACGCAAAATGAAGATTCTTGACTGTGAATCTATAATTTCAGTTCAACGTGTATCTCATTTAAAGTTTTCCTCATGTGGCAAAATATCCGCCGATGGTTATAGGCAATTCGCAACGATCGAATGTTTTTGTAAAGGGAAATGCACGGGAAGACCAAAAGTGTCTACAGTTTGTTGATCGTGTCAGAAGAAATCTGTTGGAAAGCAAGTTTTAAACTTCAGTTGCCAAAAACAACAGTGTGTACCTAATGATTTGCCAGAGTTGGGACATAGAATTGAAGAGATTATTGCTTCCATTGCTCAGAACCCGATTAAGATTGTACGCAGACTAAGGCCCAGCACTTTTCGAGGCCACCTCGGACCAAAATATTAGATGGATTTCCTTCTCTCTCCCGGGAGTATTCGAAAGGTAATTTAGATTACTATACGGTTGCTAAATTAACCAAAATCAACTTTAGTTTTTGAGAAAACAGTTACAGGAAATGCAATATTAAGGATTTTTTTCTAAATCATTTTATTAAATTCAGGCCCTTCTCAGCAGTAGGCTCAAGGCCATAGCTTAGTTGGTCTATGCAATAATCATTCCTTGCCATTACTCCGGATTTCCAGTGCCACATATCCAAAATGGCGATTCCTGAGCGTAAAACGTTATAACTGAGCTGACGATTTAGAAGCTATTAGAAACATAGGATTTTTTAATGTGGAATGTAAAATGTACGTTCCGCGCTATCTAATGATTTGCTAGAGTTTGGACACAGAATTGAAGAGGTTACTTCCATTACTTCGGACTTCCAGTGCCATACACGAAAATTGGCGATTCCTGAGTGTAAAGCGTTATTACTGGGCTAAAGATTTAAAAAATGTTAGAAAAATATGATTTTTTCTTTTATACTATATAAAAGATACGTTCCACCACTACCTACAGAGCCGGTGCTAGACATTTCGCCGCCTGAGGCGAGCCTTATTTTGCCACCCCAACGTCATTTTTTTAATTATTTATTTATTTATTTATTTATTTAACCATTACAAAATTTTATAAGATATAAATTAATTAATATATTAAGTATAATTTTTTTGCATAAATATAAAATGCATTATAAAATGTATTTATATTTAAGAAATTTAAAATAATCAAACTGCATATTTTATTTATTTATTTATTTTCTTTTTGCATCTTTTTAAAAATAAGAACAGCTAACTTGAATTAAATTAATAAATCATATTTTACTAGCATTTAAAAAAAAAAAAAAAAAAAAAAAAAAAAAAAAAAAACCCCAGAAAGTCTCTTATTCTTTATAGAATAACAATAATACATCAGAATTTCTTTTGCCTTGTTTTTCATTTCGAAAAATCACGCACGATATATGAATATTAGAAAAAAAATTCTATTACAACAGGTAAAGAATGTTTTTAAAATAAATATTACTGAGATATAATATGCCAAACATTTAAAATCAATCACATTGCGTATAAAATTTGTGTATGAATTTCAAAGTGAAAACTAATGACATATATAACTAGTTGGATGTGTTAATCCCAAAACTTTCTTCTATCTCATAAGTACATTTTAATATTTAAAAAAAAGAAAAAAAACCGTGGTGACCCCAAAGTTTCCCACTATCGAATTTCCTCGAACATTTGACCTAGCCTAATGCGATTCTGGTATCCGAAAAGCCGAAAATGCAAAATTTAATTAATATTCTGAGAAAATGAGCTTAGTAGTGCCTCATGTTGGGTAATTTATACTAAAACCTAATAAGCATCTATTTATGTCAAGACTTAACAGAATCTGAAATTTGATGGAATTTCGTCCATTAGTTCTTGAGATATAGCTATAACAAAAAAATTCCAAAACGTAGCACAGCTATATCATATCTTGGCCAATTTATGCCAAAACGTAAAAAAGCGTCTAATTATATTATGGTGTAAAAGAATCTGAAGTTTGATGAAATTCTGTGCATTAGTTCTTGAGATATAGCTAGTTTAAAAAAAACCGTGTGAAATATAGCACAGCAGCACCATCAGTTGAAAGATTTATAACAAAACGTAATCATCGTGTAATTATGTTTGTCATTTTGTAACAAAATCTGAAGTTTGATGAAATTCTGTGCGTTGGTTGTTGAGATATAGCTATCCGAAAAATCGTGCAAAATGCAGTATAGCTGCACCACCTGTTCCAAGGCTAATACCAAAATGTAATCAGCGTCTAATTATGTTATATATTCTAGTGTAACATAATCTAAAATTTGATGAAGTTCTTTGCATTAGTTCTTGAGATATAGCTATCGCAAAAATCGTTTAAAATGTAGCATAGCAGCGCCACCTATTGGGCGGTTCACACCAAAACCTTATCAGCGGCTATGTATCTCAAGGTATCGCTGAATCAGAAGTTTGGTGAAATTCTGTGCATTAGTTCTTGAGATATAGCTATCATGAAAATCATGAAAAACGTGGCATAGCAGCGCCACCTGCTGGCCAATTTACACCAAAACTTAATCAGCGTCTATGTATATCAAGGGGTCACAGAATCTGAAGATTAGTGAAATTCTGTGCATTAGTTCTTGAGATATAGCAATCTTGAAAATCATGAAAAACGTAGTATAGCAGCGCCACCTGCAGGCCAATTTTCACCAAAAACCAATAGGCACTAATTCATATCAAGGTCTAACTGAATATAAAATTTTATTAAATTTCGAGCATTAGTTCTTGAGATAGAGCGCCCACAAATTTTTTGTCACATACAGACAGACAGACACACAGACAGACAGACAGACAGACTCACAGACAGACATTTTCTAAAAATAGTCAAATCGTGTTCAGGACCTTCTAAAACGTATAAATCCGTCGAAAACCGGAAGTCGAAAATTTTCATGAATCCAATACTTTCTTCTTGTAAAGATAGAAGAAAGTAACAAGTTATTTAACTTTTTAAAATAGTATATACAACACAAAATCGCATATGGGAGGAGGGAATCAGCATTTTCTAATTAGGTCAAATGATGTATCGTTTCGTATGGATTTTTTTTTCTTCTAAATAGAATCACTCTATCTGGAAGTCGATACGATCAATTTTTCAAAGTTACGGCACACGTTTGACGAATAAAATGGCAAAAATTATACTTTATTCAGATAAGATATAGACATGAAAATCCGATGAGTCCTCCCAAAATAAAGCTTTACTTTTATTTTATTTTATTTTATTTATTTTTTTTTTGGGGGGGGGGGGGGAGATACATCAAGGGATAGGGATACATCAATTTTTTAAAATTAGGTGAAGTGGATATCATTTGTTATATATTTTCAAATTCTTAATCAAATAAGAACGTACGCAAGTCCATACGATCATTCTTTATAAAAGTTATGGCAGGTTTTATAAATATACAAAAGTTAAATTTTATTATTGAGAGCCCTTATTTTGAAAATCAGACAAAGTGAAATACTTGTATTTTTTGATTTGCTTGATTTTTTTATACCTTGAAGTAGATCATATTTGATAAATAATCTGCAATTTTGAAGTCCTGAAAAAATTTCCTCTTTTCTATAGAAAATGTCAAAGTTCAAGGTTGTGAATGCCATTTTTCGTGAAAAGTGAAATGCTGGTATATTTAGAGCACTATATCTCTCGCATGCAATAACATCCCAAAATTCTTTCGACATAAATTGTTAGTATAACCATACTTATTTATTGAAGTTTTTTTGTTTCCATGAGGGCATTGTTAATTTACATTGTTATGTTGCCACAAAGTACTGTCAAAATGACGTTTTTGTCCATTTTTCGCACTTAATATCTTATTTAAGCAATAGTAACCCAAACTTTTTCTTATAGAATATGAAAGTGTACTACTAGGACAAGCAAAATAATGTAGTACTGTACCGAGATATTGTTGCTGTTAGCAGATATAACCTGTTATATACTCAAAATTTTCAAAATCTGCAACCTTTAAAGCAATGGTATTTCAAATAAGCGCAACAGTAAAATAAAACAAAATATGTCACGCAGTAGGTGAATATATGTAAAAAAACATGGAAAAGAAAAAAATGGGACCTCGTGATATTTTTATTTTAAAAAAATGACAAAATTTAGAAGAAAAGCAATGTTCATTATCACATTTTTCCCTTAAGAGAGAATGAAACATCCTCATTCTCTTTCGGAAGGGACAACAAAAAAGGGATATTTCATTTTCTCATAGGAAAAAAACACAGCAAGAAAACGAGAAAAGAGATTTTTCCTTTTCTGATAGGAAAAAATAATTATCATCGACATTGTTTATTTGAAAATTTTGTCATTTTTTTAAATTAAAATATCACGAGGGCCCACTTTTTTTCTTTTTCATGTTTTTGTACATATATTCACCTACTAAGTGACGTAATTTGATTTATTTTACTGTTGCGCTTATTTGAAATAACATTGATTTAAAGGTTGCAGATTTTGAAAATTTTGAGTATTTAACAGGTTATATCTGCTAACAGCAACAATATCTCGGTACAGTACTACATTATTTTGCTTGTCCTACTACTACACCTTCATATTCTATAAGAAAAAATTTGGGGTACTATTGCTTAAATAAGATATTAAGTACGGAAAATGAACAAAAACGTCATTTTGACTGTTTGTCAACATAACAATGTAAATTAACAATGTCCCATGGAAACAAATAAATTTTAATAAATAAGTATGGTTATACTAACAATTTATGCCGAAAGAATTTTGGGATGTTGTTGCTTGCGAGAGATATGGTGCTCTAAATATACCAGCATTTCACTCTTCATGAAAAAAGGCATTCACAGCCTTGAACTTTGACATTTTCTATAGAAAAGAGAAAATTTTTTCAGGTCTTCAAAATTACAGATTATTTATCAAATATGATCTACTTCAACATATAAAAAAATCAAGTAAATCAAAAAATACAACTATCAAAACATCATTTCTTTGTCTGAATTTCAAAATAATGGCTCTTGAGCACAGCTTTGTCTTATATTACACCCAAAACTTGTTCTTTAAATCATATCAAATATTATATTTTTTTTAAACGTCCTTAAAACAGCAATAATCAAAATCAGCATCATCAAATTTCTTCAAGTTTAGTAAAGTTGTCGAAATATCCGTGTATTCATAATTTTTTATTGATAAAACCTTTTTTTATAAATAAAAAAATAAATTTTTATTGATGACTTTGCGTTCATAAAAACTTCCTAGCTTTGTAAGGTGTAATCATATTGAATTGCAGAAGCGTCATTCGATTTCGAATTAAATAAAAAGAATATTGCCCAGTTAAACTAATGGCATTGAGCTCACAGGCTACGCATACTAATTGTACATTACAGCTTTATATTTTCGTTAATTCCGTTCGAAAAAAAATTAAGAAGGGGAAACAGCTCTCTCCTTTCTCCTTTTTTATACTTAATCATTGAACCTCCTAAATTATCAAGGACATGCTTTATCATATAAAAAATCTATATCTAAAATTCAGAGCAAATCGGATAATTCTTAATATAAAAACCCATTTAGGATTTATATAATTTAAGAGGAGTTATTCCCGTCTTTTATACTTAACCATTAAATTTCCAAAACTATTTAGAGATTTGAAAGAAATCTGACAATTCTGCTTGAAAAATCCATTTATACAAGTTAAGGGGAGGGGCATTAGAACCCCCGTTCCCCCTGTTTATACTTATTCAATGAACACCTAATAACAGCCACGGACTCGCCTCATCAGAATGATCCTATATCTAAATTTTGAACGAAAACTGTTAATTCTGCATGAAAATCCCGTTTATACCAATTAAGGGGAGGGGCATGAGCCCGCCGTTCCCCCTGTTTATACTTATTCGATGAACACCTAATAACAGCCACGGTATAGCCTCATCAGAATGATCCTGTATCCAAATTTTGAAGGAAAAACTGTTAATTCTGTATGAAAATCCCGTTTATATCAATTAAGGGGAGGGACATGATCCCCCTGTTCCCCCTGTTTATACTTATTCAATGAACACTTAATAACAGTCACGGAATCGCCTCATCAGAATGATCCTATATCTAAATTTTGAACGAAAACTCTTAATTCTGCATGAAAATCCCGTTTCTATAAATTAAGGGGAGGGGAATGAACCCCCCGTTCCCCCTCTTATACATATCGAATGAACTCCAAAAACTAATCAGGGAAGCGCCTTATCAGGATATACCTATATACAAAATTTCAAGTGGATCCGACATTTTTATCATGAGTTATCGCGTTACGCACGAACGAACATACAGAACGGACGGGCACATAAGCTCTCAGGCTATGATAGCCTGTGAGCTAAAAATACATAGCAAACGATTCTACACTTTAGCTGAAGAAAAAAAAATGAATTTTCCACCAGAGTAAAAATGCGCCCCCATTCCTTCCCAAAACATTGTAAAACAGCTTTTATCGGTGTGTGTGTGTGTGTGTGGGAGGGGGGGGGGGTCATCGGATTTTCGTTTTTATTATCAAAACAAAACTTTTTTTTCAAATTTTCGTGAATGGTCATCACTTGGTGTATTTACTCATATTTTGATCTATTTATCTATACAAATATGCGAAACAAATGCCGCCCTTTTACTGTGCGCCCTGAGGCGGCTGCCTCCCTTGCCTCACCCCTGGCGCCTGCCCTGACTACCTAATGATTTGTCCGAGTTTGGACACAGAATTGAAAAGGCTGCACACAAGTTTCCCCAAAATTGTTAACAGAAGTGTGTGAAGAATTGGACTTTACGTGCACCACATAACTAAAGGCGCACATATAGTGCATATTTGTAAGATAAACTAGGTTAGTTTACTTTCAAATGGATGGGTGACTTGTTGTAAACAATCTAAATTAAACTCTTATAGTATACCATTGAAACTGGGACATTATTTTATGGATACCCTACGTTTGATTTAATTTATTTACGAATGATACGCATGAAAAATAAAGATTATTTCCGTCATATTACTTTTTTTAATCAGATCCAAGTGAATCATTCGAAAACATATCAAAACTTCAATGACCCTATGTAAACAGCTTAATTTTGTAGCGTTTTGCTTAATGTGATAAAATGTTCACTTTTTTTAGATAGCACTGATTTTCTTTCTTGTTATTTTTAATGAATGATTTTTTTTAGAAAGGCAAAAAGCTTCTATGTTAAACTGAAGTTAGGTAGATTAAACATTCATTAGATATATTTAAAGAAGTTGTATTTTGTTTGTCTACATTTTTGTCACATTTGCTTGAAGATTGTTTGTTTATGCCGTTTAATTGCAGTTGAATCATTTTAGCATGATTAAGGAATTTCAAAATGTTTTTTAATTTTAAGTTTATTTTTACAGTAAGAACGCATTATGCTGCTTTACAATCACGGAAATGTCCCGGATCATCTCGAGATTTTTGACCCGGACTAATTTACTCTTTTCCTCCTAAACCTTTTCCCTCCATCCTTTCGGGCGACTATTTTTTGCACACACTTTTTTACTTACCCCTCATACGTAGTATAGGGTAAATTTTGCAATAGTTTTGAAAATCGAAACATTTTTTTGAGGGTTTTACACGTTTCAGATACTGGAGATTCCGAAAAATATATTTTTAGAAAAAAAATTTCGCTGTCCGCCGTTTGTGTGTCTGTCTGTACCCGCTCTATCTCCCGAACAATTGATATAGATGCTTCAAATTTTGTATGTACTTAGTATGTAAGAATGGGACGAAGCCTATTTAATATAAGTAACCTCGATTATCCGGAACTATTTTTTTCTGACTCTCAAAAAGTTCGTTCTGATGAAAGGTACATAAAAATTTTCGAAATTTTTTATTTTAAGGAGTGGACGTAAAAGGCAATAAAATGACACAAATTTTGCATAAAGAATGAAGTCGATCGGATTATTAGTTGCCTTAGTGTAATCCTGTTTTTCGCATTCTTCCATTTTTGATGACCCTGTATTTCATTCAAATTTCAATTCAAAGATATATTTTAATTAAAAATGAGATGCTTAATCCGACGCAGTAAATTGTTAGTTAATATGATTATTATTTTTGGAGTTATAAGGATGTTTCTTCAATCCGGTACTACTTGAGTATTTTCACGTTTTATACAGTGCGTGTCAAAAGTTTAAGCACAATAGCAATTTTAAAATAAAACTTTAAATATTACCTTTAATTTCAATATCTGTCTTATATAGGGGAAGATGGGGATACTTGAGCCATTTTTTGAATTTTAATTTTTTAAAATTTTTTATAATTTCTTAGAATAAAATAAAATATTGAAAATGAAAATTTGATATTTTTTCTTCAACTGAAAACCACTTTCAATTAATTTTGAACTATTTTTCTATGTATAATAAGTGTTTATTTTTTGTTTTACATCGTGGCTCAAGTATCCCCATGGGTGGGATACTTGAGCCATGGTGAAGGGATACTTGAGCCAGGACGGAAAAATACCTACAAAAGTAATTTTTTTCGCTTATTTTTGCACAAACATTTTACAGAATGATAAATTATGAAACATAAAGTCCTTCAAAACCAATTCAGAAAACAAAGCTAGTAATAAGATCATTTTTTGTCGTTAGAACTGGCTGTCGAAGGATAATTTCAACTTGACTTATAACGACGGTAGAAGCCTCCTCAGTTCAGAGCCATTTAAATTTGGAATCTGCAATTCATCGGGAAAATTTCATTTTCAAAATATTAAGCACTTATCCAACAAATATTTTTAGTTTTCTTTCTGGCATATTTTATTAGTAACCAACCATCAATAGAAGGTTTTCTTTTCACATCATCACCATCATTGACAGAATTTTCCTTTGATGATACTGTCGAACTCATGCTTTTAATTTAGTAGCTGTCGGAATTTAAGCCAAGATGTATCATTCTACTATTTCAAACACTTTTTTGATTTCACAGGAAAAGATTTTGTCTTCCTCTTTGGCTCCATGCAGGTAAGTTTGAACTGGGATTTTTGTTGCTTTTCTTGTTTTTTGTGCGCTTTTTTTTAACCAATTTTTCTTCAGTTTTCTTAGTTAAATAAAAAAAAGTTACAGCAACAGAGGTTACGATTTCAATATAAAATATTAATCTTAATATGTTATATTAAAAATAAATATTTTAATATGTTGGACTTAACTAATTAAAGTATTAGAGATTATAGCCTGTAAAACAGTTTTAAAAAGTTATTTTAATTTAATAAAAGTTAAATTGAAAACTATGTTTACATTTATCTAGACAGGCTATTTTGTTAGTCAAAATGAAAAATAAAATGGATATTTTCATTTAAAAAATATGCATTTTGAAACATTTTTAGGTCGTTATTTTTTTAAGAAAAAAAAATAAAATGAAAAATTATTCTTCCTTTTATCCAGAAAAAAATCTATTAGTGAATATAAGGATGGAATTTTATTTTTTGTTTGTTTCACCCGTGTTTAATTTCTAGTAGGGGTGGTTGAGACATGGCTCAAGCATCCCCACTCTCACTGGCTCAAGTATCCCCACTACCACTATTTTTGTTTCCTAGAGTTTTACTAAATAAAGCATGCAGCTATTAGAACTATTTTAGATTCAAAATACAACTGAAATTATGCTTATTAAATTTATGTATATAGTTGCAACTTTAAACAAAACTTTAATTACAAAAAACCAAAAAAAAACATGCACCCAAATATTTACTTCAGATAGGGAAAAGACAACTATTAATCACTATACTTTCAAAATGGTACCAAGATGTGTGATTTCTTTTTTACATGTTCAGAACTATAAATATGTTACCATATTGGCAGTTTTAGAAAGAAAAATTAACCAACTGTAGAGATAATAGGGGTGGCTCAAGTATCCCCTATGCTCAAGTATCCCCACTCTCCCCTATGTTAATAATATCTAATTTTACACCATATTCATTTAAATTAACTTTTAAATTTTATTTCAAACCATGGAGTTTAAGAATAGAAGAAAAATGACCGTGTCAAAAGTTTAAGCACAAAATCGTTTTTATGCAAATTTTACAGTCTGACGTAAACGGTTGCGCACGCAAACAATTTCTAGGGGTATAAGAAGCAGTCCGCTGTTGTTTTTGAATTAGTACAAAATGCCCAAGTCGAAAATTTTCAGAGGAGGAGATGATAAAAATTTGGAGTATGAGAGCAAAATGTAATTCTGTTTCTGAAATTGCAAGTGCATTAAAAAGGTCAAAACAAGGCTCGTGATAATGATTTTAAACAAAAATTTCGTCCAGGAAGGCCGCGAGTGACTAGTTTGAGCGAAGATAGCCGCATCAGAAATTTGGCTTCAACTGGTAATTGCTCCCTTTCGGAAATAAAATATGCAGTTGGAGAACAAATATCGAAAAAACTGTTTATACAGGGTGAGTCATAAATATCGAAACAATAGGCTATCTCCTTAAATATTGCCCCTAGACCAATACTTCCAATTGCAAAGTTTCATCAAAAAAGGTAAATTTTTTGATAAGATAAGTTGCAACTCCATAGGGGGTCTATTTTAAAAAATACGAAAATTAAATTTTTATACGACCCCCAGAGAATAAAACTTCCAATTAGAAAATTTTTCCTTATCCTCTTCTGAATCGAACAAAAAAAATTCATCTCGATAACTGCAAATCCCTGGATGATATTAAAATCCAAAATTTTTCAAAATTCGTGACTTACACCACTTTAGCATACATCTGAGTGCAGCGATATCAGTTCATTTGAAATACAATTTAGGGATCGACCATTAATTTACGCATTGTTAAATGTAGACCCAAGACAATACTTTAACTTTTAAATATAAAATAAAAGCGTATAGCTTTTTGCTTTAAACTTCCTTGACATATGCTAGATGTCTGCAATATCTCGAGCTTGGCGCCAGGCTTGTAATTGGCACGACCCATTGGCCGGACCGTCTTATTAAACACTTATTAAAAGTGTTATTAAATTAAGTGATATTAATTAAACTCTCATTAACCGTTTCTTAAAGCTTATTGCCGCTATTATAAGTTTAGTAAAAATAATAATAGCGATAATGACCTTTCTATTAACTGGATCATATGGAATATATTTTAATGTTATTGTACATTTTAATGTACAATAATGGAAATATATTTTAATAAATTACTTTTTTTCAAAAATCTAGTTTGTACTATTCAGCTTCAAAATTTATGTGGTTTTAACCATATTTTTACTTTTTTCTATCTTTACAAGAGAAAAGTATTGGATTCATGAAAATTTTGAATTCCGGTTTTCGACGGATCACACGTTTTAGGGCTCAGAGATACCGAAAAACATGTTTTTACAAAATGTCTGTCTGTGAGTCACTGCTTCTGTATCTCTGTATATGATATACATTTTGTGAGCGTTCTATCTCAAGAACTAATACACAAAATTTAATAAAAAATTATATTTACTTAGTTCTTGATATACATTGATGCTGATTAGTTTTTGGTGTGAATCGCTTAACAATAGACCCTACTGTAAAGGCTTTTGTGCGATTTCCGCGATCGCTGTATCTCTAGAATGCAAGAAATATCATCAATCTTCAGATTCAGTTATTCCTTGACATGAATTGATGTTATTTATATTTTGTTGTATATGGCTCCACGAGAGGAGCTGCAACACTGAATTTGTTACGATTTCTGCAATAGCTCTACTTTAAGAACTAATGCAGGAATTTCCATAAAAAGTCAGATGCAGTTACTTCTTGACATGAATTGGTTTTGTTTACGTTTTAGTATCAATCATCTTTCGGATGGCGTTTTCATAATGAATTTTGTATAGTTTACACGATTTCAGTGATATCTTGTACTAATCCACGGAATTTCGTATCTTTAGAGTCCTCCGATTGCTACATCCGAGTAGTTTATTTATTCCAAACGGCATTAAAAAAATATTTATTCGAATGTTAAAGTCGAAGAGTATAACGTTTCTGTTCCGTATTTTTTTATGCTAAGCTCCCACTAATATTTCATTCTAAGTGTGTTTAATTGATCAAGATTTAATGCGTTCGAACTAAACATCATTTAAGAAATTCAATTGAATAAATTCAACTTAAAACGTTTAAATGAAATATGCCGAAGATTCATTAAACACCTGTTCTTGTTTTAAAAAGATAACTGATTCGCAAGTTAAACAAAATTTAAAATGTATTTGTATTTGAACTGAAAACTGTATGTTAAACTCTAAAAAATTTAAAAAAAAAGCGCGGCGGCCTTTGAGTCCGCTTACAGCGGTTAACATGTTAGGGATTGTTTTTTTTTTTTTTTTTTTTTTTTTTTTTTTTTTTTTGACAAATTATCTGCAATAGGAAATACAGGGTTCGAAAAAAACCACGGAAAACTTCGAACGGTTAGGCCGATGGTTGCGATTGGGTTCGAACCCAGTACCTACCGTCTACCAGTTTGGAGGCCCGTAATTAGAGGCATCTTTTACGAATCGTGTAGTGGCAATTTTAACAAGAAAAATATGAAGTTGACAGGGATAAAACAATGAAAAAAATTGAAGTCGGCGTGATAAAAAAAAATTAAGTTTAAATAAGCTGACTCATTTAAATAGTAATTAAAGAAGGCGAAAATGGCAAAACTTAAACAAAATCTGAAATCGGAATTACACAAGAAGGAGTTAATCACCTAGACACTTTTAAAAAAGCATTTAAACGTTAGGAGCCAATCTTTGTTTAAAACTAAATGCACTTTTCTTCATCAGATGTTTTTATTTCAGTATTTCTCATTTTTAAACTTACATCATAAGTCAGTAACCGTTGGTTACGGTAACAATTCAATAGTTTTTTAACACCTCAATAAAAAAAATTGCCGAAAGGTGTTTTTACCTCAGAAAAATTACTTTTAAAAATATGATTTGTTCACAAAAAATTGCATCTTTTTTTAAATTGCTATTTTAAATACTTGTATTTTTTTTAAATATTATTGAAAATGCTGAATCAAATTGAAAATTAAACATTATCGTTTAATTAAAAGAAAAAAATTCAACACGACAAATAATATTTTGAATTATGACAATTTTAATTTACTCTAAATTTTTTGAAAAATAATTATAAAGAAAGCTTATGATGTGATAGTGCTTACAAATTACGTGATTAACCATCACAAAACATTCAAAATTCAAACTCTATAAATAAATAAATAAAATAAATGTTTCCTGGACAACATACAGCAACATTGTTTCTTCAATTACACGCATTTCAATTTGTGTCTGATCCCTTGAAACCTCACGATTTATTAAAATTGTCATAACTCTCTGAGTTTTGGAGATATCAAGATGGAATTTTTTTGTTCAATTCAGGAATGGATAAGGAAAATTTTTCTAATTGGAAGTTTTATCCTCTGGGGGCCGTATAAAAATTTAATTTTTGTATTTTTTAAAATAAACCCCCCATGGAGTTGCAACTTATCTTATCAAAAAATTTATCTTTTTTGGTGAAACTTTGCAATTGGAAGTATGGGTCTAGGGGCAATATTTAAAGAGATAGCCTATTGTTTCGATATATATGACTCACCCTGTAGAAGAGTTTTGGAATTCAAATACATCAAATACCGTAAAATGGCTCGATTACCGTGTCTCAAACGACACCATAAAGAAGCTAGATTACAATGGGCCAAAGAGCTTATGACATTTGGTGAAAAGTGGCTGAATGTCATATTCAGTGATTGAAAAAAAAAAAAAAAAAAAAAAAAAAAAAAAAAAGGAACCTTGATGGGTTTAAGTACTATTGGCATGATCTCCGCAAAGAACCTAGGAGTGTATTTAGCTGATAACATAATGGTAGTTCTGTAATGGTATGGGGGGGTATTTCTTTCAATGGTCAGGCATCTCTAGCATTCATCAGTGGTCGTGAAAACTTTGAAAACTACCAGGAGACATTTGCCAATCATTTGCTTCCTGTTGCCGAGGTTTTTAGGGGGAGAAAAATGGTTATTTCAACATGATAATGCTTCCATGCATACCTCAAACTCAACTTCATCGTGGCTTAAATCGAAAACAGTGTTTGTTTTGAAATGGCCGGCAATTAGTCCTGATTTAAACTTTATAAAAAAAATATGTGGTGTGTAAAAATCACTCATGCAGTTTATCCTAATGGAAAGCAGTATTCTTCCAGTTAAAGATTTGAAAGATGCCATTGGGAACGCTTGGTTTGAAAATGAACCAGAAACAATACAGAACCTCATTTTAACGATGGAAGACCGTATATTTAAAGTAATTCAGCAGAAAGGAACAATAATCAAGTATTAATTTTTTTTATTCTTGTTCTGCTAAAGACTAAAAAACTACTGTGCTTAAACTTTTGACACACTCATTTTTGTTGTTTTGATAAATTTTATTATTTAAGATAAATTTTGTAGCATGAATCTGTTAACTATCTTTTTAAAATTACAATTTGTAGGCTATGTGAAAAGGGAAGTAACTTTCACCCATTAATAAAATTTTATTTTGAAATTTTCTGTTGAGCTTAACCTTTTGACACGCACTGTATAACTTGTAGAAATTGGCTCATCAGCAATTCATTAATAGAGCATTACTGTGTATATTAAAACTATTTAAATATGCGTTAAAATTTTGTTTTGGAATTGCGATGCCTATTAGCAGTTTACACGCGCTATATTTTCATATTTTATAGTATGCATATCTATGATGGGTAAATATTATGGTGGCCCCCCAACGACTAGTTTTAAAATAAAGTTTATGTTTAAAATTCTTTGGGTGAAAAAAAAAGTTTTACATTTTATAGCATTCTATCTGCGTAAAAAGTTATTGTGTATAATTGCATTTAAATTTCATGAGCTCTTTCAATTGTTTGGGGGGGGGGGATAAAACCAGTTTCATAATATATTGTTTATAATATAAGTTTCATAATATAAGTTTCTAGCCCTAAAACTTCCAAATAAATTGTAATTTCAAACGTTTTTAGAATGTTTTTCGCTCCATTCGTTTATTTTTTATTTATTTTTTTTTTTTTTTTAGAAATCGTTCATAGACAGTATTTGCATTTTAAAAGTAATCACCTTGCAAAATTCAAAGCTTCAGCCCCGACAGTATCGTATTAGATGAATTCCAAGCGTAACAGAAGGGAAATTACACAAGAATTTTACCATTTAAATAGTTACTAAATTTTCCAAAGGCAAAAATTTTACAAGATTATGTTAATTTATGGAACAGTGCTTAATTAATTAATTAGAAACGATGTAAAAGCTTAATTATTTAATTATAAATTAATTAAAATGGTATGTAACAGAGGAGAAAAAAAAAAAACTCCACATTTTTTGACATGCACTACAATTTATATAAAACTCTGTGATTTGGAAATTAAAAAAAAAGAAATTAAATGTATTTTTTAAGTAAAGACATATCAAGGTAAAATAGTTACCTATCAGATTGTTTACATTGAAAATACATTTTATTTAAATGAAATTAATCGAACGCAACAGAGGGGACATCTTACAAATTCAGTGATCATACTTACAGTGCAATATCATTATCAAAGGTGAAGTTTTGATTATTTAATGTTGGAGTTGGTAGTACTTGTTTTATTTCAAACATATGAACCCATGCTATATCTTTATGATTATATTTAAATGTTTTCAGTCCACTAGACCGACTTAAAAATACAACATGGACATTGTCAGTTTCCTTGTCAATTTCAGTTATTTGGGCAACAAATTCCACCATCTTAGTCTTTCTTTGAAATCTAACAATTGCAAAATTGCCAACATTAACATCAGGAGTTAACAAATTGTTATTTTCTACAGATTTATCCATACCATCTTTGAAGCAAAACTTTACACTTTCTTCAACAGACACGCAGATGAATAAGAAATACAATATTTTTGTAGCGCTCTAACACAATGAATTCTCCTCAAATTTGATATAGCTTTTATATTTGAAACTCTTTCATTAAAGGCAGCAATGTCCCTTTCTACATCCTCTTTTGCAAAATAAATAATTTCTGCTCCATTGAAAATGCTATCAGCAAATGATTTAGCATCAGATGGTGGAGGAACCCATTTTCCCAGACATAATTCCTCGGTGCACAGCCCTCTTTACAGTCCCACTCCATCAACTACACTCTTTACATGACTAGTAGCAAAATAATGCCAAATGACTTTAAAGGGTGAGAAAGTAACATTGCAAAGTGTATATTTCTGTTTGATTTGGGATGATGCCCCATCACTAAAAATGTCAATTTCTTTTAACACAGGGAATTCCTTTTATAATTTATCAAATAGGATTTCATTGAAAGTGTGAATTGCACATTTGTCATGCTGCATAAAGTCACTGGCTATGACATAACTCCTAATTTTTTTTTCTTCCAAGAGATCATCTTTTGGGAGTCAACCAACAGCAGTAAAACAAAGAACACTGCTTGTGAATCCAATGTGCTGATTGTATCTCATTTTGTGTAACAAAAGTAAAGTTTTCGGTAAAATCTACTTGTAACACACACTTGGTTGGATTTTATCTAAGCTGCTTAAAATAATTAGATTTTATTGAAAATTAGATTGTGTTAAAATAATTAGATTCGTTCACAACCATGTGTAACACAGGGGACATTTAGCTCCGTCTCCTCTGTTACATCCCCTTTGTTACGCATGTATTAAAAAAAAATTAATATATTTTCAAAATTATTACATAATATGATTACACAAATGGTATTTATTGTAAACACTTTTTATTAAATTTCAATCTTTTTTATATATTGAATAAAATAAACTTTAAAAAAATTGTAACAGAGGGGACAAATAAAAATTGTAAATAACTTTATATTAAAGAAATAAGAAGAAAGTTGTATATGAAGATTATTACTGTAAAATTATGATTAGGAACCATTTAACTTACTATATAAATGAAAAAATATATAAAATCACCATATTTTTAATAAATAATTGATCTTTTAAAAAGTCACATTTTTAACATTATAAATCAAAATCATTAAATACCCATTATTTATCATAAAGTTTAAATAAACCATACATAATTTTCAAAAATAAATATTAAATC
Organism: Maratus speculifer; assembly: GCA_964019185.1. NCBI lineage: Eukaryota > Metazoa > Arthropoda > Arachnida > Araneae > Salticidae > Maratus > Maratus speculifer. Next base: position 28,602,696 of record OZ025295.1, read on the forward strand.
CATTAACTTCAATAAATTACCTTTAAAATGACACCAAATACTTGAAGATAACATGAAGTTGAAAAATTCACTAGTGGTTTCAGTTGTCATGGAATTCGTCAATAATCACAATTTTAGAATGTCTTTTTGTTTTTTCACCGTTTTGTAATTTGATATTTTTTTTTTCAGAAATTGTCCTTCGCTAGCACCTCTACCTTAAAAATAACAGTCATGTTGGATTTTAAGTTTCTTGCCCGGATAGTTCCAAATAAATCATAATTCAGGCCGTTTTACCACATTTAACCCTTTTAATCCTTTGTATCACCGTATTGCATGTCTACAGCATACCTAAAAGTAGACATTACTTATGCAATGAGCTTTAAAAGACTATTATATTTATTGCTACTATCTTCCAACAAAGCCATTAATATAAATTCACTATAAAATTCTCTACAGATGGCGATATTGAGTTAATTTTTCATATCAAAGTTTTCTTTATCATTTGACAGTTTCAAAGCAATATTACTAAAATGAACTTAACGAAACTTTCCAAACTTATTCGAAGTATGTAATTTTCTATTTATTGCAGATATGAAAAAAAATGACTTTTAGTGATTTCTTTTTCTAAATTTTTTAAAATCCTTAAAATGATGTGTTCTACCATCTGAGTTAATATATTTCAAATCGGAATTCTTGAAAACCAAATGGTAAAATGTCCAACTTTTTGGAAACATTTAAAGCAACTATTTACATTTTAAAAGTAATCTCCACACAATTTTCAAGCTGCTGTGCCCAATCATATCACAGAAATCACAATTTTAGAACTGACATGCCTTTGGAGACTTGAAGGTTGTTGTACCGATCCGATGTAAAATATAGCCTATGTTGTTACAGAGATAGATGATCTCTAGAATTTTTGCCTGTATAATTTTTTCTGGGCATGAGATGTTCCTCTGCAAATAAACAAACTAACATTACTTATTTATGATATTATTATACATGACTACCTCATAAGCCAAGGGGTACCAGTGACAAAAATTCGATTTGGAATAAATTGAATTTAAAGATAATTGACGTTAAATTTCAAAAATTAATAAGACTAAATTGAAACAATAAACTGCAGTTGGTTTCATTGTGGTTTCGCACTCTTATTTCAATAACTGTAAAAATATTAGAATACTATTTTTTTTTTTTATTTATAATTAATCAATGTTGATTATTATTCGGCAAAAGTGATTTATCTCTAGAACTCAGTACATAATTAGAAAATAACATATTTCTTGACGTGAAAATGAAAAAGCATATTTACAGGTCACCTGTGCACTTAGTTTCATTTTTTTTTTTTTTTCAATTTTGTCATTTATTCTCCTTGGCTCAAGACCGTAGCCAAAGGGGGGATCGCCAGGGTTTGATCCTCCTCCGAAATTTTTGCCTGGATAAATGTAAATAGGATATTAAGTATCAGTCAAAATTTTAAAAATAACTAAAGTTAAAAATCAAAATTCTGTGCTTTTAAATATTTACTTCTTGTTAAAATGATTACAATTTGTTAGATTCTGTAAAAGTTATAATTTTTTTAGGAATTATAGGCGAGATTTTTGACATTGTAAAACGAAATAGCCTGATATTAATTGTGCAATTTATTTGAATGAAACTTTTGAAGAATTCAATTAGAGATTTATTTAAAAAATATCACAATCTTTTAAAAATTTTGACTGACTTGGATATTTAAATTATTTGACTTGGCTATTAAAATGCATTTTGCAATAAAAACTTTGAAACAGTGATGGAAAACTCCTTTTAAAACATTAATTTTGTCGATATCAATGACAATACATCTGAAGGGCAACATCACCATTAATAATATAAATTTATTTTCAATTAAAAGTGTTCTAATAATAAATTTTCTTTTGTAATAGCTACAGTCGACTTTCGTTAATTCGAACTCGTCGGGACCACAAGAAATGTTCGAATTATCCGAAGTTTGAATTATGGAAAGTATGAGACAAAAACATGCTTAACATGATACTATTACAAAGGAATTAATGTTATAGTGTTTTTTAAATTTATTTCATCTGTTATCATCAGAATATGACTTAATATTAAATTAGAATGTATAAATACATAAACTAATTAAGGGATTAGGAACAAGAACAATGGAAGAAAAATTTGAAACATCACTGATGGACAGACGGGGCACTAAGAAAGTGGATATCAAATGCTTGGGATTATATGTATACTCGTTCGAAAAAATTTTCACAAAAATCAAAGAAAGAAAGTTATTCAAATGATCTGAAATCCGTGAGAAAGAAAGGAAGAATGAAAAATCGGAATTCTTATTAGTTCGAATTAAACGAAGTCAAGAGAAAACGAGTTCAAATTAATGAAAATGTTTAACGTTATTCTGCCATTGAAAATTTCGGGACTTCATGTTTAGTTCGAATTAAGCGAAGATTCGAATTATCCGATTTCGAATTAACGAGAGTCGACTGTACATGATTGAATTATTCTTCACAATAAAACTTCACAAGTCTTTTAACTGCATTCACTTCTATCAAAATATATTTCTCAAAAATAAAAATAACATTCTGACCCGAAATTCCCTTCTGAAATATTATTTGGGTACGGCCTTGTCTTGGATTCTGAGGTCCTCATATACGCCCCGTACCACATATTTTCTTTGGAGAGTCAGAGGCGTGCAAAACGTAAAAGAGAACAATAGCCTTCTCCAAGCAAGCAATATGTAGCTGCTGCAACGGTCAGTGATTGAAAGTCAGGAGGAAACTCTGTGAACCACACAATTCTTCGTTAGTGGCCGACAAAGAAAAAAAACGAAAACAAAAAACAACTCTGTGAATTACTGAAGGGGAAAACAGATATGGTTTGGATTATTGTTATAAATAGAAATACTTTCGATAACTTATACATATGATAATTCTAAACATAACCATAGTTACTGCTAATTAAAATGAATAACATTCTTTTGCGATAACGAGTAAAGAATGGGATCGTTAAATATTAATAATAATTAATGATACTTATTTTGATAAACATGCCTTCAATAAAGTGTCGTATTTACTCCAATAACTTTTATCCTTATACAGTTTTTATTCATTTATTTAGTTTAATTTTATTTTTTAAGTTTTTTTTTTATAGTAAGGTACCCTGGGGTAATAACGCCACGTTAAGGTTCTACCAATTTTCACGGCTTAGTTTTAGATTGTATTTTTCAAACAAATATAGGATCTGATACAGCAACTCATCGACTATCTATATAAAATAAAATAATTTAACAGATATGTATTCATAAAATGTAATGGCGTTTTTTCTTGACCAATGCTATTTGGCGTTAATACCCACCTATATGGGTAATAACGCCATGCAAACAAAACTATAAAATAAGATGGAATAATGGCATGTAGATTGCCCAGTTTTAAAAATACTAACTCTACAGCTCTAGAAATTGACAAATTGCAATCTAAGCTATTGAAAATGTACAATTTTTTTGTGACTCTGAAAGAAAAAGAAAGCTGTGGAGGTGGCGGGGGGAGGAGGCAAAAGAGTATCAGATTCTAAGCTACGTTTTGCTTAAAAATGACCATTTAAATAGAATTATTAGAAACATTGCACGGATTATTTGAATCAGCATTTATATTCCCATGTATGCATTCTATGCGATAGAAAATATTGATTTTTTTGTGAAAGTGAAAGAAAAAGGAGCGAGGGGGGGAGCTTCAACTGAATTTAACACCCCGTGTCTCTCTTTGCTTAAAAAGTCCCGCTTAAATATGATTATAAGAAACATTGCATGGTTTTAACCATTCATAATGTAATATTTTAATCATGTGAAGTTTTATAATAACTAGAGTTATATGTAATAAATATCTTTGTTAAACCTTAACTGCTGTTAGCGTCTCACATACCGCTGAGTTTTTCAAGTTTCAGAGTTTAATTTGCATTTTTAGTTTAACTATAGATACCGGGAAATTTTTGTTTCATTTGGAGTCCTATTACTATCGCTAGAAACTTTTGAATAGCTAAATTTTATTTATAATAGTCCTGTATATAAGGTTCAATACAAAAATAATATTCTAAAAGTTAATTTAACATTTTATTCATCGTTAGATTAAGCGGTCTGACAGGCCGCTCACAGTAAGTTATGCGACAATTCTTGTCACAGCAGTTAAGGGTTAATACTATTATAGTAATCTAGTAAATAGTTTTTAACCCACAACTCCACACTAATGCGGATTCTCCAAACCTACAGTTAAATTGTCGACGTTTTAAAGAGCATGCATTAATAAATTTTTAATAAATTGAATAAAATTTTTGATTAAAAAATATTATCCCAAAGAGATCTCTTATTCAATTTTATACATAATTCATATGGTTATATATCATTATCTCTATATTAGCAACAAAATTAACCTTTAACTGCTGTTAGCAATCTGACTGAACACTGTACCCCCCCCCCCCCCCCCAAAAAAAAAAAAAAAAAAAAAAATAGCGTTTAATTTGTATTTTCCAGTTTAACTATAGTTACAACTGAAATTCTCTTTCGTTTGGAGTTCTCGTAATATTGTTAGAAATATTTGAATAGATTAAATTTAATTAGAATTAATTCTGTACAAAAAGTTTAGCGCAGGAACAGTATTCTATGATTTTTAATCATGGATCGCATTTTAACCTTTAACTAATGTTACCGGTCTCGTAGACCACTATTTTTCTTTTACTTTTTTAGTTTAACTTGCAATTTTCAGTTTAACTGCAAACACTACCGAGATTTTCTTTCATTTGGAATTTTAGTACTATCACCAGAGACTAAATAGGTGAATATTAAGTATAATACTCTTGTATAAAAAGTTTAGTACAAAAACACAATCCTATGAGTTTTTCCCGCCTTTTATTCATCTTTCAATTTTGTGGTCTCATAAACCGCATCACATTCATACGTTAGAATTTCTGTCACATCAGTTAAAGGTTAAATTTATAAAGTTTTGAAAAACCGAATGCTGAGAAAGCGGACAGTTAAAATTTTGAACTCAATTGAACAATCCAATGGAAATTTAATAGAAACCTGATTTTGAAGATGTTCGAATTTGAATCTCGAAAACATTTTGATATAGTTTTATTTACAAGAGTTAAAAATTATTTTTTACATTAGTAAAAAAAAAAAAAAATAATAATAAAATAATAAAAAATAAAATAGAGAGATTATTTTTAAGTATTGGGTCCCCCCCCCCTTAATCTTACCATTTCAACAATGATGATAATGCTGTCCCATATTAATATATAAAACCCCTTCGGATATAGTTCGGCCACTGTTGGGAATCAACCGGGGTAATAACGCCAATCCCTGGCGTTATTACCCCGGGATACTTATTGTGCAGTAAATCCTAAACTACAAATTATCTCGAGAAGATATCCAAAATCTTCTACAACAATTTGAAAGTACATGAAATACACTACAAATTTATGTAATAAACAAAGTATTTCTGGATAAAAAATATAGTCTTCAGATCAAAAACCTTATCTCGCAAATTTTAGATCAAGCGTTAATTTTAGTTGCTTGTAAAAACAATAAGTCCTAAAAATGAAACAAATTAACTTGAAGCTGTTTTTTGCGATTTATATGACTCAAAACCCTTCTGCGCAGAGCACATGGGTGTCATTTACCTGATTATTTCATAATTATGCAAAATATAAGCACTTGGCGTTATTACCCCGCCTGGCGTTATTACCCCAGGGTACCTTATTTACAATTTTTTTAACTGATTTTTACCCTTACTCTGTGTCCATTTTTAATTCCTGCGAACAACGTTTAAATCAATGGCAAACCCGCAGGTAGCGTTACACTTTCTACACATGTAACAGTATCTTTAGAGCGATGATCCATCTAATGTGAATGAGGGTATTTAAGATGCTGTTACACTTCAGTTTGGACTTATCTAATGTTTGAAAATGCATAAGTTTCATGTAAAACAGAATATATGCATTGCTGTCTTTTGAATAAATTAAATTCTCTTAAAAAATAAATACCCATCAACACGCAGTTGTAAAATGCCTCTTTTTAAAAGGACAGTCGATACACCATTTCTTAAAGATGCACATTATGATTATTTAATTCCAGTCACGCGATCATTAGTTCTCGAGTATCTCAATTTGTCAAGATAGCTTTGATTAAACACAATCTACTCAAGCGGAGTTATTTAGAAAAAAGTATCTCTTCTCAGGATGTACTGGAGGTTGCACACTAATATATGCCGTATACCTTCCAGATATATTTGAGAATTCCGTATAGCCTCTGACTCTGTTTCTCAAATAAAACTATAGTGCCAATATGTCCTACGCTGAACAGTGGGGCAGGAAGCCTCCAAAGTTGGCAAAAAATAAAATTTACTTTGAACAAAAAAAGCACATAACGGATTCTTTTGTAGAAGAAAAGTAGTAAAATTTTAAACTTTTACATAAGCTAAATAGTAATTTATTAATTAATTTACAAACCTTTTTCAATATTTTTTGTAGAAAAATGAGTTAAAAACAAGAATTTAAGATAGTTTTATACGAATTAGATATTTATAAATCATCCATAATATCGCATTAAAAATGTAAACATAATTAGTAGTTTTAATTATTCTCAAACAAACCTTATAATGAATATTAGCGACTCGTTTCGAAGGATTGGATCAACCTTTCTCAGGCAAAATGTACATATTACTATAAAGACAGCAGAAGAAAAACTGTTTCTGTTGTTTTAGTGCTAACACTCACTTTTTGTTTTCCTGTTTTTCAGATCTTAAACTCATACATGTCACGTACACTAACGAATATGTAGAATTAGAATTGTATAACCGTTTTACTCTTGATATTTTTGATCGTCCAGAACAAATTCAGACGAAATATGAAGATGGGCACGTTTGCTTTTCATTACGCTTCTGTTTGTTTTTCAAATCGAGGAAATGAAAGCGATTTGCCAAGCCACTCTTTGTTTATTCTAAAGCATTTCCCTTGTTTCGCCAGGCTTTTGCTCATCGGAATTTATATTAAACTTTAAAACATTTAATCTTCTTTTCATTTAAACTACTTGTTCGTAGTTTCTCCGATTATGGAGCTCTTATACCATAAAATCACATTACTTTTCAAAAGTTTTTTGTTAAAACATTCCATGATAGTCAGTTTCATTTAAATACATTGTTTTGTGATAAACAATGCATTAAAATTCGTATTTAACAAAGAAAATATTTATAATCATGTTTGGCACACCCGTACACTAACAAAAATTTAAGGATGATTAGCTATAAAAATGACCATACAATTAAAAAAGTGGCAAAAAAGAGCAAGATTTTCTGGCATATTTGTCCTTTTAAAACTCATACTTAGTTGAAAAAATTATAATTAACATTTAATTCGCCTTAATTCGTAACTAAAACCTACAATGTTTGTAGACAGTGTTAATTTTTTTTTATAAATTTCACCACTATATATTCTAAGCGTCTGTATATCTATAAAAATCGTATTAAAACAAATTGAAAGTTAATGAATTATTGTTACATACTTGTAGTTAAAGGTTCCATAGTCAAAAAAATTATTTTTTAATTATTATAGCGAAATTAACAAACGAATGTTGAAACAAAATTATTGATTTTTTTTTCACTTATTATCAAAGCACAATATGCAGTTTAACTTCTTTCTCTAGTGACGATCAAAATAACTTTGAACAAATTTTAATACTAGGCAGATGTGTACTGACATCTGCTCTATTAAAGTGACGTATGTCGGTAGTTCAAAATAAAATTTCATTTTTTCGATTTTTTGCCAGTTTTGAAGGCTTTTTGCCCCACTGTGCGCTGTATGCCCTCTACTTATAAGGTATGCCTTCTGCTTATAACATACAGGGTATTTCATGAAAGATGGACACATATTTACACATACGGATAGTACACGTCCAAGCAAACAATTTTCATCAAAGAATATACGGTCGAAAATAAAACGCAAAGATGCTATTCTTTTAAAACCTCAGCCACAAAGTAACTCAAGTTGAGCCAAAATCCACTCATTTGATAATTTAAAAGTCAATTTCTCGCAAAGAGTTGAAACAACTCGAATGAACGCGTTAATTTTAAGCAATTTAAATCAAGATAAGTAAAACGTTTAAAAACAACTCATTCACGATCCAATAAATTACACCTCTTTCCTGAGAAGCCAAATCCACTTTTTTGTTTTAAGAGTGTAGAAAGCAAGAGAGGTGAGGTTCTCATACGAGACAAAAACGCACTAAGAACGATTTAGTGACAAATTTAAGGTGGAAAATCGCTCTCCGTTCAATAGTAGAGCCTCTGAATCATTTCCATTTACAATTCCGTAGATAAAATACATATCAGCTTTTTTTCTATTAGTGAAAGGCAACATCTTCCGATACGTTCCTACCGCGATTGACAGTTTCTCACTTGGACAGCGGCTTTTAGCTATTAATCAAGGTGAAATTTTCGAAACAATCGAGATGAACACGCTCTTCTTCTTCCCTATATTACATTTGTATGTATTAGTACCGTTCTTCTCCCCATAATGGGCAATGAAAATTGAGCTTCAACGTTTGCATGGACAAAGTTTCCAAAGATGGCAGAACTTTTGCGTTTTATTTCCGACCATGCATTCTTTGATGAAAGTTGTTTGTTTGGATATGTGTTATCATTTCTTAAGGATTTCCCCATCTTTTGTGAAACATCCTGCATATACTCTGGATCATTTAAGATTGCATCGCTAACCCTTTTTGCATTCGATAAAATCCTACGAATCTCAAGATGGATGTGAGATTATGCTATGTAAACAAATCTTAGAAAGGTTTTGCTAGAATGCAATTAAAAAGTGTGTGGCGACGTACGAACAAGGAATTCATATAAATTGAAAGTTTTTACCTGAATTGTAAGAACCCATATTACAGAACTTGGAGATACTTGGTCAAGTTGGCGTAGACAATTAGTGGAGTAAAATCAAGTTTTATTGTCTATATCAACTCTCTCTTATAAAAGCAACTTAATATTTACAGAAAAAATATATTCCAGTACTTGACCTTTACCTGCAATTACAGATCCGAAAATATTAATTATTTTTCTAACTAGAATTTTGATTAGTAAGTTATATTAGGAGAAGTTTCACAAAAATTACAGATGATACTGATACTATTACAGCTATACAGATATACAACTTTTTCGATTATAAGCATTTCATTACACAATTTAATGCATTTAATAATTCCAAACATTCAAGTAATAGAATTAATCATTCCTATACTTGGATGATTTTACGATAAGAGGTAATTTGTACGGCAATCCGTTTAAAACAGATTTTTTATTCGATATGTTGCTATTTTTTGCAATGAATCGCATCATCTTAATATACTTTATTAAATAACATCACGATTTAATGCCTAATTAAATTACATTTTTCTGAAATTTCTTACAAAGCCTAAAAAAGTCTCTCCCGTGGCATGTCCCCTTGCCGGTTTCAATTTAACTTTCAAACAATACATATATTTTTTTCGTCAGATGCTTAGCTAAAGTATGTTTAATTGGAATTTAAGTAATTATACTTATGTATTATAAAATGATTATTTCAAATAATTTTTAAAATTAACTTTTGTCCCGCGTTTTTTGTGTATCTACCCTGTAAAATTTCGTTCCGCTGAAACAAATATAAATTCAAGGATTGCTATATCGGAAGTACTGCTTAACGACATCTATTGGCTTGAAGTTAGCAATACTAAACGCGCAAGCCATTTAAGCGCCGTCATTTTTAGTTGTTACGACGCGACCGTGCGGTGTAGTGGTTTCGCACGGTGATCGTGTATCTCCCCTGGTAAGTCATAAAACTTATAATATTCATTTAATTCAATTGCATTTACTGCCCTAATTAAACAATACGGTAATAATTAAAGTGAAATACCCAATTAACCCAAAAATTAATTCAGTCAGTTAAAAAATTTGAATTTACATGAAAATGTCTCTCCCCTGCCGTATTTCCCCTGGCAAGATAACTGCCAGAGGAGCGAGTCACTGACCAGAAAAAGTTATAAAATATGTATAAAGTGACTTGCCCTTATAGGAAAAAGTAAATAAACGGGACAAAAATCATAATTTAAAGGTTTTTGATCAAACTCAAACTTTTCTTTTTGGCCGAATTCTCTACGTTTTTCAACCTCTTATCGTAGAATCACCCACTTATATGTATCAACCTTAAATTAGGTATGTGTAATTATTTTTGGTCGAGTTGGTATAGACAAGTTAGATGAGTAAACTCAAATTTTATTGTTTGCATATCATCCCTTTTTTATAAAGGCAACTTAATAGTTACAGAAAAAAAACATATTCCATTACTTGACCGTTACCTACAATTGCATATCCGAGAATACTAATCACTTTTTAAACCAGAATTTTTATTAGTAAGTTATATTAGGAAAAGTTTGACAAAAATTATAAATGACACTAATATTGGGTGAGTGCAAAAGTTCATGCGCAGTTTGAGAGTAAAAGTCACACAGTGATTAGGCAAACAAAGTTCTTTATTCAATCAATGCTATATGCTCCATCATTATCTATAATCTGTTTCCAAAGTTCTGGCATCATACGGATGCTTCGATCATAAAAACTGCGCAGTTTAGATTCAAAGAACAAACACACGACGGTTTTTATGGCATCCAAAAAATAAAGTTTTTTTCCATTTAAATGATTTTGCAAAGACCGGAACAAGTTATAATCAGATAGTGTGATATCAGGAGAATACGGTAGATGAGTTAGGACATCCCATTTCAGGTTGTTCAGTTTGCGCAGTGTCTGTCTCGAAACATGTGGTCTGACGTTGTCGTAATGAAAGACTACGCCCATGCGATTTGACAAAATTGGACGTTTCTGTTTGATTTCTCGATTCAGATTGGTTAAATGGCGACAGTACTTGTCCAAATCAATCGTTTGGCCAGCGGGGAGAAACTCAAAATAAATTATGTCCTTGCAATCCTGTTGGCTTTAAAAGTTAAATGTCAAAATAAATTTCAGATGCTTTAATAAGTTTGCAACTTTAGTCAAAATCTCGTATTTTTAGTTTTTCCAGTTTCACTTGCATTTAAACAGTTGTACTTTCCAGCTCAAGAAATCAAAGAAATGTAAAAGCACGATCTGACGTTATTGCATGAATTTCGATAGAGTTTATAAAGGTATTCTAAATTGGTTTGACGTCATTATGTGATCGATGTTCGGCCAATCATAAAATTGTTTTTCAGAGATTTTTCACAGTCCCGTTTTTCCCAAATAGCTGAAATTATGCAAATTTAATACATGATTTTCTTTGCTTTTTAAGACGTTGGCCGAAGATCGAAGGTTGGTGTTTTTCTCAGAGCTGTTTTCTTATGCATTCATTTAAGTACTGCTGGTATGTTTACCGTGCGTTATAGAAGTACAGTTAAGACTAATAATTAGTTTTCATCATATTTAATTATTTTAGCATAAATGTTAGTTTAAATGTTTGTGTTGTGTGGAGATTGTGATATTAAAGTATTGTTAATAAAAAGATGTTTCCAAGAACTTTTGCTTATCTCTAAGACTTCCACTACACAACTCTGCTAATTTACACTTAAGTTTAAATTTATGAGAGGAGGGGGTCATCAAATCCCACCAAACACAGAGCATTACCTTCATCGGGTGCAAATTGGCTTTTTCCATTGCGTCACCATGCTCACCTTAACCATGATCTTGTTGTAAAGGACCTATTTCTCATCACCTGTCACAAATCGATCGAAAAACGGCTCATTTTTGAGCCTCCCGAGTAAAGGAACGGCAGCAGCAATTCACTGGATTTTGTTCTCTTCGGTCAATAAATGAGATATCCATATATCGAGCTTCAAATCGAATCCCATGCTTTTTTAAACGCCGAAAAGCGGTTGACCGGTCAAAGTTAAGTGGTGTAGCAACTTCGTCTGTTGAAATTCGCGGAGTATTCTGAACAAAAGTACGCACAACATCGTCATCAATTTGGGAAGGTCGACCTGAGCGTGGCTCGTCTTCAAAGTTAAACTCTCCGCGGCGAAATTTCACAAACCATTTTTTAACAGTTCGTTTAACTGGCTCTTGATCTTGATAAACCTCTTGAATGTTGTATACGGCTGCTGCAACGTTCTAACCCTTCCGAAACTCGTAAAGCATAACATGCCGTAAATGTATATTATAGACACTCATTTTGAAAGTAAATTTTCTCGCAGCTGTTTGTATCTACACAAATTATTTTGTATGAAATGATACGTCACCTTTCCAACGATCTGTATTACTTAGATGGAAATATTAATGGCAACACTTAACGTCGCTTCTAACGCCATCTAATGCATCTCTGCCGAACTTTTGCATTCACTCAATACTACAACAGATATACAGATATACAACTTTTCGATTATGGGCATTTCACTACGCAATTTAATGCACTTAATGGTTCCAAACTTTCAAGCAAAAGAATTAATCATTTCTATACTTATATCTATCAACCTTAAATTAGATTCGTATAATTATCTTTGCTTCAATGTGCTGCAAAACAGGCTGATTTTATCATTCCTACTAATATAATAAAAAAGTATATGTTCTGTTCATTAATTTAAAGACCATATCATGTTCTGTAAATTTATTGCCATAAAAATTTTAATGTTGAAACATCAGAGGAAGATCAGCAATAATAATGTACATAACTGTGCATTCTATAACAGCAACAGCTACATTATCATTACTCATCTGCCATTTCATTATTTCAAATTCAAGCAAGAGAAACCGAATAAACAAGAAAGTTACGGTTGAGAATAACCTAACAACTGAATCATATTTTTCTAAGTAAAAACACCAGAAAACAATAACATATCTATAAATTGAAATAATAATTCAACGAAACAGTGCTGTCAAGGAGAGACAAGCGGCACGTTCATTGTGCAAAAGTTTACCATGCATGAACTTAACATACATGGTTCTTCATAACTGCAACCGTACCATCTTCTTGGAAGACCGAATGTTTTATGGACATCCAATGTCAAGAGAGAAGAAAAATGTTCGAATCGTTTTTTTTTTCATTGTCACGGATCTTCATAAAATGGATTCACGTGAAAAACTTTTAAAAAGAACAACTTGCGGAGCGTGTTATGGTCTAGATTTTTAAAATATTTGTCATTTTCATGAAAATATTTTTAAAGATTTAGAGCATCGAGTTAGGTAAATCAGTTTAAAGACAATCAGTTAATATGAATGGGGCTCTATTCTTCGAAATATTTCATATCTTCACAAAATCGCAGATTAAAAAAATATAGCCAACTTTTAAATTATAAATTAGATCTATAAAAATAAAAATGTTTTGGATTCCTTCTCAGCATCTCCAAGTCTCTGCATTATTTATTCACTCTCCATTATCTAACAAACTTGTTAAAATTTATAATATTTATAAAGTTTCATAAAAAAAATCTATGAAAATATTTTATTGGTATATTAATTCATCAATAAACACAGTAAGGCCTAATTTTAAATTTGACTGTTTAGATTTTTCTTTAAAATTAAAATATCGTACAAATTCGAGAGAAATGGTATGCCACCTAAGGCAATTGGAGATCCCAACGTAAAATATGTGCCGGATAAAAACGTCTGAATTCAACACTAATTTTAAGTATATTCAAGGTTGTTATTCCGACGGACGGTCAGCTAAAGCTTAAAAAAAAGTAATTAAAAAAATTACGACTATTTGGAAAAGCATATTATCAAAGACTAACATTTTGGACTTATAAAAATATTTTGTATTTAAAAAAGAAAATAATAAAAAAGAAACTAAAAGAAATCGGCTATCTAATGATTTATATACCTTTATTTATTGGTAACAGAGTTATAAATACTTAAAATTCAGTGACTAGTGTGGGGCCTTAAGGCCTCACACTAGTCACTGAAAAAGACCCGGATGATAATGTTAAGTCTATGGGGGTGCTCTTTTCAAATATCTCGCTCAAATTTTAATACTTTTACTGGGTTTTTTTTTTTTTGGGGGGGGGGGGTCACAGGATAGCCGAGGACGATCAACAACCGGGCTAGTTTTAACTTTTTCAATTTTGGTCTCGGATTTTTTTTTAAGTTTCTTTAACTTTCGAAACCGGTTCTGAAATTGAAACTATCATAATATAAAAAATACATAACCAAAATCGAAAGATGTCCAAAATCTAGTAAATCATCCTCATCTATCCTATGCAAATATATATATATATATATCATGTAAAATTATTAAATTTTGATCAAGATACTCGAAAAGAACGCTCCCATAGACTTAACATTATCATCAGGGTCTTTTTCAGCGATTAGTGTGGGGTCTTAAGTGTCTGAAAAGTTTTAAATTTTCCAGTCTCTTCAAACATAACAGAAAATTACATAATAGGCACTTTCTTGCGAGATTTGTGGAATTATATTATGTCACTTTTCCTTCCATTATTTTTAGAAGTGATCTTACACATCATAATACGTTATATCTCTTATGATGAGATTCCAACCTCATCTTTAAAACGTTCTCTTTCTTTTATGAAGTAATGGATCTTTTATCAACGCTGACAGTATTTCGTAGAAATTGATATCGGCTTTGAGAGAAAATTTTCTCAATGAATCGCATCCTGTTCCGTAACTATTTAAATTGGAAATGATTACGAAAAACACATCATTTTACTTTTATTGAGGAAATGTGCTTATTCCCGATACTGTAATTCCCAAGGCGCAGTTTTCAGAGCTATCACAGAGGGATTTCTTTTTCATTACATTCCAATAAATCTTTCGAAAAAAAAAAAAAAAAAAAACACAATTTTCTGTCCAATATCTAGATAGTAGATTGTTTTTAAATTTGGTTTTTTATATTAGCTTTTGCGAATGAACTCGGCGGATTTGTACAGGCTCCGATTATGACTAATTGGGGTCTTGGGCAAAGATAAATTAGGGGGTCCTTCCAAATCACTGCAACGTTATTCAAATATAACTGATGATCATTCAAGTGTATATGTGTAATGCGTAAACATATTGTTGTACCTTGGATATAAATAGAAGAAAATTCTTAGCTCCATCAATTCTAAATTAAGTACCATAACCCCTAACTGCTGTTAGCAATCTCATACATCGCTGAGTTTTTCAAGCTTCAGTGTTTAACTCGCAATTTTTAGTTTAACTATAGATACTGGTAAAATTTTGTTTCATTTGGAGTCCTATTACTTTTGAATAGCTTAATTTTATTAATAATAGTCCTGTATATAAAGTTGAATATACAAATAATATCCATCTTTAGATTAAGCGGTCTGACAGACCGTTGACAGTATGCAACAATTTTTGTCACAGTAGTTAAGTTAATTAATAAAAGTACATTAGATTAATTTTAAACACGATTATTCAATCGGCAAATTAATTATAATGGGAAATGAATAATGGGAAATTTACTTCTGTTACAATAAAAGTACATCTTTTTTTTCTTTAATACAGAACAAAACTCTTTTATATAACTTTAGTAATTTGTTACATTACTTTAAGATGAATTTAACAATTTCAACATATGGTAGAGTTGGAATTGGCAAAAGAAAGTTAGTATTTTAAAATTTAATGCATGGGTTTGGGGGGCCCTTAAGGTCCAGGGCTCTTGGGCAAAGTCCCGATTTGCACATGCGGTAATAAAGGACTGAATTTGTATGGATCCTAATTTGCGGTTGATATGCTGAGTTGAGTTTCCTGTGACGTAATACTGATCAGGCCCATTAAAATTCACCTTATCAGAATTATTATGCGATAGTGTTAAAGCTCCAAAGAAAACAAATTTCTCTAATATCTAGAGTTAGCCTGAAAAATTAAAAGTTAAGATGAAAAACAAAAAACAAATGGTTTGAGAGCGCTATCAGCAGTTAAGGATTTAATTATAATAGGAAAATTTTTCAATGAATCACATCACATTCTGTAGCTATTTCTGCTGAAAATTACAAAACAAGAAAGACAACTCCGGCATCAAGCATAGATTATGAAGCTCTTTCAAACCATTCCAGAATACTTTAACAAAAAATGGTCGCTTAATAAGGTAAAGAAGATACTTAAGTAAACATTTTGCAAAACACATAACAAACCAGATTTATACAACTACACTGTTAAAAATTTGAAACTTTTGCTGCATTGTCACTCCACATTTAGAAAGCGATTACTTCACTGTATTATGGAGAATTTTTATAGGTCAAAACAGGGATATTCTGAAAAAAGCGGTGGAATGACGATGCAGCAAAAGTTTCAAATTTTTAATAGTGTACTACACGTAGTCAAAAAGGTACTCCACTCAGCTTTTTATATGATCGATAGATTTGTATATAATCTACAAAGTATGCTAAATTTTAGTTCAGTTACTGATCTTTAATTTAATTAGAAAACGCATAACACAATTGAAAGCTCAATTTTAGCAATTTCTACCGATACACGGAAGCGTAATGGAATTCTTCTGTACAAAAATGTATATTATCTAGAAATTTTAATACTTTCACATATCAAGCGAAAATTTAATTCTAGCAAAAACACGCTACAAACTACTGAAATCCCATTTCCAGGAATTACCATCCATAGGCAACCATGTATCCAATTTTTTGCTGAGCCCAATATATGATTTTATGTATGTGCTACAAACATCTATTGGTATACTAAATGTACCGGAGTTTTAAAATGTATAGTTCAAATCGAAAAAAAAATCTTTAAATAATTCACGCTTATTCACAGTAATAGTTACAAATTCTTTTGTGTAGACTTGTATACGATGTATAGAATTTATAGACACTACACAGTGGAAAAAGTTTAGATGAGTTTAAAACGCATACCAAAACTGAAAAGCATTTTCAGCAATCATCCCTAACAGACAATATTTCAGATAGAGTATTGTATGTGATATCTTTTATCTGTAAATTAACGTAAATGTGATGCATGTCATTTACTGTTACAAACATCTCGTAATAAATCTTACTGGTAAAACACAAAAATCTATCTTTTAAACAGTTTATGGATTTTTTCTATCAATTACATTTGAAATAAGTTATTGTTATAAGAGTGTTTATTTGTTTCAAAGGTAAATACAGCCTAAATTCATCAACTTCTAGCACTCACTCTCCTCCAAAGTTCATTCTTCAGTTCTTTTTTATTCACAGTAAAATATAAACAGAAGTTTTAATAAATTCATAAAATATTGTTTCTCGATTATTTATGTTTCTGTCTTGTATGAACTGAATGCAATAGGAAAACTGGAAATAATTTACACTTTTTTATACCATTTGCCTTTCATTTATTTACCAGGTACATTGTAATCGTTCATACAATTTTTCCACGATTCTGTTATGCTTTGAAGTAAATATCCTTCTTAATTTTAAAGCAACTGCCAGCAAAGAAACAGATTGCGCTGTAAACTGCTACTGGTAGTTAACCACAACCAACTTTTACTTATCTCTTCCATAAGCTACTTAATAAAATCCGCTGTGGTCACCATTCATCTTTCGATGAAGATCTCGAAGCTCAGCCATCCAAAGACAAACATTGTGAGGATTTCGAAGGCGTTTCATAAAAGATGACAAAAACAGAGAGAGTCCTCGTGTGTAAAAAGCGTAATAAGTAGTTTTATATAGCGAATACAGTAAGCTATGAAGGGTGACCGCAGCATAATACAGAAGAAAGTGTTCTTGAACCATTGCTGAGGTCGTTGACGAAGGGGTTAAGGTAACTTGTCTTATTTTTTTGTACATCTTGAAAGAGAAAAATATGTATTTATGACACCTTTACCATATTTAAAAGTAAAATATTTACTGTTAGTTAAATGGAATCCTATTTAAGCTTCATCAATTTTATCTCTCTAACTTTTCGAAACGTGTTGAATCCTTTGGAGAAGATTGATTGGAGTTGGGATCTGTCAAAAATCACTAAAACTGCTTAAATTAAACAACAAAAGTTTTCTACTTAATCTAGAGGGAAAATAAACTATGTGGCCAAATGTGGCTGGCCACTTGCGATTTTAGGCATTTTATTAAATATCTAGAAAAATACATGAGGAATTATACTGAAACTTCATGTGTGTAAACAAAATAGTACAGGTCATATATTTCCGCGAAGACTTTTTTTTACGAAATCCCTTAGGAACCGTCAAAAAATTGAAAAAGAACGACGATCTTTTGGATAATCCTGTCAGAATTAATATAGCAAAACCGTTCAAATTGTGGATTATGATTAAGTGGCTTATTATAACAAATGTTTTTAATTTTATGAGGATAGCATGTATACATGTAGAAAAATTAAAATTTTTATAAAAACAGTCCAAACTTCTATCAAGTTTTTTGCTTATAATTTGCAAAGTTCTTAATATAAAAAAAATGTTTTTTTCAGAAAATATGACAAACAACATAGTACGTAATATTATGTAATCAAAATTTTTTAAAAATAAAAATTGTATGTTTTTTTTTTTTTTTTTTTTTTTTTTGGGGGGGGGGGGAGATTAACAGATTGCGCTGTAAATTGTTACTGGTAATTACCACCAACCAAACTTTTACTTATCCCAATCTACTTAATAAAATCCGCTATATCGTCATTCATTTGTCAATGAAGATCTCGAAGCTCAGCCATCCAGAGACAAACATTGTGAGGATTTCGAAAGCGTTTCATAAAATATGACAAAAACAAAGTCCTCGTGTGAAAAAAGCGTAATAAGAAGTTTTATATAGCGAGTATAGTAAGCTATGAAGGGGACCGCATCATAATACATGAAGATAGTGTTCTTAAACCATTGCTGAGGTCGTTGTTGACGGGGTTAAGGTAACTTGCCTTTTTTTACGCACATCTTGCGCGAAAAATACGAATTTATGACACCTTTACCATATTTAAAAGTAAAATACTTACCGTTAGTTAAAAGAAATCCTATTTAAGCTTCACAAATTTTATTTCTCTAACGTTTTGAAACGTGTTGAATCCTTTGGAGAAGATTCATTGGCGTTGGATATGTCAAAAACCTTTCTAAAACTGCCTAAATTAAGCAACAAAAGTTTTCGACTTAATCTACAGGGAAAATATATGAAACTCTCGAGAGGAATATACTTCAAACATTTTACAGCTTATTCAAGAGCTATTGAAAAAGCTAGATAACTTTAATTTTTTGAAAAATGATTTATCGATTATAGATTTATCGATTATTATACGGAAATATGGTTTCGACTGTATATGCATACATAAATGAAGAAGAATCGGAATGTCAAATGTTGGGGTATTCCATACTTTAAAATTAAAAACTTTAAAGAAATTTAGTGATTTTAATAATAACTTTGTATTTTTATAAAAATAGATAACAGACTAAAAGAATAATAACATATTATCTTGATGTAAAGATCATGTTACAAATAAAAAGAGAAAATTTTGGTTGGATCAAAAATTAGGAGAGAATGGGGATGAATGGGACAACAGAAATTTATATATGTTCCCCAAACATAAATAATTTGATAATTTACCTGACTGATGGCAGTACTGAGGTCATTCAACAGACAAGGTTACAAAGCAATATCCATAACAGAAGATTAGCTATTGTACAAAGTGTATTTTTCAAGAACCTAAGTAAGTTTATCTGTTTAATATTTTTAGTATTTAACTGATAGTTAACCTTCTCAAACCCTTTAAAAAAATTTTAATGTTAAAAAGATATAATCTCTTGTTATATTTATGATGTAAATGAACAATATTGACAGTGCTTACTAACTCTAATCACTGTTTTACATAACCATGTGGCTATGGGGATGAATGGGACAGTGCTTATGGGGATGAATGGGACTGCTCCATTCACCCCAGGGCTATTTCATAATAAATAAAATTACATTTTGTCATTACCTAGAAACCAGATGTTAAGAGGAGAAGACGAGGCCACTGTCGTGTCCTAACCGATACGCCAGAAAATAGTCCTTCCGGCAATGCCGGCAGGAAGAAGTAGCTTTCATATACTTATTTATTTATTTTATATTAAGTTATATAAATCAAATATACGAAGCTGAAAATAGTGGAACACGATTATGTAAGATTGAATACTAGTTTTTGTCAATACTGAATATTATTAAGAATTTTTAGAAATTAGTCATCTTTTATTTAACCTGGTTTTATTTTAAGCGATTTGTAGGGACGCCAAATTCCACGCTATCCGCTTTAAAGCAGCACGATGGATAAAAAAACCCAATGAGCTTGATCGAAATCTTAATTCATGTGAACAAGCACACTCACATCGAAATCCATTAATATATACGAGTGCTGTCGCGGGCAAATTGACTTAAAAAAAAAAAATGTTACCCATATTAGAAATTCAAACTGCTATATCCCAGGCGTTTCTCAAAGTAAAGACAAAGCAAAAAATACTCCGGAATTCATTATTAAGATAAATAGTGTAGAAAGAACCTTTTTTCAATTTCTAATTTTTTGTTTATACATCATTATACATTTAAAAGATTTTTGACAAATTTAAGTGGCCGCCATTTTGAAACAAGATGGCGGATAAAGTTGGCCCGTGAACTCGGTCAAGACATTGGTATGTACAGTGAACACACGGAGTTATATAGAAATCAGTTTATAAATATGCGTATTAACGCGTGACAAATTTCAGACCGTTTCAAAATGTCAATCTCACTGGAAATTGAAAGTGCTAAAACTCAGCCATTTTTCAAGATATTGATGAAACAAAAAAGGCTCTGGAATCTTTGTATCAAGGTCAAAACACAAAAGAAAAATCTTTTTCAATTTCTTACTTTTTTGCACCTAATTTTAAAATTTAAAATTAAAAAAAATAATATTCCGCCATTTTGAAACAAGACGGCGGTTGGAACTGGCCAACGAACTCTGTCCAGTCATAAGTATGTCCTATCTACGCACCAAGTTTCATCTAAATCGGTGTATAAATACGCGTGTTATCACGTGACGAAAACCAGATCATTTCAAAATGTGAGCAACACTAGAAATTAAAAGTACTATAACTCAGACATTTTTTAAGATACAGACAAAACAAAAAGTGCTTTGGAATCTTTGTATCAAGGTCAAATGCATAAAAGAAAAATCTTTTTCAAATTCTCAGTTTTTTGTACCTAATTTCAAATTTTAAATTTCTTTTAAAAAAATTTAAATGACCGCTATTTTTAAACAAGATGGCGGATGGAACTCGTTAACAAACTCAGTCCAGGCTTTATTAAGTACTATGTACACACCAAGATACATCTAAATCGATTTATAAATACGAGTGTTATCACGTGACAAAAACCAGATCGTTTCAAAATGTCAGCCATAAGAAAAATTCAAAGTGCTATAACCCAATCATTTTTTAAGATATAGGCAAAGTAAAAAGTGTTCTAGAATCAGTGTTTTAGAATCTAACACATAAAATAAAAATATTTTTCAACTTTTAATTTTTTCGCATTTAATTTAAATTTTTTTTTTAATTTTAAATGGCCGCCATTTTGAAACAAGATGGCGGATGATGCTGGCCAACGAACTCGGTCGAGATATTTGTATGTACTATGTACATACCAAGTTTCATTCAAATCGGTTCATAAATACCTTAATTATAGCATGACAAAAATCAGATATATATATATATATATATATATATATATCAACATTTGAACGGAGGGTGGTTTTGGGGTCTGGAGGTCATGATCGGTGAAAATATACCAAAATTTTCTGGAAGTGCTTTCCTTCGGACGGCTGCAATAGGTAGCTTTTTACTTTTTGTAATGAAAGCTACCTAAAAATATTTGGAAAAGGAAATTATAAAAAAACAGAAACCAAGAAAAATGAATTGCCTGCCTTCTAGAAATATTTTTAATAAAGTTATGGACAGTAGTGATGAATCTGACAATTTATCACTTCATGATAAAGATGAAAGTGATTTGAATATGATTTCAAATGATATGGACCACCAAGTTTGCAACTTGGATAATATAATAGAAGACGACTTTCTCCTAACAAAGATATGTCGAAAAAAATATTTATCATTACGTTGCTAGGGTTTTAAAGAACAATAATGATAACCTTTAAGTATAATTCTTGAGAAAAAAGAATAATAATTCCTTATTTTACTATACCAATCCACCAGAAATTTATTTTGTTAATCTGGAGGATATTGTTATGAAACTACCAAAGCCTAGACGTCTGGGAACTGCCAGAGCCAAAGGACTGTTGTCATTTGATGTTAGCTTCAGTCAATATGTTGTAAAATAAAATGTATCACTTAGTTTTCAAATAAAATATGTTTAGAATAATTTTTTTTTTTACCTGTCCCACTCATCCCCAAAATTGACCTATTCATCCCCACCATGGGGATGAATGGGAAAGTATGCATGCATATTAAAAAATATATGTATTAAAAATTTAAAAAAACAATTGTTTATTGAAATTAGTACCGTAAAATGAGGTGAATAGGAACACCTGGGTGAATAGGAACGAAACTCCCCGGTCATACAAATAAATTCATTATAAATATATGTGATGATATTTTTAGTTGCCAATTTTTTTTATAAGAAGGTAATAACATAAGAGTTGGGAAATTGAGTTCTGACATATTTGCACAACTACTTGGGGTACAAAAAAAAAACTTCAAGATGATTCTAAAAAACTTCATTTTTTCATCGTTTTCAAAACTTTGTACGTAACTATAGTATTTTTCGTATTCTAAACCTAAGAGCGGGGTTTTTTAATTAATGATAGTCCTGTAAACGATATTCTGTATTAAATTCTACTTATTTCTAAACTACAAAACGAAAAAATGAAAAATGGCTTGTAACATCAGAGGTTTAAGATTTATGGGGTGAATCGGAACACGTTTTCTCTCAGAGTTTATTTTTCTATACAGTGATAGTTTCATATAATATATAAAAACATATGTATGAATATATATTGTAGCAATATTTTGTTTGTTCTAATTACTTGAAGAGTTTAAAGGTCACAAGAAATTGCTTGGTTAAACAACAAAGTCAACGCCTAATCCAACAGACATGGAACACACAGTAAAAGAATTTAAAAATAGCAAATTAGTCAGAAAAACTGCACAGAATTATTCTCTGACATCCACAACATTACAAAAATATCTCAAAATTAAAAAACAATTAAAAAAAGAGGGATGCAAACAGAACTAAGGACTGGGGATGAAGGCGTATTAGTAGATCGTATTAATACATGCAGCGATTAGGGCTACTCAATAGATTCACTTACCCAATGACTGCTAGTAAAGGATAACACAGAACAGGGTTAAATTTATATTAAATTCAACTACTGCAATTCGAATATAATTTTTTAAAATAAATTTTAATTTTTCTTGATTTAAAATTTGTTTTCTAATTTTTAAAATGTCATATCTTTACTTGTATATAAAATAAAGGTCTTGTTTCACAGTAACTACGTGTTCCTATTCCTCCTTTATCATTATTACCTGTTCTTATCAACCTCATTAAAGTTTGAATCGGAATAAAAAAGATTATAGCATTTGTTCCCATTCACCCCTGTCTGCGGGGTGAATCGGAACACCATTAAAAAAATAAATGATATATATATATAAACAGTAAAAATATTTCTTTTTTGTTTAAAAAGGAAAGGACAAAACAAGACCGAAGTTTCTAGTAGAAAAATAAAAAAATTAAAAAATCAGTTGTTGCTTATTTTTGTTGAAAAATGTTGAAGTTGAAAAATGTTCCGAATCACCCCACTTTACGGTATGTCAATAAGTTGCAAAATGCTAAAGTATTCTTTAAATAATATTTTTAAAATTAACAACGGTATACAGCTTAAGTTATTAGTAAAGATGTAAAAATTGCCCCATTCATCTCCACTCTCCCCTATATCGAAATCAAAATACACCTCCCCCCCTTCAACCTAGCGATGAGATATCATATGCCAGACTCCTCCTTCCCTAAAATGAAAATTTTGTAAATGCACAATACCTATTTAAATATTAAATCCCTATTTAAATATATATGCCAGATAAGGAAAGGTAAAATCCTAAAAATCTTGTACGTTGACATTATTTTGCAATGACAAAATATAAAACTGCGTGTTTTAAAACAATCTTATCACCTAACCTTTAAGATAAGGTGTCACTGAGACAGGAATATTAAACACTGTAGCAACATATAAATTAGATAACTCGTCAAAACGAGTATTTTATTTTGCTTTGTTTTATTTTTAGTAATTCAATAATACAAGGTCATGATCGTGTAATCTCTCAGCTTATATACGCATAAAACAAACAAATTTTTATCCAAAAAGAAATATCACAGAATCCAATACCGTATGTTTATTTCTGCATCCCTCTAAAATAATCAAAAGCGTTATGCGTTTTTAACATTACATAAATTGCTAACCTGTACATATTTTAATTTCTAAGTCATGTTTTCATTACATTAAGATTTGTTATAAATACATTCTATTTTAATTACTTTGAAATCCATTTTGAAATAAGCTGTTAAGGGAACACGCGACGTGACGTTGAGATAAAAATTTTAATTTTACAATCTGCAACTTAAAAAATCATATATTATATAAATTCAATAATTTTTAACACTTTGCAACACAATTGAAAAGAGTGTTTATGAATAAGATTTGTTTGTCTGTCTATGCTCTATCTCAAGTAAATAGAGTAAGATTGCCACCAATTTTATATATGTTATTATTGGGGTTCATCATGGCAAGTTCAGTATTGAAAATAAAGTGTGAAGCATGCACGATTAATTTATAGGGGCATTAAAAAATATTCTGTTACATGACGATCTATGGGAAAGAATCGTTTGCGGTGTATTTTTATGAGATTACATTATTTTAAAGATACTGAAATCTACATATACCTCTTAGGTATACGGCAAAGCACTTACAGTAGGATCTCTTTTGCATGGAATTTATCATTCACTTACAAAGACACACATTGTAATCTAATAATGCACTGTAAAAAACTGTAAATTTTGAAACACTAAAAAAAAAATGCAAAGTAACGCTCTAATTTAAATTGCCCATTCCTTTTCATCCAATCCATCTTTTAAAAAGTTACGAGTGGTTAGTGACCTTATTAGTCACAAAACTGTGCATTTATTTAAAAAAAAAAAAAAAAAACTCTTTCGATTTCAATTGCATGAAATGCGCAATGAACTATTTAGAGTGTTTATTTTGCATTTTTAACTCAACATAGTTGAAAAGTGTTTATGAATCCGGTTTATCTGTCACTTCATTCTCTTACTCGAGTAAATATTATTCGATTGCGTTATTCGATCGTCGAACTAGGTATATGTTATTGGTGATTACTATGGCATGTTTGATAATGAAAATGAAGTGTGTTACAGTCGCGGTTCATTTACAGGGATACTCAAAATAAATTCGTTACATTGCTTCTACGATGTATTTTAATGATACTACACAATTTTAAATATATTGAAATTTGAGAATATAACGGAAGTGTAATATAAACTGTTTACAGTATAATCATTTGTGCATATAATTTATTGTTCATTTACAGGGACAGGCAAATATATTTGTCTATAGTTGTGCCTATAAGGAATAATTGATGGAAATGAGTTTTCAGATGTCATAGATCTTTTAAAATTTAGCTATTTTTTTGCATATTATTTTGGATCTATAAATTTTGTAGATCATATATAGGGCTACTCAAAAGATCTCAAGTGCATTTCCGTTAATTGATGGAAATTACAACTGTGCTAAGTGTTTAATTGAACTAACTTTTAGCATAAGATGTAACGCATATAAGAATCTATGAATCATATACAGGGCTGCACAAACACATTCAAATATTTTTGACTATTCATGGTAATTGCAAAAAATGAGATTTCAAACGCGCTATGCATTTTCAAAATTGATTTAAATATCTTTCACCTTAATAAATTATAAGTTTTATTTCATTGTTCTGAATGTTTTAGAAAGTGTTTCATAATATATGCTAGACGCATGATTTTTGTTCTTGTTTCCCTATATATATGGAAATTATTTTTAGGTCTATCCTGATTTCCATTCAGAAATTAATCGCAATTAATGTGGCTATTTAGTATTGCCCTTGATAACGAGCTAAATACCACATTTCTAATTTTATTTCTAATTCATGACAACTCCTCTGTATGATATAATTTGGCATTAACAAATTTTTACAGTAATTCATGTTGATTTGTAGTATTATCTAATGGTTCTATATATATATATATATTATCATCCCGTATCCCCCTTGGATAGCCGAGGTCAACCTCTAAAAAGAACGTTTTCTACCTTTTCGATTTTGTTTGCAGGCTTTTTTATGAGGATATCTTCACTTTCGAAACTAGTTTTGAAAATGAAATCACCTTAATTAAAAATAATTTGCAAACAAAATTGAAAAATTAAAAAAACACCCTTTGTTGAGATCGATACTTTCTCTTTTCTCTTGAGTGAAATAACTTCTTAAGGAGTGGGACTTTTTTCAATTAATTATTGGATTACAGGATAGGGAAAAAGACGCAACGTGGAGTAAATTATTCAATGGTCATTCATGCAATTCTTTTTAAAAACGCAGGAAATATAATCAATTAATTATTTATGAAAAACAGATGAATGCAGCTTGCGACCTTGACCAAACAGATGGCAATAGCCACAATCATCAAATACACAATGGGTGGGCGGTTGTCAGAAATTGATTTTAAAGCCTTAGGTTTTTAACTACCTGTTGTTTTGAATGCTTTAATAATTACTAACATTCCGTTATTAAATCTATTGAAAGAATAGCTTGTA
Source organism: Maratus speculifer (assembly GCA_964019185.1). Lineage (NCBI taxonomy): Eukaryota > Metazoa > Arthropoda > Arachnida > Araneae > Salticidae > Maratus > Maratus speculifer. Next base: position 28,629,476 of record OZ025295.1, read on the forward strand.
ACCGACCTTCAGAACGTACAGGTAATCAAAACTTAGATGAGTTAATAAACAAACAGGATTTTCGTAATTGCTTAACATTTAAGGCGATTAAAATATCAACAGCAGATAAATCTATAGCAAGGAAATAATCTTGTTTTGACGCTTGTTAATTTAACGTAACTTGGTTCATATATGTAATGATAAAATGTTGTGAACGTTTTTATCAAAGCTGAACTATGTACTTAGGTGTGTTTACGCTGACGTTTTAATAGCTTTAGAATTTATTTAATTTTAAATCATGAATTGGTTTAAGGATTTTTTCCGCACAGGTGATGAATTACCAAGTATTTTTTGTAGTCACAATTGCTCATGCGTTACAACGAAAATTAAATTAATAATTCGTCAACCTATAATTAAAAGTATACACGCTTTTATCAATTAATAGTTTGATATTAAATGAATGATGTTGATAAATAATAATTATTTTCTCAACGTATAGGTTGAGAAAATAATTCATTTAATAAATTTATATTTTCTTTATTTTCTGGCAAAATTTGCAATTTTTTTTTTTTTTTTTTTTTTTTTTTTTTTTTTTTGTACAGACTTTAGAAAATTCTTCGAGTACACGGCTGAAATTATAGAATTACTTAAAATTTGATTCGCAAATTAAAACGCAATCGGTCCGCCAAGTCATATCGTGGTGGGAAACACATATGAAACCCCGATTTCAGGGGTTGACTCCTAGGTTTACCACTGTGTTTCCCTGATTCCAAAGGTATGAAAACATGGACGATTGGGAACAGGAAAACACAATTGTAAACCTACGAGTAGACTGAAAAAATTGAATTTTTAGGTATTTCCACCAAGACATGATTTGGCAGGCTGATTGCGTTTTAAAATGCGAATAGAGTTTTAACGAATTCTGGAATTTCAGCAGTGAACTCGATGAAGGGATTGTCTCTGCTGCCGCTTACTGTTCTATTTCTTCTATGTAAGAAGATATTTTTAAATGAGCAAATGAGATTTTTAATCTTGAAACACTTTTAATTCCTAACAACTTTCTAATGCGTAATTTCGATGTCGGACATAAGCTCCAAATAAACAAAAACTTATTTCCTTTTTCAGCACTCTCTCTTCTCCCACTTTTTCTCATAATTTGATAAATTTTCATCTGTTTAAATCTATTTATAATAATTTCTAAAAGTTTCCAGAATGACCACTAATAACACACAAGTGGTTCCACCTCCCATAATTTTTGAATTGTTATACCACTGTAATAATGCATTTCAACATATCTTCTGCACGTCACAAACTATGATGAAAAGAAAATAAAAACAAATTGAATTCATTATTATGGTCTCACTCAATAATGACAGTAATATTCTTAGAAAAAAGACTTAAAATATAATTTTCGCGGCCTTGTTTGTCTTATGCACAACCTCGACTGTTATGGAAATCACAAACATTTGTTACATTTCCTCAGACATAATTCTTTTTATGACATAACAAAATCCCCTTTTTGTTTTATGCACCAACGTCACTCCTTTCGCTTTCAAATAAGAAAAAAAGCCCTCGGAGCTTGCCGTTTTCAGAAATAATCCCTCTTAATCCCTTTGCAAACTTTCTCTGTTATGCTTCCTTGAGTTATAATAACCAAATTATGCTAAGAAAATTGCGCTTCCTTCTTTTATCGTATAAGCATTTGACCTTAAACAATGCTGTAGTAATGTTAGCTCCTAAGGCTGTATATGGTCATAGTCGGATAAAAATTTTATAATGTGTAACATAATAAACAACTAAAAGGGGGGAAAATTGGCCATAATAAGTTTTTGTTCAAGTATAATGCCAGCAACTGGAGTTTGTATTCCAGGTGAAGTATTTTCTTTAATAATATTATGTAAAATAAAATCTTAAAAACGAAAAAGCTAAGTATTATGGATAAAAACCCTGCTTTCATCAGATTTCCGATTTTGGTGGGGCTTATTTTCGTCGAGGACAATGAAACTTTTACATTAAAGACAGAATGTCGTTATAAACAGGTTCCGTTTTGATAAGTTTTATGAATATACGGAGTATTTATCCTGTTTATCATTGACCAATAGCTATTTCCTAAACCGTTAGTTACAGGGTCTTCTTTCAACTTTTCTTACCATTGTCAGAGTGAAAATTTACAACCTAGCGGACGACCCAAGGGTATAGACAGAACCGACTAAAACCATCGAGATTATATAGCCCGGCAGGAATATCTTTTTTTTTTTTTTTTTTTTTTATTAAATTTTTTTGGTGAATATTTTTGCAATTTATGAATGCTAAAAAAATATCCAATTGTTACAGAAACTTGGAAAGAAAAAAGAGAGAGTAGTTTGTTGTCAGCAAAAATATCAATAACAGTTACATAACATGATAATAAGAATCAATAAGACGGACAAAATCAGCATAGTGGTACTAGTAAAGTTAGTTATAATAAATATTTAGATTTTTGTTAAATTGATATCATTATACTGTTGTGTGGCGGCATTATTACTTACAGATTTAAAAAAAGGTAAACATTTCTGAGTTTCATGTGGGTGGAAGGCGTGTATTACTGGTTCTTTAAATTTTGTTACTGGTACCAATTGAATTTGCCATGTTGTGATAGATGTGTATCAAATCTGCGTGATCATACTCAACCGAGCCCAGTTTGCTTTGTTACATACATTCTTATAGTGAGGAGTGTATACCCCATAGAGTAAATTCTGAGACTTTGGAGCAGTTTAAAGTATTGCGGCAAAGTTAATCTTATTATCCAGTTAAATTTTTTTACCTGTTTAGTAGCTACTGTAGTATTTTATGCTGTAATTGTTCGTAAATTTTTTGGTCTCCCCATAAAAATATAGTAACTGATGCAGTCATTCCTTTAGTACTTCTTATGCTATTCCACTGCTTATGGTAGCCAGTATAATGTGAGCAATCTCCGTTTTAAAAAGTCTTAAAAATAAAAACATTATTCTAATTTTGATGGAGGGTGCATGAAAAACAAACAAAATGAAACAAAAAAAGGGAAAGAGAAGAAATAAATAAAAGATTGCATAAAGTATTTGAATTTTTTAAGCGTCCAAAAACTAATAATGTTAAAAATAGGTAGCTAGGTTGGAATTCGTGTGAAAAGTAAAGAGAGCGGAGGGCGTATTGGAAATAAGGAGAAAAGGATTAGACGCGAGATTAAGTCAGCTATGACATTCCCGAGTCCTGAAACAGATAGATTTGGCTCCGAGTTCAATATTGAAGAGAAGATTTTAATTATGAGTGTAGATTTAAAGTATGAGTAATCTGTACCAATAATAGACGCTCAATAGTGTTAAATAAATTTGAGTCACTATTCTTATTTTCAAGTAATTTGATTAAATCTCTCAAGCAAAACTATCATCACCAGCAATTTTAACTCCACCACTGGATGTAGATCTTCTTTAGATTGCTTTTTTTTTTCATTGTTTCTTGTCTAGTGCCTTGGTCATCCACTTAACACCAGTTAATTTTTTTATTTTGTCGCTCCATCTTAACTGATGTAGTATTTTTGATCGTTTTATATTTCTGAAATACCACTGTAGGGTGTTTGTACTCTATTTATAGTCTTATTTTCTTGCAATGTGTTCAGCCCACTTCCATTTTAACCGTTGAATTATCTCGATGTTGTCAAAAACTTTCATCTGACATTTTATCCAAATTATTTTTTTTTTTTTCATATATATACATATATATCGACGGTGTGAATGGTTTCATATAACAACAAAAATTGTCAGAAACTCTTTTAATCCTTGAATTTTTATGTGTCAGATCATTTTTGTGATCTATTGTATATTGTATCCATTGCCAGATTTACGGCAGGTCATTCGAGGTAAGCCCCCCCCCCCCCCCCCAAATGCTGCTAAAGGTTTTTCAATTAAACTCCAAAATCTAATGTAGTTTTAATATCCAAAGAAATTTTACATTTTGTACTACATTCTATCATATTCATATTGTATTTTTATAAAGTGGTATATTTTGTCTGAAATAGCCATTTATTACTTATTAATGTGAATATTTTCTCTTATCTTTATCACTTTAAAAATATATTGTATTTTTAATTCTTGTTTAATCATTTTCCTGTTATCGTCAGATTATATGAGTGCTGGTCAGCGTAATTTGCAGGCTGTAGAGCCTCCTAATGTTTTAAGTAATTATAGCTTGGTGCTGTCGAAAATTTATTATTAGTTGTTGTCTAGTTTATCGTTCCAGATGTATAAACTTGCATAGGAAAAGATATTTAGCAGCACACACTTTATTATAAAATATTTACTCATTTAAATTTCATAATTGTGAAATAATTATTTAAAAGTAAGTTATTGATTATCACATTTAATTTTTAGTGGATATTTTAAAGTCCATAATTGTCATTTTAGTAACTATCTTTTTTTTATGTTGTTTGTTTTAGTCAATCTCCCTGTAAGCATTGCTGAAAAGGACTCCTAAGCATCTGTGTCCAGGGCCCCCAAATTTGTAAATCGGTCCCTGATTATATCTTATATGCTTGATTTCCAAAGAGTTCATTTTCTTGAAAACGAAAAAAACACAATGAAATTTTTCTACATTTTATACAATACAAATTTCCCTCAGAAAAAAAAAGTACATAAACAAAGATTAATATTGCGATAAATATATTCCGCTAATATTTAACACAAATACCTCGTTCCGAATACTCGTTCGCAATTAACCTCGAAATTCTCACGTATTGTTTTCTCAGATACATAAACATACAAAGCCTTAAGCGTCGAGTAAAAACTGAGAACAGCCTTGACGAGAGTGGGGAGAAAAATTACGCGCGATTGTTCTATTTTCAGCTATTTGGCGGAAAACCATTTCACTAGGCAAAAAATGTGACCTTGATATTGCGATCTCTACAGGTGACCAGAGGAAAGAATTTCTCTGAAGAAGGGCGAATGGTATTACGTGAGGAAATTAATAGCGTATTGCTGTGTTTAGCAATACAGGTAAAGGTAAAAACTAGGAAAGTTGGTTAGTAGCCAATGGTCAGTCGATGCAAAGCTGTGAACTCTAAAACAGTGGCACCTTTTGGGGTAGACTGGGGTGGCGTGTGTGTGTGTGGGGGGGGGGGGGGGTTGTTCCATTCAAGGAATTGTACATTTCAGAATTTTTGGTCATCAAACATCCAAAACATATACGCACACCAAAAACAAGCCGAAAATGCATAAAAGCTAAAACAACTTATGAGATTTTACTAAAAGAGAAACATTAGCATTAAATAAACACAGAATCTTGAACACAGAAATTAATAATTATCAGCAATATTTGATAAAAACCATGAAATTATAACAAAAAGTGATATATCATTTATGAGTTAAAAAGTAGATGTTAAAAATACATGTAAAGAAAAAAAGTATTTTCTCTCAGCTGTGCGTTACATATATCAAGATCAGAATAAATTTCTAACACCCTCCCCTCATCAAGAGAGTTTTGAAATGATGACTGTGCTCCTAAGTATTATTAATCCCTTTTTAGCTCACAGGCTATAAAAGCCTGGGAGCTTATGTGCCCGTCCGTTCTGTATGTGCGTATGTGCGTAACGCGATAACTCATGATAAAAATATCTGATTCACTTGAAATTTTGGATATATGCATATTCTGATAAGACGCTTCCCTGATTAGTTTTTGGAGTTCATTCGATATGTATAAGAGGAGGAACGGGGGCTAATGCCCCTCTCTTAATTAGGATGAGCGAAGCGAATCCTCTACTAGGCCACTCAAATTACATTTTGTCGTACACTTTACAAAAAACTATTCAATATTTTAACTTCAAATTAAACACAAAAATAAATTATGATCTGTAGATTTGCACAATATAATTTTTTTTACAGTAAAACGTTAAAAAATGTATTATTTTAATTAATTTATTTTACATGCATTTCCAATACGGACGCATTTTAGCAAATAAATAATAAAAAGTGTATTGCCCAGTTGAACTGATGGCATTGAGCTCACAGGCTACGCATACTTTACAGCCTTGTATTTTCGTTAATTCCGTTCGAAAAAAAAAAAATAAGAAGGGGAAACAGCTCTCCCCTTTCTCCTTTTTTATACTTAATCATTGAACCTCCTAAACTATCAAGTACATGCTTTATCATATTAAAAAATCTATATGCAAAATTCAGAGCAAATCGGATAATTCTTAATAAAAACCCATTTAGCATTTATATAATTTAAGAGGAGTTATTCCCCTCTTTTATACTTAACCATTAAACTTCCAAAATTATTCAGAGATTTGAACGAAATCTGACAATTCTGATTGAAAAATCCATTTGTACAAGCTAAGGGGAGGGGCATTAGAACCCCCGTTCATACTTATACAATGAACACCTAATAACAGCCACGGACTCGCCTCATCGGAATGATCCTATATCTAAATTTTGAACGAAAACTGTTAATACTGCATGAAAATCCCGTTTATATCAATTAAGGGGAGGGGCATGAGTCCCCCCCGTTCCCCCTGTCTACACTTATTCAATGAACACCTAATAACAGTCACGGAATCGCCTCATCAGAATGATCCTATATCTAAATTTTGAACGAAAACTTAATTCTGCATGAAAATCCCGTTTATATCAATTAAGGGGGGGGGGCATGAGCCCCCGTTCCCCCCGTTTATACTTATTCAATGAATACCTAATAACAGTCACGGAATCGCCTCATCAGAATGATCCTATATCTAAATTTTGAACGAAAACTTAATTCTGCATGAAAATCTCGTTTATATCAATTAAGGGGAGGGGCATGAGCCCCCCGTTCCCCCTCTTATACATATCGAATGAACTCCAAAAACTAATCAGGGAAGCGCCTTATCAGGATATACCTACATGCAAAATTTCAAGTGGATCCGATATTTCTAACATGAGTTATCGCGTTACGCACATACATACAGAACGGACGGGCACATAAGCTCTCAGGCTATGATAGTCTGTGAGCTAAAAAGTGAAACGCGTATATTTTCAGAAAAAAATATATATAAATCATGGAGTAAGTAATTATAGATATAATCATGATTAATTTAATAAATAAAATATGTTTTCATTATTCAGCAAAATCGTTTGCACAGATGACACTTAAACATTTAAAAAAATTGTATTATGGATTTTTTTTTCTTTTTTTTTTTGTAAAGTGGCAACAAAATAATTGTAAACAAATAAAATTAATTGTTAAATTTGTTATATAAATGAAAAATTAAAAGAATTGAAACGTGAAGTTGTTGCCTCAATTCAAGCTGTTTATAAATGTTCTAAAGCAAAGTTGGCTGATTCAGAAACGACAAATTGACTTTAACCATTTCTTACTTTATCATTTGGATCTGAAGTAATGTTACGTTCTTATTTGTGGACCGAAAAAGGTTTAGTGAACGGGACTTTAGACTTTGTTGCACGTAATAAAGAAAATCACAAGCCACCAGACCAGATATCGCGAATAATCACGGATAAATTTGAATACTACAATAATTTAACTTATAAGAATTGGTGCGTACCAATTCCCCCAATAATTAAATTCTGGAAAAATGGAAGCATAAATTGCTCAAGGCTCGGAGTTAGCTTTTGCTGTTATAATTCATAAATCCCAAGGTTTAACATTAGATGAAGCAGTTGTAGATATTGAGGATATATAGACACCGATTGGCTTAAAAACCTTCGTAACGTTGTCGAGAGTGAAAATCCTTCAAAATTAAGCATTCAATAAAAATTTTCCTTACGAAAAATTCTGATACGCTAACATGTATAAAAACGAAGAAATTAGAAAAAAAAAAGTTTTACAGTTAAAAATTCATAGTATCAACGAGAGCAGATTTCAAATGTTTTTCCAGAAAATAGGATTTTGACGAAGTAACCATCTTCAAGCTCTCTTCAAATATATTATTCTAAAATAGCTATCAAAGATTATTTGATGTTAATTACAGATATTGGAAACATGCATATTTGAAACAACTTTAAAAAACACCAGTGGTTACTGGAAATTGTAAAAACATCTTTAAAAAAGCTTTTAGTTGAAAATTAAAAAATATTTTGTAAAAGTTTGCTTCGAAAATATTTTATTATGCCAGTCTTACATTATAAATAAAAAATTAAAATGCGCCAAAACATAAAATAACGTTTTTGTTTAATAAAGATGCAAAAATAATAATAATAAAAAAATAGTTTTACTTTCAAATATCTGTTTTATAAAATAATGCTTCGCGAATCCAAACAAAGCATGGCTTTTGCTAGTTTATATAAATGGGTTTTTCATGCAGAATTATCAGTTTTCGTACAAAATTTAGATACTGGATCATTCTGATGAAGTACCCCCATGATTAGTATTAGGTGTTCATTGGATAAGTATAAAGAGGGGGAACGGGGAGCTAATGCCCCTCCCTTAATTGATATTGATGCGTTTTTCATGCAGATTTATCAGTTTTTTTATTTGATAAAGCATATCCGTGATTAGTTTAAGGGGTTCAATGATTAAGTATAAAACGGGGAAATGGAGGGAGCTGTCTTCTCCCCCCCCCCTTAATTTGCTTTTCGAGCGGAACTAACCCTTGAAAATATTTTTTGATATAAGGCTGTCATGTACAATTAGTATGTGTAGCCTGTGAGCTCAATGCCATCAGTTTAACTGGGCAATATTCTTTTTATTTAAAATTTAGTTTCTTTCAACAAATCGTTCATTCACCATCACGACATTTCAAAACTGTCTTGGTAGTGAAGGGGAGTTGGGACTTCATTTCATTCAGGTTGAGTATGGCTGGTTTAGAGGCATAACTATGTATGATTTCATATGTATGGGACTTGTGTAACAATTGTGATAGATAACAATATTTAATTAAGAGGAAAAATAATAACGAATTCGTTATGATTAGAATATTTATTGAGAAATGATAACTCGGAATCCGGATTTTTTGCCAAAGAGCTAGTTTCCTTGAACGGCCTTGTATTAGTCTAATGCCCCATCAGCATAACATCTTGCAATACGTTTTCTTTTTCTCTCTCTTTCTCTATTAGAATAGGAAAAATATCACAGCCAAAAATCTCATGTACAAATATTTCCAAATTGTAAGATGCGATTAAAAAGAATTGATCTAAAAATTTATATTTATGGATTAATTATTCTTAAAAGAAAATCAAATAAAAATACCATGAATTAATAATATCTTTGATACAATTGAAGACACGAATATAATTACGTGTTACGTCAATATTCTTTCAGATGCTTACTTTTGAAGGTCACTATTTACGAAAATTAATACTCACATTATTTAACTGTAAGATTAAAATGGAGAAATATTATTTTTTTAGAAAATTGTGGCATTCAAAAGTAAACCTTTATACGAACTTTGCATATAAAGAAAAAAAAAAGTTTGCAGGCTTGAAATAACGGTTTTTGTTGCGAACTTTTTGGATTTATATTTGTCTTGATTGTATATGCCGTCACCTGTCAGAACAACAGTAGGGCATCTAGTAATAATGAAACAAGAAATGTTTGATTTATTGCAATGAGACGCTGTGTATTGTACGAATTGATTATTTCCAGCTGAGCGAAAAATTGCCCAGGCCGGGAATCGAACCCGGATACTTGGCTTACAAAGCCAATGCTTTACCTGTTAAGTTATCTGGGCGATAGCCGGCTGGGATTTTTCGCTCAGATAACCTTATTGGTCGTACATCTGGTCTGTTATTTGAAACAGCTCGCAGAATAAACCGCAGGTAATGGAACTCCTTATAACGATGGATACGTAGATATACTATTTATTTTTAACACAATCAAACTGATTGGTAAAGTTATCATACGAATTGATTATTTCCAGCTGAGCGAAAAATTGCTAAGGCCGAAAATCGAACCCGGATACTTGGCTTACAATACTTGGCTTTGTAAGCCAAGTATCCGGGTTCGATTCCCGGCCTTGGCAATTTTTCGCTCAGCTGGAAATAATCAATTCGTATGATAACTTTACCAATCAGTTTGATTGTGTTAAAAATAAATAGCTGTGTATTGTGTTTGCATATAGTGGAAAAACTTCTGAAACAAAAAACTAGTCGTTGGGGGCCACCGTAATACTTACCCATCATGGATATGTATATGAAAATAAAACATGTGAAAACTATTTATACAATGCATTGCAATTCATAAACAAAATTTAAATATTGTTACTATACATAGTAATGCTATATTAAAGAACTGCTGGACGTACTAATTTCGACAAATTATATAAAACGCCAAACTACTCAAGTAGTACCGAACTCCGTAAAAGAAACATCCTTATAACTCCAAAAATAATAATTCTATTAACTAACAATTAACTGCGTCGGATTAAGCGTCTCATGTCCAATTAAAATATACCTCTGAATTGAAATTTGAATGAAATACAGGGTCATGAAAAATCGAAGAATGTGGAAAACAGGATTATAAATATCTCGGCAACTAATAATCCGATCGACTTCTTTCTATATGCAAAATGTGTGTTATTTTATTGCCTTTTACGTTCATTCCTTAGAACAAAAAAATTCCTTTCATCGGAACGAATTTTTCGAGAGTCCGAAAAAAATAGTTCCGGATAATCGAGGTTGCTGATATTAAATAGGCTTCGTCCCATTCTTACATACTAAGTACATATAAATTTTCAAGTCTCTATCTTAATTTGTTCGTGAGATAGAGCGTTTACAGAGACACAGACAGACGGACGGCAGTTTTTTTTTTTCTAAAAATATGTTTTTCGGAATCTCCAGTATCTAAAACGTGTAAATCCGTCAAAATTTTTTTTTTCGATTTTCAAAACGATTGCAAGACTTACCCTATACTACGTATGATGGGTAAGTAATAATGTTTAATACTATATCTCAGACGTGTTTTATAGAAATTCTCTGCTATTCCATTAGATGCAGGCTCATTTTACTTACCCGTCATACGTATAATATAGTAATAAATATACAAAGTATAATAAATTAAAAGTAAAACACATCTAAAATAATAGTGACATAAATTAAAAAAGAAACGGTTCTTGCATTTTACTAAAAATTTAAGCAAATTGCATTTATTTATTTATTTTATTTTGCAAGAAATAATGCATATACTGTTTTGTTTATTTTTAAATGGAATTATACCAGCCAATAGTTATTAGTGTGCAATTTACCTTAGTTAAAAATGATCAGTTAAAAATGATTATGATCTTAAGTACTTTAGTTACTTTAGTTGATTTTAATTTAGTTACTTTAGTTACTTTTACTTTAGCTACATTTTTGTGTTCTTTAACTCTTTCCGGCACAGACAAATTTTGTTTGTAAAATGTGAATTTATTGACTGACACCGGAATTTTCAAACGTCTTTATTCGAAATTAAGAACTCTTTAATTCAAGCTTTCATTGTAAAAGCAAAATTTTATTAAAGTATTCTTGGTGCCGTTTGTAATTTGTAATTAAAAATAGGTGTGCCACTCCGGGCACACCTAAAACACAGTGGACACAGTGCTTGAGTGGGTTAACCCTTTCCGGCACACTGTGCCCGGTCTGGGATGCCTAATTTTAATTCCAAACTTGCAAACGGCGCCAGTTATATTTTACTAACATTTTGCTTTTACAATAAAAATTGGGGGTTTCAAAATATCTAAAAAAATCATTTGTGAATTCCGGTGTCAGTCGATAATTTCTCATTTTTTTACAGATTTTGCCCGTGCCGGAAAGGGTTAATATATTTATCCACTTTAAAAGGGATATACAGGGTGTATCTAAACTACTGGGCAAAACTTTAAGGGGTGATAATACACATCAAGACAAATAATATTAAATGGGAAACTAAGGGTCCAAAACGTCTTCCGAAGGAGATAGGGGCCATCAAATTTTAGGGTCCAAAATTTGAAATGATTATAAAAAACGGGAAAATTGATCGATTCGTTTGCTGTTTTCACTAAAACTATTCTTTATGTCACTATTGTCTCGAAAATAAATTATAAAGATAAATTTCAAAAAATGCCGATAGAGGGCGCTTTAGACTTTGGAGTAACGAACAACTATTTTTTTACTGTTATTTTTTGCATCTCATTAATTTTTTTAGAAGTTTAGACATAAACTTAGAAGCGCAAACTGAACTTTGTTCAATGGGAGTGGGTAGGTTCAAATTTCAAATGATTATAAAAAACAGAAAAATTGGTCAACTGATTTCCGGTTTTCACTAAAATTTCTCTTTATGTCAATATTGTCTTGAAAATAAATTATACAGATAAATTTCAAAAAAATGTCGATAGAGGGCGCTTTAGACTTTGGAGTATCGTGCAACTATTTTTTACCGTTATTTTTTGCATCTCATTAATTTTTTTAGAATCTTAGACATAAACTTAAATTTTGAGCTGAAAATCTGAATCGTTGAGAGTGGTTAAGTAGCGCAAACTGAACTTTGTTCAATGGGGGTGGGAAAGTTCAAATTTCAAATGATTATAAAAAACGGAAAAATTGGTCGATTCGTTTGCGGTTTGCTCTAAAACCATTCTTTATGTCAGTATTTCCTTGAAAATAAATTTTAAAGATAAATAAAAAAAAAAAATCCGTTAGAGGGCGCTTTCAACTTTAGAGTAACCATCTATTTTTAACCGTTATTTTTTTTTTTATCTAAATAAAAGTTTTAAAAGCTTAGACTTAAATTTTGAGGTCAAAATCTGAATCGTTGTGGGAATTAAGTAGAGAAGCTTGAACTGTGTTCGTAGGGTGGGTAGGGTAACGTTTCAACTCCTAGACAGCGTTGCGTTTGTGCTTCTTAAGCCCTCCTAACGATTCAGAATTTGAGCTCAAAATTCAAGTCTAAGCTTTTGCAAGCATTTAATTAGATACAGAAAATAACTGTTAAATACTGTTGTTGGTTACTCTTAAGTTTATGGCGCCCTCTAACGGAATTTTTTGAAATTTATCTTTAAAATTTATTTTCAAGGAAATTCTGACATAAAGTATGGTTTTAGAGAAAACCGCAAACGAATCGACCAAATTTTCCATTTTTTATAATTATTTGAAATTTGAACTTCCTCACCCCCATTGAACAAAGTTCAGTTTGCGCTACTTAACCACTCTCAACAATTCAGATTTTTAGCTCAAAATTTAAAGTTATGTCTAAGCTTCTAAAAAATTTTAATGCGATGCAAAAAATAACGGTAAAAAATAGTTGCAGGTTACTCCAAAGTCTAAAGCGCCCTCTATCGACATTTTTTGAAAATTATCTGTATAATTTATTTTCAAGATAATACAGACATAAAGAATAATTTTAGTGAAAACCGCAAATCAATTGACCAATTTTTCTGTTTTTTATAATCATTTGAAATTTGAACCTACCCACTCCCATTGAACACAGTTCAGTTTGCGCTTCTTAACCCCAGATTTTGAGCTCAAAATTTAAGTTTATGTCTAAGCTTCTAAAAAAATTAATGAGATGCAAAAAATAACGGTAAAAATTAGTTGTTCGTTACTCTAAAGTCTAAAGCGCCCTCTATCGGCATTTTTTGAAATTTATCTTTATAATTTATTTTCAAAACAATAGTGACATAAAGAATAGTTTTAGTGAAAACCGCAAATGAATCGATCAATTTTCTCGTTTTTTATAATCATTTCAATTTTTGGACCCTAAACTTTGATGGCGCCTATCTCCTTCGGAATACGTTTGGGACCCTTAGTTTCCCATTTAATATTATTTGCCTTGATGTGTACTATCACCCCTTAAAGTTTTGCCCAGTAGTTTAGATACACCCTGTATATGTATACTATTTGTTTATTTTAAACATGGTCTCACCAAAGCATATTATTTTTTGTTATCACTGATGTTTTTGAATTTATATGACACATATAGCATTTGAAATTTCAGCACATTATAGCCTGTGGCATAATGATACATTTGAAGGACTCAGATGATAAAGGTGGTATGTAACAAAATAAAATAAAAATTGACTTAATTATATGACTAATGATAATCAATGTCCACTAACATCTATTATATTACTATTTGGATTTACATCTCTCTCTCTCTCTCTTTTTTTTTTTTTTTTTTTTTTTTGTTCAGAATGATGATTTTGTTAGCTTACCACTTTTATCATCTGAGCTCTTCATTTATTACTTTATTAACATTATACAGACTCAATTGTTAGCAATGTAATAAAATGTAAGTTTAATTCTCGGATGCGATATGAATTGGGAATGAATAAATGAATATGAAAATATACTCAGGGGGGGGGGGGAATCCAATTTTCCTCATTTAAATGACGACCATTTTGAAGTTTTTAAATAGTAAAGCTGCAAATTATTGGCCTCAAAAATCTGTTCTCGAAGTTGCATTTTATTCTGAACTCGTTTTGTTTAATTCTTCAAACTTTCAAATCACAATTTAATTTATTTCATACTCGTATTGATACAAATAAGATTTTAAGCAGTTCGTGAAATTTAACTCTAATAAATTGTAAAGCAAAATACAAATTGCAAGCATTTATAATCTAAGATTTTTTTTTTTTCTGCGATAGCGTGACATTCAGAAGGGTTTGATTATTAAGATGATATCTGTGGGCCTGTGGCACTATACAGTATATTTAGTAAAAAACAACGTAAATGGCGATGAAACCTTTTATCTCACAGCATCATATTAAATAAAAATTTTGGTGCTTTAACATTTTTTTAATACTTAAACGAGGATTCTTGTCTACCTCCCCCCTCCCGTTGTCTCATAATTTTAAAGTCGCAACTCACTACAGTTTTTAATGTCATTAAATCTTCTATCCATGCGAATTAAATTATTGATTTTATGACATTATTATTTATTTACAATAGCAATTATTCTACTTTTTCAAAATTAAAAAGTGAGCCCCTCCCATATTTTTTTAAATGCTTCTTCATTTCTTTAAAACAATATGTCCATTGGCGTGTATTATTAGAACAGTAATAATAATAATGGTAATGATAACAATAACAATAAAAGAAACTGCCGCAATAAGAATCATTAAGACGATCCGCTTTTCATTTTGTTAACAATATAGGGATATTTTAAATTTTGCAAAAGATAATGAATACCCTAAGATGCTGAACAACAATCGTGAATGACACATACATAAAAAGCAATTATGGCCTTTCGAATTCGAGCTCACGAAAAGATAAATATCGACTGATTATATGTCTCACATTGAATTGTTATTTCTTTTTAAAGTTTTAATATTATCTTTTAATTTTAATATATGCAGATTTTCATTGTATATATGCCTTTCCGCTATTTATATAAAGTTGTTTCTCGCTTTTAGTATAGACATTAAGATCGAACTGCACTGCTTGTGTTTCGATTCAATCTTCCTAGAACACTTCATAAACGAGATTGAGTTGATTTTTTTTTTTTTTTTGTCGTTTTAGGCTATTATTTAGGGCAATAACATTTCAGTTTTTTATCGATAAAATGAACCTATAAACGGATAAGTATGGATTATTGTGGAATATCCCTAGGGTCATTTTTTTCTTTAATCTAAAAATCAGTATTTAAGGAATTTGAAATTATCATTCAAAGTAAAATCAAGTTGTAACTTCGGAAGAAAAATCATAAATGCAATATTTACATACAGGGGTCGATCTAAGAAAAATTGAGGACCTATTTAGGCCTTTTCACAAAAATCTATTTAATAAAATGGGGCCCTTCATAAAAATAAATTTAATACAATGCACTCCTTTACAAAAATTAAATTAGTAAGATGGGACTTTTCACAAAAATTAACTTAATAAAACAGACCCCTTCACAAAACTCCTTTTAATAAAATAGGTCTCCTCGTAACATTCTTTTTCATAAAAACTGTTTTAAAATGTGAAATTCGTAAATAAAACCAGATCACAAAAAACAAAAACTTCAGCAAGGGGATTCAAAGAAGTTTTTATTAATAAATTCTCTATTCGGATTTGAAAAATCAAAACCAATCATACATAATATTTCTGATATCAATATCCCTTTTTCTGTGCACATATAAAATGCATAATGATGGAAAAAATATAATTCAAAAGCTTTTTGAAAGGTTTCGACGTAGTATACTCATATATTTCGTTAAAGTACGCTGTTTGGTTTAAAATTTCAGTAAAGTAAGTATTTATAAAACAAGAAAGAAAAAAAATCATGCGTTAAGCACGGATTATAAAAAAAAAAATTCGAGACATTAGAAATAATCTAACAAAACTGTATCTTTAAAAAAAGTAAAATATTATGTCTAATTCAACGATGTGGAGAGACATAACACATTTGAAAACTCAATTTCAGCTGTTCCCATCTACAATAAAAAACTATCAATTTTTTTCTGCAGCCCTATATATGATGTATCTATATTATCTGTATCTACGTATATTATATTTGCATGCCAAAATTTAGTTCACTTATGATATTCATATTTACCAGTTAAAAATTCCCCTTCAGGAATTTCCGTTAATAAGGAGAATGGTACGTGAACAGTTTTGTACAGTCCTGTATATGAGGTAAAACATTTATATATAACGAGTTACATGAAAAAAAAAAAAAAAAAAAAAAAAAAGTTAAATTTAAAAACTCCTACCGAATTTTAAAACGTACCTTCCAGTAATTATTACCCAAAGACAGTACTGTAACCGATTTATTTTGTGTTCCTGTAAATTAATAAAAAATACTATATATGTCTTGTCCTAATTTGATCGTATGAAATTGAGTGTTTTCTATCGGTTTCAATAGATTTGAAATAGTGTAATATTATTAAAATACTCTGCAAAGGATTTTTCCCTATAGATCATAATATAATGGAATTCTTTTGAGTGCGCCTGCAAATGAACTATCAATCCTACAAATTTCATATACAATACTAAACATGCTTTGGTGACCTTAAATAACCTTTATCAGTTGCATAAAAATCCGAGTCTATATACCGGAGTTAGAGCGTGGACAGATGGACAGACGAATCGAATGAATAAACACTTTTCAATTTTGTTGTTAAAAGACGAAATCAACAAATAATCTCAAACATCACAATGCGACAAACTTGCATGGTCCTACTTCATAAAAACAAGCAACTGTAATATTTTTCACAGCCAAAGTATGTAAGTAGGGAAGTAAGTTTGTGATTAAGTAAGCTTCTAAGTTTCTAAGGTAAAATCTTCAAGCTTAGGCAAGTAATTTCCCACCCTAATTTTTAACAACTAAAGCATAACCCCTGAATATGTATATGTGTGTGTGTGTATAGAGCTTTTTAAGTTATTACAGGCGAAAAAATGTTGATTTTTCTGGGTGAGAGTTTCAAAATATTATTTAATATTGTTTTAGTTTTTTTTCTTTAGTTTTTTTTTAATATATATATATATATATATATATATATATATATATATATATGTAAGAAAATACAAAAAATCAGACCTATTTATTACTTTTTTAATAAATCGCCCCTCAATGTGGATACGGGCCCCATGACTAATAATCACGGGTTTTACAGGGCAACAAGAAACCTAAGTTTATCGTATTAATTTAAGTAAAACACATGGCCTTTTTAACTGGTAACCCCCCTCGGGAGATGAGAAATTTCTATACATCTACGCACTTGGTCTCCAGAACTCATGATGTAAAGACTTGCGAAAAGATTTTGTTATGTTTTAAATAAATCGTAATTAAAACTCATCCCCTTGAAGTCTGTCGTTTCATGAAAATGCGACATATATATATATATATATAATATTTTATCTGTATGTTCAACCGGCTTCAAACTGGCTGAAGGTTTCTTAAGCTAAATGTTTAGCATTTGCAAAATCATTTTGTCAAAAATTATCGCTTATGATAATTTCTTATGATAAGCATAATATCATCTTTAAGAAATGCTTGTTTATTTTTTTAATAAATAACTATCCAGAAATACACAAATACAATTTTAATTTTAAAAATTTATAAAGAATTCTTGCGCAAACACTGCTTAAAGAGAAATTAAATAAATAAATAAATAGGGTATTAATAAATAAACCATTTATGACACAACATTTATAACATAGTAAAACCTTGGTTCTCGAAGGGCAAAGATTCTTTTGCCAAACAAGAAATTCGAACAGAATTTTATTCATCACTTGAACAATGAGTGCGTGTTCGCCAAACTGACCGAATGGAGAAAGCAGCAAAAGCAACCTTTTTATTTTGTTTTTTAGTTTTTTTTAAAGACAAATGCATATATACGGTGATCACAACATTAAAGAAATTCAAACTTTTTAGATTCCTACTCCGCAAAACTGCTGAATTCACAGAAATTCACAAAGCTGCTGAATTGATTTATTTATATTTCTTCATCTTTCTTCTTAGACTGGGAGGCAACAACACACATAATCACCTCATCGAGTTTGCGGCTGAAATTTTAGAATTAATTAAAACTCGATTTGCATATTGAAATGCAGTTGGTCTGCCAAGTCATACCTTGGTGGAAAACACCTGAAATCCTGATTTTAGCGGATGACTCGTAGGTTTGCCATTGTTTTTTTCTGCTCGCAGTCCTCGATGTTTTCATGCCTTTGGTTGCAGGAAAATACAATGGTAAATGTACGAGTCAACCGCTAAAATCAGATTTTCATCTGTTTTCCACCAAGATATGACTTGGCATACCAAATGCATTTTAATATGCAAATCGAGTTTTAATTAATTCTAGTTTTCTGCCCTGAACATGATAAGGTGATTGTCTGTGTTGTGCCTCCCGGTCAATCTTTATTTGCTCGTTTTTCATGGACACAAAGTACATGTATGCGCTATTGTGATATCGCTGGTAGTGAATATTATTTAATTTGAGATTCAAAAACAGTGAGTTCATCAGAGTCTATGTATATATTTTTTCTTTTAAATAACAAAACTGAAATCTCCTTCTTTCCAAGCAATCTCAAATCATTTCAAATTTCATGAGTAAAGGTATGGGTTCGGTTTTTATTAAAATGTAATAAAATTGTCATTGTTTCATGTGAAATACAATGCTGAAATGTAGTTAAATAATTTTCCTCTATATACAGCGTATAGTTTGAAAAAACTAAATGTAGAGAGTAACTTGAAAGGGAACAGATTAATGGTATTTCTGCTATTTACTATGATAAAATTTCATTCAGTTTTCGTTCAATTAAATTTCAAAATAATTATTTCTGACAAATTCAGCCCTATAACCAAACTACCACAGTACGTATTTTGCTGGTTTATTGAAGAAAAAAATCAACAATAATAAAAAATAAATAATAAATAAATAAATAAAAATGAGTATCCTTGTTTTTATGTAAGAAAATTAACCAGTATAAATAAAAAGCAAATACCACAATTCAAACTTGTGAAGTTTTACATCATGTAAACTTATTTTTCATTGTTATATAATGTTATTAAAAGTATTAACTCTAATTTTTAATTTCAATATATGCAGATTTTCAAGGCATTCCGCTATTCATTGGAAGTTATTTTTCGCCTTAGTTTAGTAAACATATTAAGCTCTAACTGTACTGCTTGGATTACAGTTCCACCTACCTAGAAACCTCCATATAATAATGATTTAGTTAAAACCACACCTAGTAATCATAAAAAGGGCGTTTGCACTTCAAAATGTAGCTTGTTGTCTTATCAATGACCTTACGTTACAACGGCAGTGTTGTCAAACTTTCCTACGCTTATGGCAAGCCGATTTTTGCTGTTTGTAAAATGCAATAATAGCTTTCCAGTTTGTAATCACTGCTGAACCATGTAGTTATGAGATTTAATTTTGATTATATTACATATATTTTGATTATATTAGAACAGGTTAATTGAGGAGAAAGAAGATTAAAAGGAATTTGTGGATTAGGATATGTGGAAAAAATATAGTTTTAGTAGATCAGATTAAAAATAAGAATAATGCATATAATTTACAAACAAAATATTACAATCAAAATTACCATAAGATAAATATTGGAATGCTTTTTCTCCCGCTTTAGTATTATTAGTCAGCCACAGGTTGATGGTCTCTTTTAAATTTTGTTTAAAAATAAACAATATGTTACTTTTTTTCCCCTTTTATTCTTGTCTTATTGATGACCGATTTTGTCAAACGTTCCTATATTTATGGCAAATCGATTTTTACTGTTGTAATAAATAAATAAATTAATTAATAACAAAAAAATATATATATAATAACTGTTTGTAATCACGGCCGAATTTTGTATTTTGTGAAATTAATTTTGACTGTATTGTATTGACAAAAATTTCGTATATCTTGGAACAAGATTAATAAGAAGATTGAAGAACTCTTGTTGCATTAAGATACGTGAGAGAAATAACTTTTAATTTTATCAGATTGAAAATATGCATAATATAATCTGAAATGAGAATAATTAAAACTTATCAAATGAAACTTTAAAATATTTTTTTGGCTCAAGTTTTAGAATTATTAATTAAATAAGGGTTTAAAGTTTATTGTAAATTATTGTGTAAAATAGTGTAAAAATCCACAATGTACCAAAAAAATTTTAAATTATACAATTTCTTATGAGTTTTTTTTAAAGCATTCTGTCGTTGAAAATGTACCCAGATTATATGTACGTGCTATACGAATATGTTGAGAGAAGTGAATAACAGGGGCCGCAGCGTCCCTAAAATTTTCACACTTTCCTACCACATTTTTAAAGCGACAATATTTATCGTAGAATTTCAGTTTAGATGTTAAAAGAATGGGAATCAAAAATTTTTTTATTTAAAATACTGGTAGAAAAGTGCGAAAATTTTAGGGACGCTGCAACCCCTGGAATAAATTAATGGTTTATCGTGCATCATATTAGTGTGTAGCCCGCCTTCCCATTTATTGTTTGATACTTTTAAGTTTTATTTATCCTTTTGGATTTATGCGTGTAATGTTGATAAATTGAATGTTTTTTGCACATTTGCAAAGAATTTGAGTATTAAAAAGCAATTATTCGAAGTCGCTTTAATCTTTTATTTAAAAATCACTGTATATATTCATAGTTTTTGTATCTCTGTTTCTCCTAATGTCATTCTAATTTTACATTTTGTATTTGTGATTTCATTTTTATTCTGTATATATGTGTATGTGTGTAAATAATTTTCACCCGAAAAAAAAAAAAAAAAAAGTAACACGTCTCGACAAAAGCAAATTTCACAGGAGAGGCAACATCTTTCAATAGTGGACAATAATAAAGCAACTTTCTCTATCTATAAATACAACGAAATTTTTATTACACTCTTTTAATTTTTATATTCGTCTTATTTATTTATATTCTTCTTAAAATTTTTCACTCTTTTTTACTTCCTTCTATTTTCAATAGAAGAAAGTATTGTAATTGACATTTTTTTTCGACTTCCGGTTTTCGAAGGATTTACACGTTTTAGGGGTCAGAGATTCTTAAAAACATGTTTTTACAAAATGTCTGTCTGTCCGTGTTTCTATGTGTGTGCATGTCCGTATGTCACCTTTCTACCATCAAAAAGTATGTATGAAGTTATGCATAGAGTTGAACCAAATTTTTTGTGAATGTTTTTGGCTGTGGCAAGCAGGTTCACCTTCAATTTTGAAATATTCAGCCGGAAGGGGGCGGTGCAATCGCCATTTTCGTGCCATTTTTCAATATTGTACCAATCAAAAGTGTATGAAGTCATACATCAAATTGAACCAAAATTTTTGTGTAAGTGTATGGCTATGGCTAGTTTGTTCTCCCTGAATTTGAAAAAAATCCGCCGGAAGGGTGTGCTGCAATCGCGATTTTTGTGCCATTTTCAATATTGTACCGACCAAAATATATGAAACTATGCATCGAATTGAACCAAATTTTTTGTGTAAGTGTACGGCTATGGCTGGTTGGTCTTCCCTGAATTTGAAAAAAATCCGCCAGAAGGGCGCGCTGCAATAGCGAATTTTATGCCATTTTCAATATTGCACCACCTAAAAGTATATGAAGTTAGTTCTAGAACGGAACTAAATTTTTTGTATATGATGTTTTTTTAGTAAGGCAAGTAGGTCCTATCTGAATTTGAAAAAAAAAAAAAAAAAAAAAAAAAAAAAAAAAAAAAAAAAAAAAAATCTGCCTATCATTTTATTGTTCATCGGAAATTCGTTTTTACTCTTATTAATTGACTGAAGCAGAATAATAAGATGAAAACCAAAGTTGGAATGCTATTGAATTAAAATTATTAAAGCATTAAAATGAGTAACTAATTTTTTTTTTTAATATTAAAATGTACGTATGAGATAGAAGAAAGTTTTGGGATTGGCACATCCAACTAGTTTTTCAGTATATATGTGTGTGTGTATATATATTTATCACCCGCAAAAAAAAAAAAAAAAAAAAAAAAGTGACACATCTCGACAAAAGCAGATTTCACAGGAGAGGCAACATCTTTCAATAGTGGACAATAATAAGGCAACCTTCTCTATCTATAAATACAACGAAATTTTTATTACAGATTACTTCACTCCTTTCTTTATGTGTTAACTATGACCAGTTTTTAAAGACAAAAGGAAAAAAAAAAAGTGTGATACACCAAATTCTAGGAAGCTATTAATCAAAATTGATAGAAACAATGATTGATCTATGTTCATTTCAAACATCGTTTTTATCAAGTTTTATCATTCATTTGTCATTTAATGTATAAAAAAAAGATTAAGAACAGCTTTTTATTTCGCACGTTTTTTGAATTATAAAAGAGTATTCTTTATTTCTTAATTAGATGTTTATTATTTCAAAATTAGAGGCTAGCCTTTTATGTTTTTATCTGATAATCACAACTGTGTGCCGTGCAAAAAACGTGTGGATGTATGTAAATATCAAATGTAAAGGTAAAAGAACATATACATTTAACATGTTTTTCGCATACGTAATGAAATTTTCGCGTTGTACTACGCGTTGTACGTAATGGTAAATGTAGCATGATATATTTTAAAGTTTATATATCATTGAAATTTTAAACTGCCACAGCACAAGATAATGCACATTGATGTCTGTAATGATTATCATACATATATGCCATGCAAAAAACATATGGATGTACAGATAAAAAGAAGATATAAGTTTAACACTTTTTTGAATACATAATAAAAATTTCACATAGTACCAGGAAAAAGTATAGCATGATATATTTTAAAATGCATAAACCATCATTGAAAATTTCAAAATGCGCTTCAAAACACAAAAAGTACATAACATACTGGTTTCTATATAATAATTATTATAACTGCGTAGAATCGCAAAAATGTGTGGATATATTATAACAAAAGTAAAGGTAAAAGAACACATACATTTAATACGCTTTTTGTATACGTAATGAAATTTTTGCATAGTACTACGTAAAAGTAAATCGATTCGGCGGCAGCTGCACAAACCATCACCTCATCTAATTCACGGTTGAAATTTTAAAATTAATTAAAACTCGATCAGTATATTAAAATGAAACTTGTCAGCCAAGTCATATCGTGATGAAACTACCTGCAGACGTGATTTTAGTGGTTGATTGTTAGGCTTCCTGTTGTCTTTTCCTGCACTCAAAGGTCAGAAACATGAAGGACTGGGTTGAGAAAAACACAAATGTAAACCTACAAATCAACCACTAAAGTGCTTTCCACCAAGATATGACTTGGTAGATCAGTTGCATTTTAATATAAAAAGTGAATTTGAACTAATCCTAAAATTTTAATGTGCACTCGATGGTTTGTGGAGCTGCCCGAAGGTATAATAACATAATATATTTTTAAATTCTATAACCATTTTTGAAATTTTCAAAATCTCTCATTATAAAATAATGTTCTTTATAATGATTAGGAGATTATTTACAGGATACAAAGGTTAAAGTTCTAAATAAATGGAAATGAATGAAAAAAATAAATTAAGAAATCAGAGTAAATTTTCCTCGCCGTTTTTATATGTAAGTTTCCAATGAGATGGTTATTAAGAGATATATAGATATTAATGATAATTCTTGTATTAATTATTGTAGAGAGCAACATATGACAGATGACAAGAAGATAAAACTATATAACCAAGCGACAATACAAAATTAAGAAAGATAAAAATTTGTAAATAATAATTTTTTAAGAAAAAGAAAAAAAAATGCCAATTTCATTCTTATACGACTTCAAGCTATTGTTTCTTATTGATGATATGGTTTATTTTACGAGCAGTAGTTGGTGATATGATAAAATTTTTGATATGTCCCTGTTTAAAAAAAAAAAAAAAAAAAAAAAAAAAAAAAAAAAAAAAGCTATATACACGATAAAACTACAATTTAAAAAACATAAAGTAGTATTTCTTGTCTTAATCCATATTCATGAGTAAGTTTACAAAAAAATTAGATCTTTTAGATAAAAAAAAAAAGAGAGAGAGAGAGATAGAAGGGAAACGGGGAAGACAAGACATAAAACACTACCATATTATTTTTGGATATTAATGAAATCGCTATGTAAATCCTGTGAAATTTATAAATACCAAATATATCCCTTCACCCTTACTACTTTACTTATCTGTTTAACAAAAGTTCAATTTACAAAAATCTCTTAAATATATTAGAGTATCCTGTCAGCTAAAAGAGATCTTACTTTCGGTACTTTACAGTAATTAACAAAAATGTTTTTATAATTTTTTCCATGTTTTATTTTTAATTATTTATTTTAAGAAAGAATTCCTTCGTGAATTTCTCACTTTTTAGAAAATAGTACAACGAGATATAATGATGAATATCATAATTTTAAAATTCAGAAAAACCTTGACTGTGATTTTTTATCTTTGTAAAAAATAAATTTCTTGGGCACAGAAATTTATTATTTTTTAAAATATAATTTATTTATTCTTTCACAGGCAGAAGGTAATCCAGAAAAGAGCAAGATTTTAGTATAGACATACCTGTGGTCCGCACTCTAGCACATAATTTTTGAGTTAAAAATATAAAGAAGAAATAAAAGAAGCCAAGAAAAAAAATTCAGAAACCATATGTAAAATATTTTAAAAACACATTAACACAAAAATGCAGAGATTTAATAATAAAAAAATATGCAATATAATTTTTTTTCCAAAGTGAAGAATTTAAAAAGTTTTTTCTTTTTTTCATTTCAGGGTAGAAAGTTCCCTGAATAATACCCTTTTAAGATCAGTTTTAAACATTTAAACGTTAAAAAGTGAAACAAAACCAAAATTCCTTTTCCACCGGTTTAAGATCACTTTTAAACATTTGGACGTGAAAAAGTGAAACAGAACAAAAATTCTTTTTTCACTGGTGACCGTGGATATCACTGACGTAAAAATAATAGTTCCTCTTTTGCTGATTGTTATCACTAGGGAAGAATAAATTTCAATTTTTTTTTTTTTTTTTTAATTTAAACAAAGAAAAATATAGTTAAAATTCAAAATTCAGGGAGGAGTAATGGCCCTTCCTTCCTTTTCCGTTCGTCAATGCCCATGATTTGCACGAACATAATTTTAAATAGTTATATAGATCAAAACAGTAAAACAGAATATTGCAGATTACAAAATATACACTAAAAATTTATCAGATAATAAAAGTAAAAAGTAAATTAATTATAATAATAATAGTACTAAGAGTAAATCATTAAAATAGTTAAAAAATAATATTTACCGTTAAATAACGTACTCTAAACATTACTGTTTAAGTAAAATGAAATATAATACGTAAAATTAATAGTTCCTCTTTTGATTGTTTTTTAATTTTTGTAATCCCTAGGAAATAATAAATTTTAATCCTTTTTTTTTCGATTTAATCGGAGACAAAGAAAATTTAGATAGTTAAAATTGAAAATCCAGGGAGGGGTAGTGCCCCTTCCTCCTTTTTCCGTTCGTCGGTGCCCATGATTTATACGAGCATAATTTTAAATAGTTGTATAGATCAAAACAGAAAACAAAGTGTTCCAGATTACAAAATGTTCGCTAACAATTTATCAGATAATAAAGGTAAAAAATAAATTAATAATAATTATTATAATTATAATAAAATTAAAAGCAAACCATAAAAATAGTTCAAAAATAATATTTACCGTCAAATAACTTGGTCTAAACATTACTGTTTAAATAAAATGAAATATACAAATTAATATTTAAGCTGCGGAGATTCGGATAAAATTACATTCTGAAAGGGTGAAAAAAGAGGAAGAAAGAAAGAAAAAGAAAAGGAAAGGAAATATCAACAGAAACTTATTGTTACTGTACGAAGTGAAACATGATAAAGGCAAGGATGTTATGAAATTTTATTAATTTAAGAAATTAAACGCGCAAGATCAAAATTAATATTAAAAATCCTCAAAATTATCACAGCACTATTGTGTCATAAAGTGCATTAAAAAAAGAAAAATTGTATTTATAATTAAAAAATGTGCAAAATTAGTTAATTTTCACATTATACTTTTAAATTCTCCTCACTGATAACCAGGGTTGAATTTATGTATAGTTAAGAACATACTTGTTTTATTTCATATTTCGAAAAAGCCAATTTTTTACCTTTGATGCTAAATTAAATAAATAAATATAAACTTTAACAGCGCAAAATTTTTAAATATATGCCAATATCTTTGTTTTATCATGATAATAAATGTAATAAATGTGATAATATTGCCGCGCCATACAAATTTGCCATACTGAATTCGGTACTATAGACAAATATAACGGAACAATGTAATCTGTGAAATGGATCTCCTAGTTGCCAGGCAACTTTATATCCAGTGTATCATAACCGTTTTGCATGGGCATTAGGGAGCCATAAGAAAAATTAAAGAATTGAGTAGGTGTGGCAAAGCCACAGTAAATATTAAAAAATTGGCTAATTTTAAAAACAAAAAGAAAGCATAAATATAAATTAAGGAAAATTACAAAAAGAAAATAAAAAATAAAGCAGGAAAAATGTTCCGTTAGTTTCATAAAGACGAAGACGATTAAAGCTACCGAAGGGATGCCCCAACTTAAAAAAAAGACTCTTTACAGAGACCATACATTTGAAAATATCATAAATTAATAATGCTAGTTAAACACTAACAATATGACTTTTTTTTTTTTTTTTTTTTTTTTTTTTTTTGAGAAGGAAATATTGGACAATAAAAAAACATAGAGAAATAAAGTTTAAATGAGGGTTGAGGGAAACTCAATCATCCTCTTCCAAAATAAGTGTATATCTGGGAAAAACAAATATAAAACGAATTTTTTTTACAATTTTTTTTCAACTGTAGTGAAAGTTACGGTATGTAAAAATTCATTTATTTACTTAATTAAACATACCATTTTGACATGTATAATTTTGATTTATATATTTTAAGAAATTACTTAACTGGTTGTTGATGATTAGAATAGTCGACTGTAACTTACATTTATTTTAAATAAGTAATTATTTAAAATTAATTTTGTGGAAAAAATTTCAAAAAATTATAGGCTTGAAATAAATTACTTATCTATATTATAAAGGCCAAACGTATCTGTGCGTAACGCATACGTCATTTTGCGAATGGCAACACTTTCCCATGCAATTTCAATTTAGCATTTTTCGCTACTGCAAATTTCGTACTTCTAAACATCGTATATTTCCGATTTTCACACCGTTGTATAGAGAAAAAAATGTACTTTTAAATGCAATTTGTTTGAAAGCTGTATCTCAATTTGTTTTTGAGATATTAATTTTTTTTTAATAGTTTTTAGTACCAATTTTAAAATTGTGGCAACAGAATCACTTCATTTTCTCTTCAAAGTGAAAAAAAGAAAAAAAAAATAGAAATTAAAATGCGTATATTTTGCAAAAAAATATCGTCTGTTATAAAATTCCGTGATTTCGTTTTTTGTAAACAGTTAAATAACTTCAAGTTTTGAATTAAAGTGATTTTTAAATGATCAAATTAAAGTACCATTTTTTAAAACTTAGTGAATACGGATATAAGAAGTAAGTGTTTAAATTTTAGGAAGATGAAAATTATTACGGGTTTTAATTTCGCCTGAAATTCTATGATCGTGTCAATTTGGAATAAATTTTGTTTTTTCATTCGCATTTATACCGAACATAAGAGGCTCAATCGATAAATTCATCATAATAGCTGATCTTTAATATATTTTACTGATTAAATTATGCGATTGAAGTTTAATTTAAAAGAATTGGACAACTGAGTTCTATAGTGTTTTGTTAATCTTAGCTTAAAATAATATTTGTTTTAGAGTTAGACTGATCAATATAAGATGTATTTTTTATAATATTTGTTTGAGGGGTAGATTGATCAATATAAGATGGATTTTTTATTGTAAGTAATTTTGTAGATTTATTATATATCAATGAAGTTCCTTCTTAAACATTTTCTTTCGTCGAATTTAGACGGGTTCCACCTCGTAAGATATAATAATGCTGAGATGCCACTGGCATTATGTTTTAAAAATTTATTTTGTCTACTATTATTTCTAAACAATATATATATATATATATATATATTAATGAAAAATAGGTAAATGGTAAAATTTTAGAAAAAGTAGTAGACAAAATAGCATAATAATAATAATAATAAATAAATAAAAGACAGTGGCATTTCTTATAAAAGTTAT
The DNA here is from genome assembly GCA_964019185.1 of Maratus speculifer. Taxonomy (NCBI): domain Eukaryota; kingdom Metazoa; phylum Arthropoda; class Arachnida; order Araneae; family Salticidae; genus Maratus; species Maratus speculifer. The sequence goes on from OZ025295.1 coordinate 28,658,005, forward strand.
ATTTCATTTAAAATTCATGCATGGTATTTTAAAAACATATGAAACATATTCAGATCATTAGTGGGTTTCGCTGCATGACAACAGGTTGCAGAGTAAAGATAATGTATTTTGAAGTTTTCATGAAATATGCTTCTTACTAAGTACCTGATTGGTTTTCATGGTACATCAGTTAAAATGTATTTTACACTTGTTTTTTTTTCTTCTGGCACTTCTATAGCCGTGATCAGTTGGAAGATAAATTCAAGGTTGAAAGCTAAATCTTCTCAATTAATTTTACAAGAAGAATCCGCTTATCAAGGACGTATATGTAATTCAAATATGCGCTAACTGTCTGGATTTTTTTCTTCTTTTCAATTGAAAAATCACTAGAAACTGCGAATTAGTCTTAACCCGTAACAGAATACGTGTGGTCACAGAAACCGTACAAAACTTACTTTTCTATGTCGTCCAACTTTATCACTTTCCCTATTATGGTTTAAATGAAGAAAAAAAAAACTATATTTATGGATTTAGGGGCCGTTCATAAATGATGTCGCACTTTTTTTCAATATTTTTGACCCCCCACCCTCCTCCTTTGTCACAAAGTTTTACACTTCTCCCCCCTCTCCCTCCTTTGTCACATGTCACGCAATATTATATTATAAATCATATTTTAAATTTTATTTTAAAACTTAAATTGTTTTTAATGATATTTGTGACTATAACAATAAAAAGGATTCGTGTACTTATTGTTTATGAAATAAGATTTATAAAATAATATTAATATGAAAAAGCAGTTGAAAACAGTAGTATTTTAGAATATGAAATGGAATTTTAATTAGTATATGACTTAAGATTTTATCTTTACTTTATGAGCACAAAATATTTTACTTTCAAATTAACTTCAAAATTTAATTTGCTGATTTTTAATGCTTGTATTTTAACAAAAATATGCGATGTCATTTTTCTTCTTAGCCTCTCCCACCCCCTTGTCACAAATTGTCACAATTTCATGAACCCTCCTCCTTCCCTCCAAGCGTGACATCATTTGTGGATGACCCCTTAAGAATTACAAAAGATAACTCTTTAATGTACTATAATAAACTTTTCTTAAATTTAGCGTATTTCTTGTTTTTTTATTTATTTATTTTTTTAAGTAACAATAAGCTTGCCTAAGATGCGTTTCGTGAAGGACTTCCTGATTTCCGATACGGCACGAACTGCTTTAAATTTCTGAAGGTAGGGTCAAGTGAGTAACTTAACTGGGAGCAAAATTTATTAATTTCAAATTTTGATAGTTTTAAGGTGCACATATTAAACGTAAAACCGCCAAAAAGCTATTTTTTCGCTCTTTTGCATCATTTACAGTTAATTATTGGTGCTTGATTTAATTGTGGGAACTAAACATAAAGACGGGGCAATTGTGAACATCTATTTCTGTGTCTGCATGGTGTAAAAAATAAAATAAATAATAATAAAGTTATACAGTTTTTATTCAACAGCAAGTTAGTATACACTTTATTCTACAACTAGCTGACGTATCCGGCGCACCCAGATTTTTTTTTATAATAATATTCAATGTATTATATTAATTTATAACAAAATTATTCAATCGGTAAATAAATTATAACGGATATAAATTTTCCGTGTGGGTGAAAAAAGTCCGGGCCAGGATTAGAACCAGGGATGTATTGGCTGAAGCCATCAATGCTATTCCAACTGAGCCATCATGGACACGAACACTGGAGGACTAATTCACCCAACTAACCTTAACGATCATACAATCTGGTATGATTCTTTGGATTAGCTCAACAGAATAAATCGAAGGCTAATATATGGAACTGCAGAAAATGCTGCATACGAAATTATATTAGATTAATTTATAACACGAATATTCAATCGGTAAATGAGTTATAACACACGTAAATTTTCCAAGTGGGTGAAAATTATAATAAGTTATACAAGATTGTATGATCGTTAAGTTTAGTTAGATGAATTAGTCCCCCAGCATTCGTCCGTTGACTCAGTTGGAAAAGGCATTGGCGACTTCAGCCAATACATCCCTGGTTCGAATCTTGTCCCGAACTTTTTTCATCCATTCGGAAAATTTAAATCTGTTATAATTCATTTACCGATTGAATAATCGTGTTATAAATTAATCTAATATAATTTCGTATGCAGCGTTTTCCGCAGTTCCAAATATTAATCTTAGATTTATTCTGTTGTGCTGATCCATACTATGAGATCAGATTGTATGATCGTTAAGGTTAGCTTGTTGAATTAGTCTTCCAGTATTCGTCCGTGATGGCTCAGTTGGAAGAGTATTGGCGGCTTCAGCCAATACATCCCTGGTTCAAATTTTCAAATCCTGGCCCGGACTTTTTTCATCCACTTGGAAAATTTACATCCGTTATAATTCATTTACCGATTGAATAACCGTGTCATAAATTAATCTAGTACAATTTCGTATGCAGCGTTTTCTGCAATTCCATATGTTAACCTTCGATTTAATCTTCTGAGCTGATCCAAAGTATCAGACCAGATTGTATGATCGTTAAGGTTAGTTGGGTGAATTAGTCCCCCAGCATTCGTCCGTGATGACTCAGTTGGAAAAGGCATTGGCGGCTTCAGCCAATACATCCCTGGTTCGAATCCTGGCCCGGACTTTTTTCATCCACTTGGAAAATTTACATCTGTTAACATTCAATGTACCTAAAATTAATGTTGAATGATTTTGTACTTTTAAACCAAGATATTTCCAATCAAACCTATGAAATATTTTTTTAAAACTATAATTAATCTATTTGGATAGCTAGTGTTAATGTTACTAACATATAAATCCTTAAAAAAAAAAAAAAAAAAAAAAAAAAAAAAAAAAAAAAACAACGAAAGGGTTAAACGAAATCTAATAAAATAATTGAATAATTGTTATACAAAGCAATAGCTGAATCGAAACTAATGAGAATGATTTAAAAAGTATTCTACAGTTTTCTTGTTTTTAACTTGTATGCGGTGTTCATTTCGAATGCACATTATTTCAAATGTACAGAGTTTTTAAGTTTCCTGCTTAATTCTGAAAATATTCTTTTATTTAATTGGAACATTTAAGCGATTTAAGAGAACAACAATTTCTCAAAAATAACAGTGGTGTGCAAAAATCCGCAGACTCAAAAACTCTGAATATGACTTTTGGGTCGAAATAGATCCGAACAACTTAGCAGGGTTAAACACATAGACAGGTAAACAGTATCCGAATTAAAGAGAGGTATTTGCATTCATATGTATATACTAACAGTGGGCCAACTTATATGGGCCCATGGGATGCGAGCCCACCCAATAATTTGATATCTCCATCCAGATATTATTAATTGAGCCCACCCAATATTTTTGTATTTGTTCAAAAATTTTTTGAGCCCACCCAATATTTTTCAAAAGTTGCCACCATTGTATACTAATATAGATGACATTGAAAATTGGTAAATACTTTTTCCCGAACAAGTTAAATATTTTCCGTTATAAAATTAGCTTTTAAAAAAGTGACAAAAATGAAACTTTTAAATGTTACAGTGCAACGTGATTTTATTTCCAAGAAAAACACCCGAAAAGTTGAATGCTCCACTCAGGTGGTTGAAGGCTAACCTACATATCAGCAACGATGCGCTACATAAATCACAGATATCCCAGTATTTTGAAACGTGGGTTGCATCACAACATTTACCTTTTGGAATGTCCCAATAGCAGTTTTGAAGTTTCGATCTTTTGTTCTGTCATTTTTTTAGGAAAACAATAATATTGGTAATTCGTTGGAGTAACAGCTGTCATTAATAGGACGAAAACAATAAGCACTTAAAAAAAGATCTATTCTTGGAAACATTTTTTGGTATTGTTTATCTAAGATTTTCCTTTAACATTCTTTTAAATATATTTTGTATCATTTGTAGGTGGAATAGATTTGAAGATATCATGTGATAAAGGTGGTAAGTGATACAATCATCAATTTGAGAAAATGACCTGTAAAGTTCCGAATATCTAAGTTCGTTCACTTTTGTTATCACACAATTAAAATCTCTGTGATTACTGTAGACTCCGCATAGCTTTGAACCAGAGATTGTACTGAATTTAGAATTTTGCGGGTTTCTCGTCATTGCTTTATTTACATTTTTTAAACAGCAATTTGAATGTAAATAATAATGCAATCGAAATTATAAATAATGTTTATAATATAGTAAAATATTAAAATAATTAAGTAAAGTAATAAACTAAATAATAAAAATTAAGATAATCTTTTAAAATATTAAAAGTAAAGGTCAAGAAAATAACCAATAATGTATAATTAAATATTCATTATAAAGATTGGATGCATTTTTCCTAAATTATTCAATAAAACTTGCCTCATACAGGTATACTACTAATTCACACCAAAATCATAAAATAAGGAAGTTTTATTTCAGGTTTAGCCAGGTTTAATTACCAAAAAGCTTTAATAATATATAAATATATTTGCTAAAAAGATTGTGATTACTAGTGATACCAGTTATATCTTGAATTTTTTCAGAAATGAATTTATTCTTCCTTTGTGAAAAAGCAAGAATTCAGTAATATTTAACGAAAATTACACTTTAAAAAAATATATGGACTTGATATAAAAATAAAAAATGTCAAATTTTGTCCCTACATCTAACCTGAAAGTTTCATAGTTTACATATGTTATGTGCGGATTTAAGAGAGTTGTGGATTTTAGGCTTTTGGATTTGACGAAGTCTACTGTATTAGGTTTTTTTCAAATACTAATGTAACAGATCTTTGATATGAATAACTCCCTTTTTTGTAGAATATCACCTTTATCATCTGAGCTCTTCATGTATTTATGATATTTTTTTGTTATGTACAAAATAATATAAGTATTATTATCATAAACATATTGTACCATAGTATCGAAATTATTATTCTGTTATATAATGCTTGAAAACTTAAGAACTTTAATGAATTTTGACTGAGCTTCTTATCCTCACGTTTATTTGCATTGTTTATTTAAATGAACAGAAGTAAGGGGAATTAACAGATCAACTACAAAAGATTACAAAATTTAAGACCCTCATGATTAGAATTCAAACGTTATTAAATCCTTAGTGACGAGCGACACATATACGTCCCGCAAAAAGGCTTAAGAATCCTTGTTTATACACACTATTAAAATTTTACTGCAAAATTTGCCTTATTGAATCAGCGCATTCTCTTGATTTAATAAGGCACAAATTTCTGTTTTTAAAAACCATTTTCAAAACATTAAAAATTTTGGAAAAGGCTCTCGTCGCGAAGGGGTTAAAAGTGTCCAATTAAAACTAATTATTTCTTTTGAAACAATAACAAAATATGTAAGTTTGGGACGTGTTTACACAATGGTAATGTTTGTATAATTCACTTCGTAGCCTGCATCGCAACGTTTATCTTTCAGATATTTCAGGTAAAAGCTTTTTGGTATTGTTTATCTAAGATTGTTCTATTATACCTTTAAGAGAATTTGTATCATGGGTAGGTGAAATAGATTTATTGTACGGTTTGTTAAAATGTTAACATAATCTAAGAATTACTGTCACGTGGAAAATAGTAACATAGTATAAATTTCATTATTCTGTTAGAGAATGCATGGAAAATGTGATGGAAGTCTAATGACACATGAAACATCTTGACAAATAAAATGAAGAAGCTTTTGTGAAATATTTAATATGATAAATTTCGCTGTATAGAGTTAGTTTTTTTTTTTTTTTTTTTTTTTTTTTATTACAATAAACATACCCATTATTGCCATATATAAATAAAAAAAAATAATTTCATACATAAATTTGTTTTAAAGAACTAATAAAATATTTACATATTTCTAATATTTTTAGAACATTATGTCTGTTCAGTACACTTTTTTAAAAGATTGTTGAATGTATCACCTTAAAAGGGTCTAGTCGGATAAAGCACAGAGAATTGGCCTCCACGGCCGATGTTTGAAATAACATGTATGGTAATAACACCATGAATATTTAATACTAAGTTTTTTTAGCCACTGACCTTGAACCTTAAACTATCCTTGAGATAATCGGAGAAGTATGAGTCGGCACTACATTTTTTTAATTACTTTTTTCTCAAAAAGTATAAAAATAAATAAATAAATAAATAAATAAACACTTTAAAAGCATCTAGTCTTTGAAAACATTTTGGATCTTTTGTCTAAGGTTTTTCTTTAGTATTTTTAAATCATTTTAATCAACAAGTGTAATTGTAATTGATTTATAATAAGATTTGTTAAAATTGTAAAATACTATAAGGGTAATTGTCATAAGCAAAATAGTATTTTAATATCGAAACTATTATTCTGTTATACAATATAATATATAAAAAGTGCCATGAAAGATAGGGTTGGGTCATTTAAAAAATATTCCTTATTGAAAACTGAATCCCTAATCTGAGTACTTACAAAATATTAAGTGTCTTCATGTTAAACTTAAGTTCAAGGGCGGATCTAGCCCTCCTTTTAGAGGGGGGTCATTGCCCCTTTTATTGGGAGGAATGGGAGTCACGTCTCTTAATAAGCAATTTTTGTATTAAAGATTGTCCCCACGTCCAAAATTGCTAAATTTCTGATACTTTGGGGAAATTAGTTTCATTTGTAAAAAAAAGTTGCATAAATATTTGTAAAAATATAAATATATACATCTTATTCAGATGGTAAGAAATTGAAGATCTTTCCGTTTTCATATAAAATCAAACAATCATTCTAGGAATTGAGCATTATATGCAAATTTTTAGGACTTGATAGGACAAAAAACCGTCATGAGGTAGCAATTGGCTGTCACGGCCTGAAATTCAGTTTAAAATTCTGCAGTTTCCTGATTCTTTGCCTTTATTGAAAAATGGAAAACGTTAATCAAACACATTTGCCCTGAATAAATGCATCTTGCATCTAAGATAAAAAATACTTCATTGATATATCAGAAATTATCTAATTTGGGTTTAAGTAACTTTTAAACAGTCAGAAAGGTTCTGGTTCTTAAGGGTGTTCTCAACTGCTCCGCTCAAACGTTTTGAAGCATTTACAAATTCATTTTTTAACGGAGATATATAAAATTGGAATGCCTGACTATGGAAGCGATTTCGAATTGAACTTAATTTTCCATTTTATGATAATTAAATTATCTATCGAGTTATAAGCTATTTCGATCTCGAGATCACTCGTTTTTCTCCTGCTTTTCGACCGGTTTTTCTACTTTCGTCGGGAAATGGGCTCAAAAACGTCATCTTTGAAGGCTTGTTATGAAAAATCTATTGCGTTTTTAAAAAAACAGAAAAATGAGTGCAATTTGACAGTTTCTGAATAACAAAACCTGCTATTTACATGCATTTCCGAGGAAAAATAAATTAAAGCATATGTCACAAAGTTGCCCTTTTTGATTTACGAACACCCTTAAGCAAGGGATAAATTTGTAAAAAAAAAAAAAAAAAAAAATCAATACATATTTTATATTTTAAATTCCCTTTAAAAATTTTCTCCGTTCAGAGGGGGGTCATGACCCCCGTGACCTCCACCTTGGATCTGCCACTGCTTAAGTTAGAACACGTTGACCATTTTATTGCCAACACTATAATTGACATTTTTGCTGCATTACAACAAGCAATTTTATCAGTTATATAAGTATTATAGTTATTATATCAGTTATTATATTTAGTAAGGAAAAAAAAGAAGCTAATTACGTCACACCGTTTATATTCTGGAATGTCACAGTAATTGTTTCGGTCTTTTGTGCTATCATTGAAAGAAAAGAATGAAAGAAAAAAGAAAGAAAAATATAATTCATTGCAGTAATATCTGTTATTAACCGTTTAAACTCCGATGTTCCCAAATGGGAACATTGCATTATTTGTAATACAAAACATATATTTTACAACATAATAACTATGTCCTTGTTTTTCTTATAAAATATAAGGTTGATTTCAACTTTTGAAAGAAATATATTAATGTTTAAACATTTATCACAGGTATAAGGAAAATGTAAATTCGTTAATTTGCATAAAAATATATTATTTGCTTTTATCGTTTTCTCTATATTACTTACATTTGACCACTAGGAATTTAAATGTTTTTTGAATCCGAGAAAATATTCAAGAACAATATACAATAGCATGTAGCAGAAAATAATTTGTTATATTTGCATAAGTTGTCAATCAATAATCATGTTCCAAAATGAAAGTTTTGAAATAAAAACAGCCAAAAAAATATTTGTTTTTGTAATTTTTTTAATTTGTATGCATAAATTAAAACATTTGAAGCTGTAATATAGGAAAAACAAAATTATTATTGCATTGTGATATTAATTTGGCGTGTAAATGGTTAATGATGGTTTTAGTAAGATGCTAAAATAAGTTAAATATGGAGTTTTTCGTTTCCAAGGCTATCGTTTTGGGAAATGCGATTCAAAATGCCAACTACGATACAATTTTTGAAGCGTTTTATGGCTTTATCAAAATATTGACCAATATGGTACATTATTAATTTCTGACTAAGATAAACTAGTTTCTGAATAAGAGAACCTGCCAATTAGATACATTTGAGAGCAAAAGCAAATTTAAAAATGAGTCAGAAAAAAAACAGAAAAAAAAAAAAAGTTTGGATTTGAGTATATTCTTAAAATTTATACTGAGTAATTAAAAACTTTTTTCTTTGGAAAAAAAAAAATTATTTAATAATTTGCTTCAAAGCTTTTGTTTTTACTTTCTAAAAAGAACACAAAGAAAGGCTTAGAAAGGCTTCTTGGCAGCATTCTAAAGTAGCTGCGAAAACTATTCATTCAATTGATAAAATCGAACAATGAGGGAAGCCTGAATGAATAATCAAGAAAGCTGAATCATTCAAAAGGGAAATTTCAATCGAATGTTATTTCACGGCGATTTCACCACATCCTCAATTATATTGATGGAACTATTGACTCGAATACAGGAGAAATTTATGGAAAATATCTATCGGATTTTTTTTTTTTTTTTTCATTTGAAAGTTTTTCGCATTTCTTATATGAAAGTCAAGTAAAATATATCTAAAAATGCAGATAAATGCAGCGGATATTAATAAAACATAATCATAAAATAATGATAATTTTAAAAGACCGATTCCTACTATCTTGAGTGAATTTATAAAATGATTGAGTGAATTCTAAAAATCTTGAGTGAATTTACACGACTTTCTAAACACTTTGTAAAATGCTTTGCATTCATTCACCTTGTAGGTAATCCAAAAGTAACTGATATATAATTGAAAAAATATGAAACACATGAGTTCCGCTAAAATACTTAAATTATAGAATCATTTTTCCGTAATCGAATTCAAAACCAGATTGGTGTCAAACATGAACAATCCAGTCAAGAACTAATTTTATATGTATGAGCATGAGTGTACTGAAGGGTATACGTATATATACGCCGTGTACATTTTTCTTAGCCTGTGTCTGTACTGAAAATAAAAATTGTTTATCAGCATACTTTGCGCAATTAAGATAAGTAAATATATATTTTTTAATTATTAAATTACTTTTAAATATTAATAATTTTATATTAATAATTAATAATTTTATCTTAAATATTCTTCAAGCTTTTTCCGATTGTAGCTATACACTATAAAAGGTACTTATTCTTCAAATTTCATATTTACAAGACGAGAGGTTTAAACTGCATATTTACACGTCTATCATTGTTTTTGCTGATGTGTCATAGTTGTATGAATTTCTATTATTAATGTACTAATGTATTAATGCTAATTCTATATTTCTAGTATTAAAGATAACTCTATTAGCGAACGTCCCTTAAAGGTATATAACGTACCTTTTCCTTGTATAAAAATCCCTTTCGGCATAGCCTATAGGCGGAGGTAGATTTCGAAAAGTTTTCATCTCAAAAAAAAAAAAAAAAAAAAAAAAAAAAAAAAAAAAAATGCCTATCTTTACTCAAGTGCCCATTTTGGCAATATATTTTGAATTATATTCTTACTTTATTCAAAAAATTGACCAATATGCTCATTATATAGTTCCTAAATAACAAAAAACTGTTAATTAAATTCGTTTGACAGCAAAATTGAATTTAAAAATGAGTCATAAAATAACCAATTTATTATTTTAATACATCCACAATTCTTTAATCAAGATCGCTTTGAGAAATTTTGTGCGAAGTGCCCACTTTGACAGATTTTTTTAAATATATATTTAGCCTTTATCAAAAATCTGACCAATACGGCACATTACACAGTTCCTAAATAACAAATAACTGTCAATTGAATGCGTTTGAGAGCAAAATTGGATTTAAAAATGAGTCATAAAATAACCAATTTGTTATTTGAATACCCACAGTTCATTAATCATCTCGCTTTGGGAAATTTTGTGCGAAGTGCCCATTTTGGCAGCCTTTTTTTAAATATATTCTGCCTTTATCAAAAAACTGGCCACTCCGTCACATTATATAGTTCCTAAATAAGAGAACCTGTAAATTGGATGCGTTTGAGAACAAAAAAAGATTTAAAAATGAACTCGGTAAAAACGCAATTTCTTAAATTTCCTCAAATTTTAATCACCATAACTTCGTGAAATTCTGTTCAAAATACCCTTTTTGGCAGCTTTTTAAAAAATATATTCTGCCTTTATTAAAAAACTGGCCAATACGTCAAGTTATATAGTTCCTAAATAATAGGACCTGTAAATTGGATGGGTTTGAGAACAAAAATGAATTTAAAAATGACTCATAAAAAACGCAATTTGTTGTACTTAATGAATTTTTTAATGATGAAAACTTCGGGAAATCTGTTCAAAATACCTTTTTTGGCAGCCTTTTTAAAAATATATTCTGCCTTTATCAAAAAATTGGCCAATACGTCGCATTATATAGTTGCTAAATAAGAGGATCTGTCATTTGGACGCGTTTAAAATCAAAAATGAATTTTAAAATGAGTCAGAATATAAGCAGTTTGGATTTGAGGTTTTTTCTCCAACTCCTATTTTTGTTTAATTTATTTTTGCTATAAGAATTGGTTCTATGAAAAACTTGTCAATATAAAAGTTGTAGATATTATTGTGAAGATGTAAAATAAATTTAATTAGATTTAATTGCTTAAGAATTGAGTAAGTTATGGGTTTTTTCTTTTTCCTCCCCCCTTTTTCTTTTCGTTTTTAATTTTTTTCATCGGTAAAAATTGGTCCTATCAAAAACTTGTAAATACAAAAGTTTTAGATAATATTGAGTACATTTATATAAAATTTAGTTGGATTTGATATTTTGAGAATTGACGAAGTTATGAATTTTTTTCTCCCAAAAACCATGTTTTTTTCGCCTCTTGAGCCCATTTTTAACTTTATCAAAAATCTGTCAAGCATAAACTTTTTGCCCATTTTTTAGAAGTAATATAAACTTTAAACTGATTCGATATCTATTTTAATTAAAAAGTTATCGCGTTTTTTCTGTTTTCACAAAAACCCTCCTAACTTCCACCCCCTTGGTCCGATTTTGCCCATTAACGAACTTAACCGAGATTTTATGCCCCTTGATTTTATGTAAAAGTTTGATGAAGATCTGAGCCTAATTATGGAAGTTATCGTGTCTAGAAGAAAGTGATATGCACCGATAGATATATAGATAGATAGATAGATAGATAGATAAACTTTTTTACTGATGGTAGTTTTGGGGTCTAGGAGTCATGATTCGTGTAGATCCGCAAAAATTTTTCAGAAATTCCAACATGGGAGACAATGCAATAGGTAGTATTTCATACGAAATCTACCTAAAACTACCTGATAATCAATGCAAATACCTTTAGAGTTCATATATTTGAAATTAAATCAAACATTATGTCCTTTACCTAATGTGCAACGATAGATATAAAAAAAAATCTCACTTTTTTTTTTTTTTTTTTTTTTTTTTAAAGCTTTCGATGCTATTTCCTTCAGACAAGCTAAAAAGTGTCGTGTCAAAAATTGTGGCCCACTTTTACTTACCTATCATACGTAGTATAGGGTAAATCTTGCAATCGTTTTGAAAATCGATTTTTTTTTTTTTTTTTTTTTTTGACGGATTTACACGTTTTAGATACTAGAGATTCCAAGAAACATATTTTTAGAGAAAAAAAAAGTGCCGTCCGTCTGTCTGTCTGTAAACGCTCTATCTCACGAACAAATTGAGATAGAGACTTAAAATTTTGTATTTACTTAGTAAGTAAGAATAGGACGAAGCCTATTTAAAATCAGTAACCTCGATTATCTGGAACTATTTTTTTTCGGGCTCTCGAAAAATTCGTTCTGATGAAATGTATATAAAAATTTTCGATTTTTTTATTTTAAGGAAAGAACGTAAAAGGCAATAAAATAACACGAATTTTGCATCAAGAACGAAGTCGGCCGGATTAATAGTTGTCGAGATATTTGTAATCCTGTTTTCCACATTCTTCGATTTTTCATGATCCTGATTTTCTTCAAACTTCAATTCAAAGATATGTTTTAATTGGAAATGAGACGCTTAATCTGACGCAGTAAACTGTTAGTTAATATGATTATTGTTTTTGGAGTTATATGGATGTTTCTTTTACGCAATACGGTACTACTTGTGTAGTTTGGTATTTTACATAATTTGTCGAAATGAGTTCATCAGCAATTTATTAATGGAACAGTACTATGTATAACGGGAAAGAATATTTAAATATACGTTTAAATTTTGTTTTGGAATTGCAATGCATTTTATAAATAGTTTTCACATATTTTATTTTCATATATTATATAATGCATATCCATGATGGGTAAGTATTACGGTGGCCCCCAACGACTAGTTTCGTAATCTGACCGTTAAAATTAGACATTCATACAATTTTATTGTTAAAATGCATTTCCTTTTTCTAAGTCTATAAAAAAGCGTTTAAACTAAAGAAAAATCCGTTTTGATGAATCTAGTCAATGAAGAAGTAGCACGTCAAATTGTATCTCTTTATTATTCCGCAATTCCAATGTCTCAAAGAGAAATTGCTAATCAATTGGGTATTTCACGCCATTCTGTTTGCTATTATATTGATAAACACAAGAAAAATGAAGTTAGTTCATTGCATTCTAAACGGGGTCGCCCCCTTTTAAAAGACCTCTATCGATTTTTTTTTTTTTTTTTTTTTTTTTTTTTTTATCGGAGGCGAAATTGTATTCTGCAATGGCAAAATCTACATTCAACTTTTTTTTTTTTTTTTTTGCATATAAAAGAATGATTGTAGGTAATGAGAAAACGAATAATCCTACTCTACAATGCAACAATTGCAGGAACATTAATTTTCTTACCATGATCCAGATATTATTGTCATAAAAGAATAAAAAATGATTCCATCATTTCAGAAATGTAGATATGCATATCTATCTATATTACAAAGGCCAAATGTATCTGTGCGTAACGCATACGTCATTATGCGAATGGCAACTTGAAATTTGAAATTCAATTTCGGTTTTGTAATTTTTGCTACTACAAATTTTTAAACTTCTAAACATCCCACATTTTTAAATTTTATACCATCATATAGGGACAAAACGTGCTTTTCAATGCAATTTGCTTAAAAACTGTATCTTAATTTATTTTTGAAATATAATTTTTTTTTTTTTTTTTTTTTTTTTTTTTTTTGTATTTTTAATAACGTTTTTCTAATTGTGACAACAAAAGTATTCCATTTCAATTAAAAGTAAAGGGAAAAAATATTACTGAATCTTTTCGTTGATACTTTCTCATAAATGTGAAAGAATATGAAATTAAACTACGTGCTATTTCAAGAATATCGTCTGTTATAAAACCCAGTGAAATTTGGTTTTATTCATCATTTAAATGATTTTTAGTTTATTACAAAATTACTTTACACTCGATACAACATTTTCCCTTTACAAAAATGTATTTCAAAGAATAGTTGTGAGAATTATTTTCTCTACTTCTACTTAATTCATATCGAATAGAAGAAAGAATCCAAATTTATTAATCTGTGTGTAAAATCATTTTCTGAATTTCGAAGAAATGTCAATAAATGATTTCCGATAAAACGTGGAGCTATTATAAACAAACAAATGAATGCATATGTGTCATTAAATACTCAGTTTCCTTCTTAAATGACATGTTTTTTCTCTTTTGCTGTGTTTGTGTAAATATTGCGCGACGTGATATGTATAATTTTGTATAGATGTTGTTTAAAAATTGATCGTAAAACAGGAATGCTTTAGCTGATACAAATGGCGTAATGTCGTTTTTTAAAAAGCATGTATTTTGATTCCTAAAACTGAAATATGTTTTGTAGAAGTGCTCCATTTTGGCTCCAGCTGCTTTGCAATACTTCACAGGTGAAAATACTTTACTATCGAAACTATCGTAATCGAAATCGCACTGATATAACGCAATATTTTACAGAAATTGGGAGTGTCTTTAAAGTAGATCCTTGATTGACACACAGTTATATAGAGTGATCGGAAGTCTTTGCCCGAAAAATAGCGATTTATATCATACAGAACTTGATTCTGGACTGAATGAATTCACTTCACCGAGTTAAACAAGCAAATAAGAAAGTTGTCTGCAACAATTCGAGTTCGAGACTATAAAAATCTTCATTTCACCTTATATGTGAAGTCACAGGAATATTGGCTATCGTATTTATTGCATGCAGATTATTTCAGAAATTTTCATTTGCACTTAAAATAATATAAATAGTTTAGTATCTATTTCCAGCTAATAGCAATCGAGACTTCAAGCTTTAAATGGTTTAATATGATCAAATTAGAATACCTTTTTTTTGAGGTGAATACGGATATCAGAAGTACGTATGAAAGTTTTGTGGTGATGAAAATGATGTCGGGTTTAGATATTACGGGGGGGGGGGGGAGGGGGAATTCAATGATTAAATCAAAGTGGTATAATTTTTGCTATTTTTCATTTTGGAATACCAAGCATAAGGGCCTTAATTGATAACTCTGTTATAATAACAGATCTTCATTATATTTTACTGCTTACATTACGATTAAAGTTTAATTTTACTAATTTGGACAACTTTGTTTTATAGAAATAGTATTTTGTTAAATTTAGGTTAAAATGATATGTGTATGAGAGTTATACAAAACAATATAAAAGGCATTTTTTACTGTAACTTATTTTGTAGGTTTATTATAAGTCAATGAAACAGTTCTTTCGTAAATATTTTCTTTCGTCTAAATTCGACGGATTCTACCTTATATGTATACTGATGAAAAAAAAAACTACTAAAAAATGTAATGAATTAAAACTTACTGATCTTAATTAGAATTTATGAATAGGGATTTATTTTTCAGAAAGTAACAAAATACGTAAAAATATATTTAGGGTATTTAAGAGCCAAAAAAGTTTCCCTTCAATATTTTTGGTAGACAATTATTTTCCCAACTATCTTGAAATTAACTATTGTTCCTTTTTATTATTATTATTAACCTTATATGTCTTCATTGCCAATTATTTGAGAGAAAAAAAAAAACAAACTACAATAGCTTTGAAACTGAATGAATAGATTTCGCAGTAAAAGAAAGAACGTTCACCCAGAAAAGGCTTAAATCGATTGCGTGCTAATTCGTTGTAGGAAATAAAATCGTTGATACTTCCACTTTGATTTCCGTGTCTTTTTAGCGTGGAATACGTCCATGTAATATACCGCTCGTAAATGAATGGCTTCTTGGTATTATGTCTTTTTTTTTTTTTTTTTTCTAACATGCCACAAATACTTCTTATCTGATGAGGTCGAATGACAGTTATGAATTATTATAGCTGGAGTATCCTATGTAATTTATATATTGTTTGAATGTCTGGGTGGGTGTTAAGAGATATTTAAATTAACTGTATGAAAAACAAATTACACAATCATTTACTAAGGTGTATGTATCAATATTTTAATGGAGGTCGTGTTGAGGTCTGAATGTCACGATCGGTGAAAATATACCGAAATTTTTCTGTAATTGCTTTACTCCGGATGTCTGCCTTAGGTACCTTTTACGTTTTGTAATGGAACGCATGTCTTTTACGACTAAAATTAATTGAGTTATGATATTTATAATTTTAGGAGTTTTAAATGTGTTTTAGTACTAAAAATTGAAAAACGCATTCTTGTTACCATTTCCAATGGAAAATGTTCTTATACCTCCCCCCACCCCTATGTATTTATAAAGTCTTCAGTTCCGAAGCTAAAATAATAATACTCAAGTAATAAATTTGCCCTGCGCCGCAAAGAGTTAATGCCCCATGACAGCATATACACTACTACCAGTGGTTTCAATTAAGTGGATTTTTTAATTCAGATATTCTAAATTGAAAACAGTAATCGAAAAATAGCAAGATTTGCTTTATTCAATAACAGACATTTCGTTGTTAAATAAACCTAATTTTACTATTAAAATGTTCTGGTGTGAATTCAGATTATATAAATTACTCAATATCTAGAATGCACTGTATCATGGAAATTAGAGGGGTAAAAAAGAATAAACTTCAAATAACTAGTTTAAATATGAATGAATGAATAAATACAATTCATTGTTTTTTTTTTTTTTTTTCCAAACAATATGATATTATAAATCACAGCAAAAATATCTTTTCTGAAATTGATCTTTTAGGCACTAAGTAATTTAAGTTAAAAAATATGGATCTAAAACTGCAACCCCCCTTAAAACATCAATTTAATAACCATTAACCTAAATTAACGCAATCACAAATTTAAGAGCTTTAAGCAAGTAAATAATCTACAAATCCTCAAAAAAATTATTTAAAAAGATTTAATTTAAATATGAAAATTTATCACTTTCTCGGTTACACTGTCTTTTGGACATTTTAAAGCATTTTGCAAACTCAGATGAAAATAACATTTATTTTATGAGGAATTCAACTTAGATGCAGGCTTTCGTTTGCTTTCAACGCGAAAAAAAAAAAAAAAAAAAACATTCAATTATTAAGAAGTGATTTTAAAAAGTAAAACAACAACAACAACAAAAAAGAGATATTTAAATTTTTATAAGTGAAGGAACACC
This sequence comes from Maratus speculifer, assembly GCA_964019185.1. Classification (NCBI taxonomy): domain Eukaryota; kingdom Metazoa; phylum Arthropoda; class Arachnida; order Araneae; family Salticidae; genus Maratus; species Maratus speculifer. The sequence continues at coordinate 28,675,044 of OZ025295.1, forward strand.
GGTCCCCGAATGGAGACCCAGGGACCGAAGAGGTTAAAGAACACATAAATCAGAATCTATTGTTTTTTTTTTCTCTTTTCACTTCTATAAGTTGATGATTAAATTATATTAGGTGTTACAGATTTGCTCTAATTTTCTTTCAATGAACTAAATTTTCTTGGGAAAATATTTTAGGCCTCGTGTACAAAGCCATGTTTAGGGTCATCTTAACTTAAGATCTTAAAGAGTTTTGCCCGAGATTACTTTTATCGCAAAAACTCTCATAATGGACTTAAGAAAGACTAAACTTCGTTCTTATTCTCACGTTTACTTGTTTTGTTTAAGTAAATAGAGACATTAAGAAATAAGAGATTAACTTTGAAAGATTTAAAAATTTAAGATACGCATGATTAGATATAAAACATTACTGCATGCGTCCAATTGAATGTAATTATTTTTTAAACAACTACGAAAGATGCAAGTTTAGAAAATGTTATGCATTATTTTGTTATTTCTGTTTTATTCCAATTTTTACTATACTCTCTTAAAACGAAAGAGTGGATTTGGCTGCTCAAGAAAGAGTTCTAATTTATTGGATCGTGAATGAGTTGATTTTTAACCGATTCAGTCATCTTGTTTGATTTTTTCTCTTTCTAATCCACTCATACAGCTTTAAAACTAAACAACTCAACTCAATAATGAAACAGCTCTTTTCCCGCGCTGATTTTCGCCGCTGACTCGTCACGTGACCTTGCAAGATAAGATGGAGATTTCTTCCGCCGTTCGCTAAACAATTTGCTGAAAATGCCTTTTTTACGAAGTAAGTAAGTTTTATATAAGTATTTTATTTTAATTATGCTTTCTTTTAATAAATTTCCCTTCTCTTTTTAACAGACTAAAATTCATAACAGTATCATACCTTGAAATTAAAATGTCGTGTCACGCGGTAATATTGAGGATGTGTTTACTGCATTTCTATATTAATAATTGGTGTTACAGTGCTGCTACAAAACTTGCATGCATTAATAAAATAAATTAGTATATTTAATCAGAGTAAAAATTGTTAATGCAATGTAAATATCTCGTTATTTAATTGCTTTGTATTAAAGTTTTGTAATTATTATATCTTTATTCATAGAAATTTATCAAAACATTGTATTTACTTCTTGTTTGCAGTGTCTTAGTAAAAACGTGCTCCGGATTACATATATATTTATATAGAGAGGCTACATATATGGCATAATATGTAGTTTTTGAACACATTTCTAAGATTTTTGTTTTCATTCTGGTTTGTTTCATTTTGGTTTCATGGACAAAATTATTGCATGCATGGTCTGTATTATAATAATCTGCTTAATATTTATAAGTTGTTACATAATGCATGCAGAAATAATAGTTTTCTTGTGCCTGCTTCCCAGGTAGCTTTAAATCTAAATGAGAATTTATAAATAAAACGAAAACAGTGGACAAAAGTTTGTCTTTCTATACTAGTAAATGCAAGTATTATTTCCTAAATATTATGCAACGATAACCAAAAAGCAAATCCTCTTTCTCTTTAGAAAATACCTTGTAATATCATTGCTTTCCCTTTCCCTTAACATTTTTTATGCATAGCCCAGTGGTAGAATTGATTTTAAAAAAAGTTACTGGTCCCAAAGACCAGTACGCATGAAAGTTTACTGGTCAGAAATCGTCATCAGTAGCCTGCTACATAAAGTTCAATAAAATACTTTTAACCATCCCCCCCCCCCCCTCTTCACACGCACACTCCTACTAGAATGTAAAATAAACCAAACTTCCTTTGCAGTTATACAAGATTTTTGGCATAATAAAATAGAAAATTACTATTTTATAAAAAAGTATGTAGTAAACTAAAACTATAAAATTGCGTATTTTATTTCCGATAATTTATTTAACAGATAGTAAGGATTAATGCAATATTTTCTTATAATTATTTTTTCAAGTAATATTTTATGGTTTGTGTTTGGTACGGTTTTCTCAGGCAGGAAAATTTATTTACTTGTCATAGATGAAGTGGGTGTGCAGTGGTGTAGCTAGGATGGGTGACATCCCGGGACAGATGTAAAAGGTTTCAAGCCCCCCCCCCCCCTCTTCCTCCTCCTTTCCAATCTGTCATATTTTTTCAATCACAATTCTACATTCTTATAAAAAATAACCTTCCATTCCTTATTTACCTTTTGTACTTCTGCATAAAAAAAACGCAGCAGTGAATCATCACTCGACCCATAGTCTGCATAAGTCAATGCCGTGTCTATACGTAGAAGAAAATTCTTTCTTTTAAAGTCGTTGAATCGGTTGATTTTTGTTCCCTGGTGCATATCTTATTTAGACACACCATTCTGTATAAAACTTCACTTTAGCAAAGAAAAAAAAAAAACTAGCTGTATTGCATCGTGAGCTAAAAATCTCATTTTATTTCCTAATTAGACTCCAAAATCTTATAAAATTGTATTTTTTATTTGCAAATAAAGATTTGGTTCCACCCTTTAGAGGATGACACAAGGGCAGGGCAATCGCTAAGACTTTTAATTGGTGGGGGAGAAGACCTTAAATTGCCAAGTCAAATTTTCATATTTGCCAACTCGTTTTATAATTTTGCCAAGTTACCACACTTAGAAAATGTGATACAGTTCTTATTTGTAAAAAGTTTAATAATATTTCCAATTAGATTTGTAACTTTTGCAAATTCTATCAAAAATAGAAAATGTACTACAATTTTTATTAAAATTTTAATTAAATTTGCCAAGTGTAACAGCATTTACGAATGTTTGGGGGGGAGGCTCCCCCCTGCCCCCCCTTAGCGAGGCCCCTGCACCCGGGTAATTTTCCTAATCAAGAAGAATTTCTTTTACAGCTTGACTAAAATCTTAAAGATCAATGAGTTATGTGTCTCTATATTCAAAATCACCATTACATATACATGCATATTTATTGATAATAAAATAAACTTTTTCAAAAAAAAAATATAACCGACTTCAATCAACGCTCTAAAAAGAGTTAAATAATTATTTAAAATACCCTAATGATGAATTGTTATCTAATAACCACACATCAGATATCATGTACCGACAAAAAAAATGGTTATAAGTTTAATACATAGAACTTAATATCCAGCAAACATAGTTTTTCGACAGAATATTTTTTACAAGAGATTAATTTACATATTTTTGATTTAATTTATGAATATATACATATAAAAAGTAATGAATTACTTTTTGAAGTTGTGCCAAACGATCACAATCAATAATGAGTTTTACCATTTTATTTATGGTATTAGGCATAATATAACCACAATTTTTACTATACTTACAATAGTTTGGCACCAACTTCAAAAAGTAATTCATTACTTTTTATATGTATATATTCATAAATTAAATCAAAAATATGTAAATTAATCTCTTGTAAAAAATATTCTGTCGAAAAACCATGTTTGCTGGATATTAAGTTCTATGTATTAAACTTATAACCATTTTTTTTGTCGGTACATGATATCTGATGTGTGGTTATTAGATAACAATTCATCATTAGGGTATTTTAAATAATTATTTAACTCTTTTTAGAGCGTTGATTGAAGTCGGTTATATTTTTTTTTTGAAAAAGTTTATTTTATTTCTTACTTTTTAGTTATTTATACCGTAATACTTAGTTTAATCGGTTGGATAGTTGCGGTGTAATCGGTGAACATATATAAAAAAAAAGTACGTACGCGGTCGAATTGATGATAACCTTCTCTCGTTTTTTAAGTCAGTTAAAGAAATTATAATACGGAAAAATACTGTATGTTACACATGGATGTCAGGAATGGGGTTCGAACCCACGATCTCTTTCGAGAACCAGAGATTAAATCGGTCGCCTTAGGCCGCTCGGCTACCCTAACTGCAATCTAAACGGTGAAAACGCCATATTACTTTTCGAAAGTCTATTATTTTAGCATACTTTCACTGATAAAGTACTGAGTTGGTAAAAGATCTCTGATACTCTGTGCTAACGTTTAAAAACAAAATATTCTTAATAGCAAAATTAGTATTTAATTTGTAAAATATATGTGTAAAAAGAATAATACGGAAAAGGCTTTTGCATATATGTATGTCAGGAGTGGGGTTCGAACCCACGTTCTCTTTCGAGAACCAGAGCTTAAATTACGCGCATTAGATCGCTCGGCTATCCTGGTTGCAATCCACTCAGAGAACTTATTCAAGGTCATGTTATTTTTCGAAAGTCTATTATTTTAGCACACTTTCACTGATAAAGTACTGAGTTGGTAAAAGATCTCTGATACTCTGTGCTAACGTTTAAAAACAAAATATTCTTAATAGCATAATTAGTATTTAATTTGTAAAATATATGTGTAAAAAGAATAATACGGAAAAGGCTTTTGCATATATGTATGTCAGGAGCGGGGTTCGAACCTCTGCTCTCTTTCGAGAACCAGAGCTTAAATCAGGCGCCTTAGACCGCTCGGCTATCTTGACTACAATCTATTTGGTGAACTTATTCAACGTCATATTACTTTTCGCAAGTCTATTATTTTAGCACTCTTTCACTGATAAAGTATTGAGTTGGTAAAATATCTCTGATATTCTGTGCTAACGGTTAAATACAAAATATTCTTAATAGCATAATTAGTATTTAATTTGCAAAATATATGTGTAAAAATTATAATACGGAATAGGTTGTTGTACACATGTATGTCGGAAGTGGGGTTCGAACCCATGCTCTCTTTCGAGAACCAGATCTTAAATCTGGGGCCTTAGACCGCTCGGCTATCCTGACATCACTCCATGATAGGAAATCATTCAACAGTTTTAATTAGCGAAAAATCACTAATTTTAATAGTTTTTGCCCGTTTACTAAAAAATTACTGAACCAATTTCTATTAAATGGAAGTGGTACCAATCGGAGAGTAAGTTCTTTAATTTAACATTAAAACCAAATTAATCAGCTGGATAGTTTCGGCGTAATCGGTGAACATACATTAAAAAAATACATATGCGATGAATTGATAACCTCCTCTCCTTCTTGAAGTCGGTTAAAATATTCTTAATAGCATAATTAATATTTAATTTTTAAAATATATATGTAAAAATTATAATACGGAATAGGTTCGAAAACTTATTCAATGTCATGTTACTTTTTGCAAGTCAATTATTTTAGCACTCTTTCACTGATAAAGTATTGAGTTGATAAAAGATCTCTGATACTCTGTGCTAACGGTTAAATACAAAATATTCTTAATAGCATAATTAGTATTTAATTTGTAAAATTTATAATACGGAAAATTATTGTACACACGTATGTCAGGAGTGGGGTTCGAACCCATTGTCACTTTCGAGAGCCAGAGCTTAAATCAGGCGCTTTAAACCGCTCGGCCATCCTGACTTCACTCAACTGTAGGAACTAATTCAACAGTTTTAATTAGCGAAAAAACACTAATTTTAATAGTTTTTGCTTAATTACTAAAAAACTACTGAACCAATTTCTATGAAATGGATGTGGTACCAATCCGAGAGTAAGCTCTTTAATTTAACACCAAAACCAAATTAATCGGCTTCATAGTTTCGGAGTAATCGGTGAACATACATAAAAAAAATCTTATTCAATGTGTTGCGAATTTCCCCTCGGACTAAAAGATTAGTCCGGTAGCGTATGAGAAGAAATTTGCCCACTGAATCAGTTTAAGGGATTAAATAATATTTATTTACACAAATTCTTATTTAAGTAATGAAATGATTCAGCATCGCATTTTTTTCAGGGTTGAGTCTTGAGTCTTGTGCGAGTGTTCCCGGAACACAGAAAATTATCACCTGAAGTCTTACAGTTTTTAGATTGTCCGATTCCCGTGTCATAAGGTCACCGTGAACCTAGACGAATCTTGCTTCCTTCCCTCCTCCTTATACGAGGAAAATCTTTCTCCACAATCTCACTGGACTGCCTGTCTGATCCCAGGCTTATTCACAACTTCACCGAAGGTCCCTTCTTTCGTGTCCTCACTTGAAAAACAACCTCAATAGGGAGGGGCTGTCTAGAACCTATTAGAGCACCTCCACATGATGTCACGCTTAACTTCTTCTATCGTTGGTCACCTGTAAATGCTTTGGTCACTCACGAACTATCGTGAGAAAACTAACACCTGTTGGGTTTCAACATGAAAGCATTCGTCGGCACCTTTACAAAAATTCTGAGAAAATATTTGCTGTCTAAACTAAAGTGCTCTCTTCTCAACGAAAGAAACTTCAACGTGTGCGGCCCAATATTTCTTAGAAACTGCACAATGACAAGCTCCCTCGTAGGCAATTCAATCTGTAAAGTTCAATTCTTTACAACACCCCCTTCTAAAGATGATTCTTCGGGCTTGCATGAAGAATCTGATAATCACTAAAATGGGTTAGCAAATTCCAGTATCTCAGAATGGCATTTATAGACACCCTCTAATACATTTTTAACAAAAATACAGATATATAAGCATATACACATGATCAATAAGATTCTTTGATTTAAAAAAACTGAACTAATTACATTTTCTGGGTTACAAACTATTAAATAAATCAAATTAACTTAAAAAGTATAAAAAAAACAACTCTGGATGAATTTATTCTACACGACTAAGATAATCCACGTGGGCAATATCTCGTCCCGGTCTATGCTTTATGGCGCAATGATAAGGTTGCAGTATGAGCGCCCATCTTAATAATCTCGGATTGTTGCCAGAATTACGTTTTAGAAAAACCAAAGGATTGTGATCGGTTTCTATCGAAAAGAGTTGGCCGTCAATATAATGACGCAATTTCTTAATTGCAAAGATGATAGCCGCACATTCCTTCTCTGTCGCGCAGAAACTTTTTTCGGTTTCCGTAAATTTCCGACTTAAGTAAATTATGGGATGCTCCTCTAATCCGTTACGTTGCGCTAAAACGACCCCGATACCCTTTTCGGAAGCGTCAGTTTGTATTATAAACTCCTTCGCATAGTTGGGAGCATACAATATAGGTTCCTCCGTCAGTTTCGTTTTCAACTGTTGAAACGCCTTTTCCATTTCGTCGCTCCACCTTATTTTATCCCTTTTATTTTTCCCTTTAAGTGCGCGAGTTAATGGTTCTACAATAACTGCATAATCTTTTATGTAGCGGGAGTAGTAACCCGCCATACCCAAACATCGACGTATTTCGGTTTTATTTTTAGGGGTGGGCAAATCTAAAATCGCCCGAATTTTTGCTTCGGCTGGGGTGCGCCTTCCGTCGCCTACCACATGCCCTAAACATTTAACAGACTTTTGTGCAAATTTGCACTTGGCTAATTTAATCTTCACTTTAGACTTTTTGACTCTCATAAGCACTTTTTCCAAATGCAACATATGATCCTCCCACGTTTCCGTTTGTCTAGACAAAGATCTATAAGGTTTCATTTTAACAGGTTTATACTCTAACCATTCGATATCGTGCTCCATTAAATCAGTGCGTCCCGGATCATTTGAAAATAAAGAACTAAACTTATTTAATAATTCTCTCAACTGCTCAATTTGCGCCGAGGTGCATCTAGAGTTCAAATTGCTATCTTTTATAACATTTTCAAAGTTATAAACCTCAGTGCCAGCTTCCGGAAATGCTATATCCAAATCTATATTGTCCTCGACCTCATCTATTTCCTGCGCCACGAAATTGACTAACTCAATTCTTCTCAAATACGGTTTTAAGAGATTAACATGAAATATTTGAGATTTCTCACGCCTCCCAGGAACATTTACGACATAATTTGTCTCAGAGATTTTAGATAGAATTTTCCCAGGACCTATCCACGACACCGAAAGTTTGTTCTTTTTGTTGGTATTCAAAACTAACACCTCATCACCTACGTTGAACGTTCTCTCAACCGCCGTTTTGTCATACCACAACTTTCTCTTTTCTCGCGCTTCGGTCATATTTTCAACTGCTAATTCCTGACAATGTTTTAGCCTATTGACCAAATTAAACACATACTCAGTAATTAATTCGTTCTTTTCTTCTTCCCCCGTCCATTTTTCAAAGAGTAAAGCTTCGGGAGTTCGTAAATTCTTCCCATGTACTAACTCAGCAGGAGAAAATCCCGTAGTATCATGAGTTACCGTTCGTAAGGCTAACAACGCATGCGGCAAATTTGCCTCCCAGCTTGCACCATTTTCTGTGCAAAGTACTTTCAACAATCTTTTCATAGAACGATGCCATCGCTCGATACCGCCATTCGATTGGGGCCTACACACTGAGGAATGAGTTAATTTAACTCCAAATTTCTTCAAGAATGTAGTTGTTAACTCGCTTATAAAGTAACGCCCAAGATCTGTTTGTAATTCTCTGGGATAACCTAATCTACTGAATACCCACATTAATGCTTCAATAATAGTTTCAGATCTTACATCAGGTAACGGCAAAGCTTCGGGATATCTACTCGCCATACAAATTACCGTTAAAATAAAGCTATTTCCTTTTTCAGACTTAGGCAAAGGGCCTACGACATCAGCGCATAGCTTTGAAAAAATTTCTCCAATAATAGGTACACGCCTGAGAGGAACTTTCCCTATCTCTTTAGGCTTACCAACGCGCTGACAACTATCGCACGTCTTAACATAATCTTCTATCTCTTTGATAATATTTGGCCAAAAGTAATGACGCAACACCTTATGTTTTGTCTTCATCTCTCCGAGATGCGAAGAAATACCCTCATGACAGGCTCCTAGCACATCTAATCTGAATTTTGAAGGTATTACCAATTGTAATCTCTCCCCTCCTTTGTTATCAAGTGTCTTCCTAAACACTAAGTCGTTCATAATTTCAAAATGAGACTTCTTATGTTTCGCTTTTTCCCTAACTTCTTTTAACAAAGGATCTGTTTCCTGTTCGGTCTTGAATTCCTGACGACTAACCCGTGCTAAATTCCCGAACTTGTCATTTAAATCCTTAGGTAACAATCCCCAATTCAAAATTTCATCTTTGTCTAAAAGTTCCAAACCCCTTTCACGCCTCACAATAGTATCGTCTGATTCATCTTCCGAATACCCCACTTGTATCCCTTCTGTCCTTACACATTCCATATTTTCCCTAGCCTCATCCATCAAACTGACAGGTTCCTTCCTAGCTTGTGATCTGGTAATCACTGCATTCACCTCACTTACCTGCTGTCTGGCAGACTCAATAAGCTTTTGCGTTTTATTTCCCAAGAGGTAATAACGCAAATCCGATTCTTTACTGACAACCCCTGCCTCTGTCTTAAGAACCCCCACTCCATCAAAAGCGATCTCTATTTGTGCCACAGGCAGGCACCGTATGTTAGAATCCAAAGGTTGTTTCACAAAGACATAATTCCCTGTCAATTGATTCTTTGTTACATGTTCCTCACTCAGTAGATCAAAATTGGTTCCCGTGTCACGGAGGGTGACAACTTCACGCCCATTTATTTTTGCCCAATTCAAATAAGGTTTAAATCCTGTTTCAAAATCTGAAGGTTTACTCATATGATTCACTTTAACAGTATCTTTTTTCTTCTTTAATTCCGGACATTCGGCCTTAAAATGGCTTGAAGAGTTACAAAGAAAACATCTGTTTACCCGCCTCTTTTCAAAAACCCTTTCTCTTTCCGAATCTCTATCTCGCCAATTGAAATTCTTTTCAACGCTTTTGTTCTCTACACGAGGGCTATTTTTTTCGATTTTTTCTCCCCAAAGGATTTCACTTGAAAGGTTTTTCTTTGCGATTTTTTTGCAACTTCTAATTCATCTAAACGTTTTACTAAAATTTCTGGGTCCTTGAAATTTGACCAAACATCTATTAGATGGTCTTTCAACTCTTGCGGCGCTCCTTTTTTTAATCTGATCTGTAATTAATAAATTCTTTAATTCCTGAAAAGTTGTGATTTTTAAAGAGTTTAACCAACCTTCCAAATAGCTATTTAATTCAAAAATTAAATCTCTCCACGGATTATTTGGATTTCTCTGATGTTGATTGAATTTTAATTTATACGATTCTGCATTTAATTTGTACCGTTCTAATAATTTACCTTTCACATACTCATAATTATCTGTTAAGTGTGCTGGCTCTCTAAGAATTAATTCTGCCACATTTACAGGTAGAAGCGCCAATAAGTTAGTTACTAATTCATCATCTTCTAAATTACATTTTTTTGCTTGTCTCTCAAACAAATTTAAGAATAAAGATATTTCTGAGCGACTCTCATCAAAACGATGTATTAAGGATTTTAAAGGCAATTTATTAATTTTCTCCGCGCCATTATTTGATACCACACTACGCGTCTCTGCTTCTTGCGATAATTTTAATTTTTCCAATTCATATGCCCTATCTCTCTCTTTATCTTCCCTCTCTATTTTTTTCTTTCCTTTTCCTCAGCTACTAAAGTTTCTCGATCATGTAATATATTTTTGGCTTGTGCCAACGCAAAATCTTTATCAAAATCTTCAGCCGATTCTATTTTTTTTATTATTTTCGCAATCGTGTCATTTTCGTCAATCTCAACATCCAATTCCCCTGCTAACACTTGCAAATCAACCTTTTTGAAACTTTTCCAATCTGACATTTTGAAAACTTAACCTCACAAATTGCACAAATACCAAAAAAAAAATACAATAACAGAAAAAATATATAAGCATGCACAAAATATATCATTCAGTTATAAATTTACACATTAATTAGAAGTACACTAATCCCCGTTTAAAATTTCATTGAAAACAACAAAACGCCTCTCATCTGCAACCATCATTATGCCACATTATTACACCTTAAAATATTTAGCTAAACCCTCAGAAATAATTTCCTTAAAAGCAGATTAGAACATTAAATTATTAAAATCTAGAAACTGTTCAAGTAAATTTTTCTTAACACTCTTTTTCATTAGCAAAATAATATGCTGAAAATTTTCTTAACTGTAAAAATAATTGATATTCTTAAAGTACTTTTTTTTTTCACATGAACACAGAAAGATTTAACATAAAAATAATCTAATAGAAAAAAAAATTCTTATTGCAATCAACTGTTAAGTGTAATCTTTCATTGATCTCTAGTGAGACATTTTGCATGTCAAAATTCAATAACTGAACTAGCTAAGATAAATAAAAACATATACCAGGCAATAACAATTCCTAAACTTTATGAACAATGCCATAAATGCCATACCATGCTGAGATAAAAGAATTAACTTACCCGGCTTGATTCTGTCAATCACCTCCAATCAACAATGGACTCCTTTCAGATACGTCGCTTTGTCCAGCACTAAGTATTCACGGATTATTTTCCTCTCCAATACTGTTCGTAAAGAATGTCTCTTTTCAGCAATTCAGATCACTAAGTGTCTTATCACCACATTGTTAATCAATAGTATCCTTAAGGTACACAACACCGAAAATCTTGTCACTTTTCAGAGTTCTTTTCGAATTCCAATTCGCCTTTTGTATTCCAGTTCGCCTTGACACAAAATCCCACCGCTTGCCACCAGCTGTTGCGAATTTCCCCTCGGACTAAAAGATTAGTCCGGTAGCGTATGAGAAGAAATTTGCCCACTGAATCAGTTTAAGGGATTAAATAATATTTATTTACACAAATTCTTATTTAAGTAATGAAATGATTCAGCATCGCATTTTTTTCAGGGTTGAGTCTTGAGTCTTGTGCGAGTGTTCCCGGAACACAGAAAATTATCACCTGAAGTCTTACAGTTTTTAGATTGTCCGATTTCCGTGTCATAAGGTCACCGTGGACCTAGACGAATCTTGCTTCCTTCCCTCCTCCTTATACGAGGAAAATCTTTCTCCACAATCTCACTGGACTGCCTGTCTGATCCCAGGCTTATTCACAACTTCACCGAAGGTCCCTTCTTTCGTGTCCTCACTTGAAAAACAACCTCAATAGGGAGGGGCTGTCTAGAACCTATTAGAGCACCTCTACATGATGTCACGCTTAACTTCTTCTATCGTTGGTCACCTGTAAATGCTGAGGTCACTCACGAACTATCGTGAGAAAACTAACACCTGTTGGGTTTCAACATGAAAGCATTCGTCGGCACCTTTACACAAATTCTGGGAAAATATTTGCTGTCTAAACTAAAGTGCTCTCTTCTCAACGAAAGAAACTTCAACGTGTGCGGCCCAAAATTTCTTAGAAACTGCACAATGACAAGCTCCCTCGTAGGCAATTCAATCTGTAAAGTTCAATTCTTTACAAATGTCATGTTACTTTTTGCAAGTCAATTATTTTAGCACTCTTTCACTGATAAAGTATTGAGTTGATAAAAGATCTCTGATACTCTGTGCTAACGGTTAAATACAAAATATTCTTAATAGCATAATTAGTATTTAATTTGTAAAATATATATGTAAAAATTATAATACGGAAAATTATTGTACACACGTATGTCAGGAGTGGGGTTCGAACCCATTGTCACTTTCGAGAACCAGAGCTTAAATCAGCCGCTTTAAACCACTTGGCCATCCTGACTTCACTCAATCGTAAGAACTAATTCAACAGTTTTAATTACCGAAAAAACACAAATTTTAATAGTTTTTGCTTAATTACTAAAAAACTGCTGAACCAATTTCTATGAAATGGATGTGGTACCAATCCGAGAGTAAGCTCTTTAATTTAACACCAAAACCAAATTAATCGGCTGCATAGTTTCGGAGTAATCGGTGTACATACATAAAAAAAAAAAAATACATACGCGTCGAATTGATAACCTCCTCTCCTTTTTGAAGTCGGTTAAAAATAGACATTGGATTATAAACTGTAACTTCATTTTAAAATGATTTAAATTAAATATTTACAATAAATTTATGTAAAAAATAAAAGAAATTAAATTTTAATTTAAACAGTATTAGCAAACTGTCTTATGTTCTAAGAATAATGTGCTGTATACAGTGAAGAATTGATACTCTGAAAATCTTTATAACTAATCTTTTAATTACAGATTACAATATGCTCTTTATGTATTTAATGTAAATTGAAAGTAGTCTGATAAATAAAATATTCTTCTCCATAGCTATCCAAATAATAAATTTCAAATACTTCTTGAGATTTTGTTTCTTGAATGACAATTTGAAGTCAACATTTTTGGTCATAGATTTAGTAGATAACTAACAGGGGGGAAAAATCACTATTATTAAAATGCTATAAGTGGCATCCAATCTTTGAAAACTCTCTTATTCGACTTCATATTTTGATTTTAATGCTTAAGATAACCTCCCCAACTAAGATTGGGTATTTCCTTTACAGTTTGAAATCTTATGGATTGTGTTATGTTATTGCGTTAAATAATCTGCAGTTTTCAAAAAATTAAGATTTTTCTATTAAATATTGAATATTTTTAATCTATTTTATATTAGATCAATTCACATGTTCGAAGCTTTTTCTAAAGAGAAATAAATATATTCACCAATGCAGACTGATTTTAATTCTATACCCAAAAAATGATCTAAACCTGCTACATCCAATGCTTATTGCTGATATAAAGTGTTAAAAAATAGAAGTTATTTATATTCAATAATCTGACATACATAAATTATTAAGAAAAAGAGAAAATGTCATTAGATTTCTTCTGAAAAAAAACCAATTTTCTTTTTTTAGAAAAAAACCAGTTGGTTTAAACTAAACCGTTGTTTAAACCAAAAGGAGTAAACAGTTGTTTAAACCATAGTTAAAACCAATTGGTTTAAACCGTTCCAACCCTGGTCTAATTGTTGTAGGTTCTATCTTTTATTATATGAATATGCAAATATATAGAAAAACAACTAAAAATCCACAAAAACCTGTATTGGTTGAATATTTGCCAACGCTGATACATTTTGAAAGTAGCAACAAAGGTGAATTTTCAACAATATTTTATAATGTTGCTTTAAGAACTTTCATTTTAAATTTGTTTTTAAAATGGTGATTTGTTTTAAGATTGTATCAGAAGTAACACCATGATTTAAACAAGCAGATAAGTGTAATCGCACAGGATTTATTTATTCAATTTCCATTTTATTCATGATTGGCTGAATTTTCAGTAGTGTAATATTTATAAAGCTAAAATTTTTAGTGTATGGTTCATTTTTTGTTTAGACTATGGATGGGAAATTTTATAAAACATTTAATCTGAAAACTGCAAAATATTTTAATATGTTCATAATCATTCCTTAACATTATATTTATTGCTATTTAACTTAATTTCAATATTTTCTTTTAACACAGGAAGATGATTTCATGGAGCAGTAAAATTCTACTGTGAGGAGTCAAATTCAACAATCTTATTTAATCTCAAGGATCTTCAAGAAAGCGTCTATTTTGCCTAAGATTTTAAAAGTTGGACAAACCAGTGGACAGATTACAATATGCTCTTTATGTATTTAATGTTTAATGCAAATGGACTGTTATATTTATAAAGGTCCTGTTAAAGATATTATTCAAACTTGTTTATCTGATGTTGGAAAGAATTATCAATTAATGTTAGGTTTATTTTGTTCTTGCTAAATAAAATGTTTTTGTTGTTAAATAAAATTAGTTTTTTTTCTTTCTTGCAACATTCTAAATTGCACATTTGGCTCTAACTTTTGACATAAAATGCTGCAGTCTTATGCTTTTATATTTATTTAAAAGTTAGTTGATTTAAGAAACATTGAATAAAATAAAAAATTAAAAGATTAATTAAGAAGAAATAAGTTATTCTTGAATATAAATTCAAGTTTTAACAAATGTTTTAAATGATATAAAGAACAATCGCACATGGTCAATAAATCCATTTCTCAGTTATTTCCAGTTAGTACTTTTGTACTACAATATTTAGTTGAAGGTTCTTCATACAATAAAATAATTGTCCATAATCCAAATTTTAGCTATACAAGTTTTTTAATGGCATTCCTCCACATTTCCCAATTGCAATGTGCTTATATAAATGCTATGGGTAACAATTATTTTATCTAAGATTTCAAAGCCATTTCAGATTTCAAACTAAAGAATTAAAATATTTTTTTTAAAATTTAGTCAGTTTAAGAAATATAAGATTTTGATTGAGATTTAAATCGAGGAATAATTACAACAAGGTATCATGGGTTGATGTTTAACCATTTAAAATATTTTCAATTTCATTTATTTAAACCCTGCACTGGCCATGTGTGTTGGGGGGGGGGGGGAATACTTTTTTAAATTTAGGTTTTATGTTTCTTAATACATTCTTTTTCAAAACTGGTTCTGAAACTCCTATTAATACAAAAAAAAAAAAAAAACTAACCAAAATTGCAAAAGTAAAAACTAACCCACTTACAGATCATCCTCAAATATTCTATGCCCCCCCCCCCCAAAAAAAAAGGTAAAAATTTTAAAATCCAAACAAGATATTTGAAAATAACTTCTGCATAGGATTATCTAAACTCTTAAGGGGAATAATCAGCTTCTGACATTGTGGTGCTGAAGTTGAATCGTTGGGCTGATATCAAGTTTATTTTTTCAATATTTTTTTAGTAAGATGCCTAAGATTTGTTTATTTGATTGAAATCGTAAATTTTTAATAAAAAAAATAATTGTTATTTGCAATTAAATCAGAAGCTAATGAAAAAATTAAAATTGTATATAAGCATATCTGAAGCTATAAGTATCATTGGAAAATATGTAAACTTGAAATTGCCCAAGAAAAGAAAGGAAAAATCCCATTAGCACCACAGCATCAGAAGCTGATATTCTGTTTAATGTTGTTCGGGTGCTGTTGTACAGTTATGCAAATTTAGGCAGTTTGCATGAATAAGGGTTTACAAATTTGCAATTTTGAGATCACCAGTATTTTCAATTTAATGAATATATGTACTTTTAAATTTAACAAAAGAAAATACTGATGTTAAAAATTTCTGATTTGACAGAATAATAAAAAATTCATGTAAGAATTTTGTATAACGATTCAATTGCCTTTTCCCCTAAATTGACATAGGAAACAGTTTCATTGAATTAGAAAGAAAAAAAAATGTTTTTATGATTCATTAGAGAACTTTCAGTGATATAAATTAGAATGTTTTAAGTCTTGTTAATTAAAGACTTGGAAGAAATATTGGAGAATCCATGATACAGTTTTCCAATCTCTCTCTCTCTCTCTCTCTCTTTATATATATATATATATATATATATATATATATATATATATATATATATATATATATATATATATATACCTTTGTAATGTCAATAAACAGAAATTTAAATCCGAAATGAGAATTTAATTGCAACACTTTAAAATGTGGCAATAATTCCATGTTATATTGAATTTCATTGATAAAAATTAATCGAGGATTACTGAATTTAGTTTTAAATGATGTGATTTTATTTAGACGATTTAGAAATCGCTTGAAGATTTTTGTAATTTTAAGCAATTTTGCTTTTCTTAAGAGTGAATTTATTCAATTCTTCAAATTCAAGGAGTTTTGGATTAACTCTTAAATGAGTTGATTTCATTCATGTGTGAATTGGTTACAAATCGCCTAAGTGCTACTGGATTAAATAAAAAATGACAACATTTCACTCCAACTTGAATTGATAACAAATCGCTCAAGTGCAACTGGATTTGCCTTAAATTATTTCGCTTCACTCAAATACGAGTTGGCTGCAGCTAACTCAAGTGCTACTCGATTTAATCCTAAAGACTTCATTTCACTCAAGTATGATTTGGTTACAAATCGCTCAAGTGCTACGAGATTCTGTCTTAAATGACTTCATTTCACTCAAGTATGACTTGATTACAAATCACTCAAGTACTACTGGATTTAACCTTTATTGATTTGATTTCACTCAAGTATGAGTAAAATAGAGATCACTCAATCATGAGTTGATTAAAAACAGCTCATTCACTTGAGTTGTTTCAGCTCTTCTTGAGAAGGTTCCTTTCAACATGGGAAAAGAGTGGATTTCAGCTCAACTTGAGTTAATTCAGCTTTTTCGTTTTAAGAGAGTAGATGCATTGAAGCCAACAGAACACACAATTCTTATCTGAGCAAAGGATAGCAAAGGGCAAAACTCCTAGGTCTGAGATGAATTTTATTACAACAAATGTAGCTCACCAAATACAATAAAATAATTTTAATTATTACAAAATAAAATAATTACTACGTAAAAGTTTTTTAATATTTGTTGCCATGATCCAATGCCGCAAATAGCATAAAAAAAGGATAACTGTTTGAAAATTATGACAACTGTTTCAAAATCAGAAATTGTTTCAAAATTAAGACATAAAGTTATAAAGCAATTTTCTTTCATTTACATTTGTGCAAATGAAATACGGGTGAGAAGTAAATTAAACATAGCAAGTTTTTGTCTACAATTCAAGTAAAATTTAATAATTGTTAATTCTAAAGTACATCTTTTATACTATTTAATAACATTGTAATAAAATAAATTCAATGTTATAAATAAGATATAAAAAATTATAGATAGTAAAATATAATTTGTTTGATTTTAGACTTTTCTGAAATCCAAACTATCAATTTCTGATAATTATGGAATACTTTTCGCCCCTACATGAATAGAAATGTCAGAAAATTGAAGTTACCATTAATAGAAAAATCCTTTTTATTTTTCGATAAAAATAAAGCATCGTTTAGAACACAACGTCAAATTTTCGATTGTTAAGTGTTTTTTTTTTTTTTTTTTTCAATTTAGCAGTCAACAAAATGTATTCTCGGGTAGCAGTGGAATATTGTAAAATACCGACATATTTTTAAGAAAGAAACAAAGAAAAATGTTTGGTATGTTATATCTAAAAATTTTACGGATTTTAAAGTGATTTTTTTATTTTGAATATTTCAGGTTTTCAAACAGAGGAAATGAAAAATTCATGAACATCTTTATTCATACATTTTCATACATATTTCATATTTTATTCATACATACATGTGAAAAGTGTAAAAGAAAGGTTTATTGAAATTGTGTATAAACAATTTATTTAGTAAAAGGAAATGGTTTATCAAAAGTAATTTGTATACACAAATTATTAAGGTGTGAAAAACAGTTCTATATAATATTTTCAATGGGTAATTTTATATAAACAAATTATTTAGAATCAGAAAAGAGTTTTAGCATATTATGAATACTTTTGTGTAAACAAATTATTTAGAATTAAAAAAAAAACTTTCTTATACATGGCAGTCTCTTGTAAAATAATTTTTTAATGAGTAATCCTGCATGGACAAAGTGTTTAGAAATAATTTGACAGTTTTAAACAGTTTTACAAAATATATATTTAGTGGGTAAATTTATATGAACAAATTATTTAGAAATAGAAAATAGTTATATAATATGCTAGAGGTCTGCACGGGGCCGGAATTTCCAGGCCCTGCCCGTAGGAAAAAATTTTCGGCCCGACCCGGCCCGTTGTAAAACTTAAAAGTTCGGCCCGGGCCCGGCCCGTACAGAAATCAGTGAAAACAGGCCCGGCCCGGCCCGTTTCGGCCCGTCACAATTTCTACGATTTTTAAAAAAATCAGATTTTTTTCATATAATTAAGATTTATTTAAAGAATACTGCATACATATCTATGGAATGATTTTACAGTATATTTTACAGGAAATACACATTAGCAACATTAGTGATTACTAAGATTTTTAGGCTTTCAACAATCAAATAAAGATTCATTAAAAAATTAATATGGCTTAGAATAAAAGAAAAAAGAAAGAAAGTTAAAAACATCGTAACTTTTGAAGCTGTTTAATAAAAGAAGATTTATAAAAATATTTCTATATAATTTTATTAAAGATTTTAAATCCAAATTCATTCGTTAACTCAAATATACACCTTTCTGATACATTTCTAAATTCATTTTTTTTTTCTCAGAAACGCACTGCAGGTATCTTTATTCAGAAACTATATAATCAAGTGGCATTAACCGTTTTTTGATATAAGCAATTTAAGAATACTGAAAGGAAATAAATTATTGTTATAGTCAGCATTTTCAATAGAATTTCCGGAAGCGATAGCATGGGAAGGGAGAAAAACCTGCAACCATTTGAGAAATTATTGTATCTGAACAAATTTATGCAAGTATTTTATTCATCAAAAATGAAAAATGCTATTCGATTCCAAATGCCTTCAATAATCAGGCTTATCACTTTTATGTTTTTACAATTGAAAATTAATCTGAAAATGTGTCAAACTTTCGCGTTATTGAGAAATTAATTTGAAAACCATCAAACTTTCGCGTTATTGAGAAATTAATTTAAAAACCATCAAGAAGTATATATCCAAAGATTAATCTAACATAAGTTCTTTATCGCTGTTAATAATTTTACAAATCATGTTGTCTGCCCTACAGATCTTGAGAACAATTAAGTCTTGTTCCGGTCCGGCAAGTCTATATGTAGAAAAATGATGCAAGCTTGATCTCGGCCCGGTATGAGCCAGCTAAAAAAATATTAAAACGGGTTACACACAATTTAACTGTCCGATGCCGATCTCACACTGTACAAGTTATATTTTTATATTGATGATGTCAAACTAGTATGGCTCGTGACGCACATTTATATTTATTCTCGTTAAAACCATTTGCGTTGAAAATAGATCATATTTTATCGTTACTGCTTAAATCTTCAAAACGGGCCGGCAGGCCCGAAAATTTTTTTATCGGCCCCGCCCGTATGGCCCGTTAAATTTTTTTGCCGGCCCGGCCCGGCCCGTTGAGAAAACTATTTTGATTCTGCCGGCCCGGCCCGTTAGAAAATTTGAAACGATTTCGCCGGGCCGGGTACGGGCCACGGGGCAGGCCCGGGCCCGTGCAGACCTCTATAATATGCTATTATAATGAGCAATTATGTGCGGAAATATTATTTAGAAATAATTAAAAAGAACTTTATATTAGATTTTTAATGAGTAGTTTTGTGTTAATGAGGAATTATTTAGAAATAGAAAACAGTTTTATAACATATTTTTGATAAATAATTTTGAATGAACAAGCGATTTAGAAATACAAAAAAGTTTTATAACACTCTTTTCAATGAGTAATTTTGTAGGAATAAATTATTTAGAGATATAATATAATTTTATGTGTTTTTTATGAGGGATTTTATATAAATAAATAAACCAGAAACAGAAAACAGTTTTATAACACATTTATTTTATGAATAATTTTCATCTAATTAAAATTTCTGACAGGACTGGCGATGTTCTATTTTATAAAAGGAAAAGTGTGGATATTTTTTACAACAGGGTTGAATGATTTTTTTGAGGCTTATCTAGATAAGTTGTGTAACACATTTCTTTTATGAATAATTTTCATCTAATTAAAATTTCTGACAGAACTCACGATGTGCTATTTTATAAAAAGATAAATGTGAATATTTTTTACAACGGGTTGAATGAATGCTTTGAGGCTTTTCGATTTAAGTTGTTTTGAGGGGTTTAATTGCATTTTAATGAGCCATGGGCAATTTGAAGTAATTTTGTCAGCCTTCTAACTGTACCTGCTACATTTTTTATTCTATTATTTCATTTCAAATTTATCAAAAGCTTCATTTGTACACTGAAAAAATAAAATAATCAAAAATGAGTACATCGATGTACTCATATTGAATTGAGTATGTTTGGATAAAAAATGATCACACTGCTTTCTCAATTTTGAAATATCACATATTATAAAATCCAAACTAACGATAATTTTGTACTCTGTAATGGTTTGTTTCATAAATGGTGGCATAAAAGATGCTTATTAATATAAACATTAAATTATACACAATATTTTGAAACAATTTAAAAGCCCTTGCAAATAGTGCTCTTGTCAAAAAAATATTCGATTTAGGTGTTTTGCTAATAAGTTTTACTATTTTTCTTAATAAACAATCAATTAAACTTTTATTGTAGATAATTTTGAGCAAGAAATAAATGCCTTATATTTTTACTTCAATTTATAAGCTAAGGGTGCATTTCATAGCGATTTACATTTGAACACAACCATGGAATCAAAAATGAGTACACGCGTTTCTCAGTTTTGAGTACATTTGCATCGGAGCTATTTTGAGTATGTGAAGTACTTAAATTTGAGTGCTTTTTACTTAATTTTGAGAAAACATTTTTTTCAGTATAGGATTTTGCAAAATAAAAAAGAAATTAATAATTTAGACATATAATAATAATATGTATTGGCAACCATATTACTCATTTTCTATAGGAGGAAACACTCAAATTTGCAAAAATATCTGATTTATTTAAAATTGTAACTAAATTACTATATATATATTTATTTTGAAACAAAATAAAAATTAACATGCATTAACTTGGGGGCAATCTAATTTTATTTACAAAAGATGGAATGTGGACAGGCTTGTAACTAATATGTTTTACAAGTGGAAAAAGACTTTAGAGAGTAATCACACGATAATGATATGAAGCTAAAAACAAGTCGGAAATTCAGACGTAACAAATGAGGTGTGTTCGTAATATAACGAAGTTTTTAAAATGTACAGTACTTCAGTACGATACAATATTCCGAAATCTTTTGTGTGTCCCTGTAAATACTAAATTCTTTCTATTAAATAGGAATTAACTTGTAGTAAACCTCATCAATGTATATCAATTTCATAAAATATAAAATAGTTTAATATAATTAAAACGCACCCCGAACAGTGTTTTCCCCTATACCTTTATGTAATAGAATACTTTTGTATGACCCTGTATATTAATAAAAATATTCTTTGCACCACAGATTGTACAGAATGCATATTTTAGTATATATTTCATAGATGGATATGAATTGTAGCATGTTCTAAAGAGTGTAACATTATTAAAATGCACTTGAAACATTCTTCTCCCATTAATCGTAATTTAACGGAATACTTTTGATTGTCCTTTTAATTGAACTATACATCCCATTTTCATAAAATTTGAAATGACTGACCAAAATTATGTATTAATAATATATTTTAAATTTCAAATGATTCGGTTGGGTGGTTTTTGCTCTGTTATATTCGGACAGACTGACGGACGGATTGACGGACGACTATAGGTGCTACGTATTTACATAATCATGAACGCACCTAATCATATCACAAACTTTGATTTCTTTGATACATTCATTAAAAGCATTTCTTTGATAATTGAATACTACTAAAAGAAAATAATCACCAACTTCATTGGGTTATTAGGGCATTAGCCCATAATTAGTCTAATTTTATTGTGATATCAGAGTAGCGTAAAGTTTTGCGTGTCGATTGCTTGTGCACGCCTCTAACCATAAAGAAAATACTTATGAGAAAATAAATTAAAAGTTTCTGGTTGTATTAAATGGTATTATAATTTTAATTGTATTATGTATATGTATTGTTATAACATTTTATCCTTTTAAACAAATAAAGAATAATTGTATAAATATGCACACAACACATTGAAGTAAAAAGGTAATTTTTCAAAGTAAAGGGGAGATAGCGAAAGGGAATTTTACAATTTATCATAAAAATGAATCAGCTAAGCCCTTTTTTTTCTTTTGTAAAAATCTGCCTTTTTTTAATAACTAGCAAAATTTGGATGCTACACTGGTTGGTTTCTCCAAGAGAAATATACGGCGAATTTAACCTTGTGTTTTAATCACTATAGTCTTTCAACATGGTTTGAAAATGATACGATCGCCATTGCTTTATTATATTTGCTAATATGTCAGACATACTGTTAAAGACCAATTCTTTCAGTGAACATTTTTAGTAGCTTTGTTATAGAACGATTAACAATTTACTAAATATATCTCTGAAAAATTAGCAATTAACAATAAAATCCTCAACAAATTCCGTCCCGTTGAATTTTTTAAAAAATCTTATCTTTCATGATCAAGTTTACTTGATTATAGAGCATTTTCCCCATAATTCCTTAAATAAGCAAAACGTAAAAGGACATGCTATACTACAACCGTTCCTAAAAAAATTCTAATAGACAGACTGTTTAATATAACATTGAATTGATTAATATGTATGTGTGTGTATAAATAGTTTAAGACGGATTGTAGACAAAAAATACATTTTATAAATTTCTACGAACTAATGTTAGGCTTCTTTTTTTATGCGTTTAAATTGTTGTCTTCATTTGAGTATAAATAACAATTTATTTTAAATAAAAATGTTCAGTAAATAAGGTGAAAATATTAATATTCAGTTAAAAACAATCACAAACGCTATTTTGCGACAGTTTTCTGGACAATCTATTTTCTTTGACGTTCGTGTGCTACTGAAAGGAAATAGTCTTCGGCTTGATTGGGTTAACAGGGCATTAGTCCATAATTAGTCTGGTTTTATTATGATTTTTTCGTCAGCTTAAGAATGAATGGCATATGGTTGTGCGTGCCGATTGCCTGTGCGTGCATGTAAACATAAAGTAACTGTTTGTTAGAAAATAGATAATTTTGGTGGAATTGTTCGCTTTTGCCTGGGGTTAGTCGTTAAGATAGAAATGATAGGATAGTTTTACGGATATATGAAAAAGTAATGCGGCCTTTTTTTTTTTCAATTATTGTAATTTTTTGCTATTTTGAGTAGCTGTTGGAGGAAATTTAAAGATCAAATGCAATACTTTATAGTTTGCACATAAAGTAACATTTATATGCATAATTGCAGCCTTGAGTTATGAAATCTAGTTTCTGTAGAACTAAGTATGAAAAGGAATTGAAAAAGCAGTTTCAACTAGTTTGAAAAAATGCATGAAGTTGCGAATGTTAGACGCGATAAATAAAAATGTCATATAAGATTTATAAAAGAGAAACTATGACTTCACAAAACAACAACAACAAAAGTAAAAAAATCCTCTGACTTCTCAGCTTTTTAGGAAGTAAAATATAAATTTCCCCTTCATTGGATTCACTGATGTCAATGTAAGGTGTACAAAGTTATAGGCCGTGTACCCTGTGGATTATTTTAAAAACTGCTTATGCCTCTGTTTCTCAAATAAAGCTACAACAAGTACTCTAGACATGAATTCTCATATCTCTAGTGTGTACCCCTGGGTTTTTTACGACTACAACATTGGCAATAGATAAATAATTTTTCTAATTACATTCATAATATACTATCTCTTTTGTTAAATTTGAACTATTTTTCATGAATGCGTGAATATTCTTAAAATATAAAAAGAATAATGCATGAAAAAACAGCATTTCAACACATTAAAAGTTGTACAGTTTCAGTGTTTCACCTAGCTAATTTATAAATTATCTTAAAAATAAATATGTTATTAAGATTATTTCTAATGTAACAGCACTGAAACTTTACATTTAAAACTTGCTAAAAGTTTTTTCTCAGGATATCGTATTATCATTAAGTGATCGAATTTTATAAACGAAATTCAAATTTAAATCTTTCACAAATTAAAAAATTACATCTTTTTAAGCATTTTTATCAACTTAGGAACTCATTAACATTTTAAGATTTAATAAAGGTCTTAAATTAAAAACTAATTTAACTTAGTGACTTGCATCCACAAATTTCGGCGGAGTTTGGTCAATTTAATTATAACATCGTGCATAATGTTAACATATAGGAAGACATTTTATAAAATACAGGGTGATCATAAATGATTATTACAACTTTAATGTTACAATTATTAAAAAGGAAAAAAACAATCTTGTTCTTCATCGGAAATCAAAAATAACAGTTTAAATTTTTAATTCGACACAGTTAAGTGTTTAATGTGAGCCCCTCCAGAAACACGAAAGAAATCGAGATGATACATTAACTCGTCCCACTTTTTTCAGAGCATTTTTTTTTTTTTTATATATATATATATATATATATATATATATATATATCCGGGGCGGTTTAAAGATTATGTGTTTGTTTGGCCACAATCAACTGTCGTTGACAAACTCAATACACGTATAATTTCAAAGAGTCACACTGAGACATGCATGGCGAATGAGGTGCGTTCGTACTATAACGAAGTTTTAAAAATATTTATATCTTGCTGTAATAGTACAGTACAGTATTTCGGAAACAGTGCAGTAGCCGAAATCTTTTGCTTATCCTTATAAATACTATCTGTTTTATATTATTCAGGAAGTAAAGACTAAAACACTAGCAAACACTAATCAATGTATATCACTTTCATAAAATGTAAAATAGCTTTATATAATGTAAATGCGCCCCAAACAATGTTTCCCCCTATATCATTATCTAATGGAATAGTTTTGTGTGGCCCTGTAAATTAATAAGAAATATTCTTTGCGTTACAGATCGTACAGAATGTATATTTTAGTACATACAGCATAGATGCATATCAATTATATTATGCTCGAAAGAGTGTAAATGCACTTGAAATTATTTTTCCCATTAGCCATAATGTAACGGAATTTTTTTTATAGTTCCTGTAATTGAACTATAAATTCGATTTTCATAAAATTTGAAATGACTCAACAAAATTATGCAAAAATTATATATTTTAAATTTTAAACGATTTGCTTGGGTAGTTTTTGCT
Organism: Maratus speculifer; assembly: GCA_964019185.1. NCBI lineage: Eukaryota > Metazoa > Arthropoda > Arachnida > Araneae > Salticidae > Maratus > Maratus speculifer. The sequence continues at coordinate 28,700,462 of OZ025295.1, forward strand.
CTGTTACATACAAACGGACAGACAGACTGACAGACGGACGGACTGAAGACGATTGTAGGTGCTACGTATTTATATAATTAGGATCGCGTCTAAAAATATGGAATGAGTTATCGTACCTCCTGTATATCGTTCGTGTTTCTGGGAGGACTCACACCTAACACTTATAACTGTGTTGAATGTAAGATTACTATTATTTTTCATTTCAAATTAACAACAGGGTTTTCCTTTTTTATTTTCTTTTAATAACTTGATTTTTTCTTTCCTTGTAAAATTGAGATATTCATTTATAATCACACTGTATTTCGAAATACAGTGTGATTATAAATGAATTGTTTTGAAATGAAATCCGTTGTAATTTGCAAAGCAATATACTGTTATGTATGGTTTTAAATTTATTCATCTTTTTGAATTCTTATAAGAGTAAGGTGCTTTATTTGTTATTAATTGGATTCGTGACAGTCAAGGGCAAGGAAAAGTGGAAACAGAAGGCAGTCCTAGATTTAAAAAAAAAAAAAAAAAAAAAAAAAAAAAAAAATGGTGATTTAAAAAAAAAAAGTACAATTTATGTTGCACGAGTATTTTAAAACAATTAAATGCTAAGAAGAAAAAGGGAAATGGTTTAGAGCGGAAGAGCTTTCTAGTCTGAAATGTCTTTGGAAGTTAATTTATAGCTCCGTTTGCCTTTATATTAAGTTCATGCGTATAGAATTTTTCTTAATCATGGGGACTCAGGAGGACAATCCAAAAGAAGACGAAAAAATAAATTACTGTTTCAACGTTCCTTTTTGAGAAGTATTTGTAGAAACTTATTTTTAACATTTCTTAACATATATTTAATATTTCTTAATGCATGTAGAAATTTATATTTAATTTTTTACTAATTGTGAAATCATGTATTGTTATTTATGTTTATATGCTTAAAAAATTACTTTGTATATGGGAAGTGTGTGCGTGTAGGGGGGGGGGGCAGAGAAAAAGAAAAAGAAGAAATAAAAATACGAACATGATTGCGGACCTCTTATATGTATCTGTAGAAAAGTGTTAACCGTCCCTGAATTTTATTTTGCTTATGAGACCTTGTCAATACTAAGTGCAATGCCAATATTGATTTTTTATGAGATTTCTAAAAGAGAAACATTTAACTATGACTTCACAAAACAACAACAGCAAAAATCCTATGACTTCTCAATTTTTCAGGAAGTAGAATGTAAATTTCCCCTTCATTGGATTCACTGATGTCATTCAATTTCACAGTCTCTATAAAACTCATTTTCTTCTTTCATAGTCTGAAAATGGTTTGATTCATACAGGATATTTCCTTGCCATGCAGTTGACTCATTCACATATATAGTTTCAGTGGCACGTCAACATTTATTGAGATATCTTAAAATTGAAATTTCGTCTCATATAATACTTATCAAATGTGGTATATTGGTAAAATACATTTATTCTAACTACACTAGATAATAAGGAAATTCTAAAGCCAGTTTACGACTATAACGACATGATTCTTTTAACTGATAAAAAACCATTATATCCTAGATAAATCAAACTCTAAGAACATTAGTTTTAAAGCAAAAATTTTTCTATCATTCATCTTGCAACAGCTGATATTTATATTAAATTTGTATACATGAGTTGCTTTCCCCTCTGCTAAAGTTGGAACTATTTTGTAACAAATCAGATTGTCTACTAGGGTCTTGCGCAAGGCGCAGATCCTGAAAAAGAAAAATTACTCGAATCGCCGAACATTCGAAAAGAAAATCGTTCTGTCATCTATATGCTATATTTCAAAAACATATATGTATGTTATTAAACTTAACATGACATTTGTAATGATAAAGAAGTAAAAGCAAAGTAAGCAAATCACTGAGGAGGTTTTCAGGCAGGAAAGAGTTAATAATAATTTTTAATTCTATTTTACGCCTAAAATATTTTTTTCATCCATATTAAAAATAGCACGCGCATGAAAAAAGTTAGATTTTAGTATAATCGATATTTTAGAAATATCGTGATATGCGTATTAAACCCTTTACTGCATCACGTGCTCTGTTACATGCATAAAAATTTAGAATTTTCATGATGTACTATGGATATGGACAATATGATCTCTGTTTTTGATCAGAAATAACCCAAAGAATGGAATTATACTTAGTTTGTGTATGTCAGATGGCTGCATTTAGACAAAAAATCAGAATTTGTTATTTGGAAACAAAAGAAATTTCGATCAAGCTATTAAGACTGTTCTCAACTATTCTGCAACTAACGAACAAACGAAAAACGAAAAACTTTTTGACACATTTACAAATTCATTTTTTAGCAAAAAGATATAAAATTTGGAAACCTGTTATGGAAGCGATTTGGAATCGAACTGAATTTTCCCTTTTTAATCAATAAATTACCTATTGTATCATAAAAGAATCCGATCACGTGTTAAACACGTTTTTCTCCCCAGTTTGAGTGGTTATACTTCTTTTTCCTGATAATTCGGTTCAAAACGCTCACTTTGACACGATTTTCTGAAAAATCCATTGTGTTAAAGAGGCGAAAATGAGTGCAATTAGGTAGTTTCTGAACAATAACATCTTGTAGTTTCATGCATTTCCGAACAAAAATAAATTGAAAAGTATGTCATAAAATTGCTCTTTTTGACTTAAGAACAGCCCTAAAGTAAGATTTATTTTCATTATTTTACTGGATACTTTAAAATATTTATATAAAAAATGTTGCTTAATGTTAAGCAGATAGAATTAAATAATTTAAGCTCATTTAGTTTCAAAATATAAAAACGCAATATTTAAAAACCCTAATTGCATATATATGGCACACATCATAAAATATCAAAATTTAGCTGTAAATTTGAAATTGAATTTTCTTACTATTTTTCTCATATTATATCTATACATAGATTTCAAATATTCTGTTTCATAAAAATAGAAAAAACAGTACAGTAAAAAATTAAAATTCAAACAAAGATATTTCGATGACTAGAATTAAAGGCAATTGAGCACACTAGAAAATCAACAAGAGCATCCGATTTATTTATTTTATGTTTAGATATACGTTAGAAGACGCTCAAGATTTAAACTTGTTGATTTCTATACGTATTATTTTAAATCTAGTACAATGTTTAACATTGTAATCATAACGCTTTACAAATTTGGTTAGCAATAATTTCCGGATTTACATTTTTGTTTTCTCAGTTTAAAGTTCAGTTATTATCTTAATATTCCGTTGTGAAAATCGTGGATCATTTCTCCTTGACGTAAAAAATAATACATAATTTAACTTGTGCGCATGTAAAAGATTGTTCGTTATTGTTTAAATCTCTTTTTACTCCTTGAAGTTCACAAAATTTAAGCATTAGCTGAAAATAATATATTTTAAGCTTAAAGGGAGTTAATACGTTTTATGTTACTGAAATTTCAAGATTTTTAACCTACATTTCATGTGTTACAATTTTTGTGAGAGTTATTTAACTAAAACAAACACTTCCAAAATAGCATTTTGCAGTCTGATTATTGCATTGTATTATTAATTTTAAACTAAAACAAACACTTCCAAAATAACATTTTGCAGTCTAATTATTACATTGTATTATTAATTTTAAACTAAAACAAACGCTTCCAAAATAGCATTTTGCAGTCTGATTATTGCATTGTATTATTAATTTTAAACTAAAACAAACACTTCCAAAATAGCATTTTGCAGTCTGATTATTGCATTGTATTATTAATTTTAAACTAAAACAAACACTTCCAAAATAGCATTTTGCAGTCTGATTATTGCATTGTATTATTAATTTTAAACTAAAACAAACACTTCCAAAATAGCATTTTGTAGTCTGATTATTGTATTGTATTATTAATTTTAAACTAAAACAAACACTTCCAAAATAGCATTTTGTAGTCTGATTAATTGTAGTGTATTATTAATTTTAAACTAAAACAAACACTTCCAAAATAGCATTTTGCAGTCTGATTATTGTATTGTATTATTAATTTTAAACTAAAACAAACACTTCCAAAATAGCATTTTGCAGTCTGATTATTGCATTGTATTATTAATTTTAAACTAAAACAAACACTTCCAAAATAGCATTTTGCAGTCTGATTATTGCATTGTATTATTAATTTTAAACTAAAACAAACACTTCCAAAATAGCATTTTGCAGTCTGATTATTGCATTGTATTATTAATTTTAAACTAAAACAAACACTTCCAAAATAGCATTTTGTAGTCTGATTATTGTATTGTATTATTAATTTTAAACTAAAACAAACACTTCCAAAATAGCATTTTGCAGTCTGATTATTGTATTGTATTATTAATTTTAAACTAAAACAAACACTTCCAAAATAGCATTTTGCAGTCTGATTATTGCATTGTATTATTAATTTTAAACTAAAACAAACACTTCCAAAATAGCATTTTGTAGTCTGATTATTGTATTGTATTATTAATTTTAAACTAAAACAAACACTTCCAAAATAGCATTTTGCAGTCTGATTATTGCATTGTATTATTAATTTTAAACTAAAACAAACACTTCCAAAATAGCATTTTGTAGTCTGATTAATTGTATTGTATTATTAATTTTAAACTAAAACAAACACTTCCAAAATAGCATTTTGTAGTCTGATTATTGCATTGTATTATTAATTTTAATTCAGTCTTCAAATGCTCTTGTTAGGTGTGTTCGTAATTATGTAAATACGTGGTACCTATATTCGTCGTTCAGTCCGTCCGTCTGTCCGCATATGACAGAGCAAAAACCACGTAACCGAATCTTTTGAAATTTAAAATCTATAATTGTTGCATAATGTTTTCGAGTCATTTCAAAATTTAGGAAAATCCGATGTATAGTTTGATTACAGGGACAATCAAGTGCATTTTAATGGCGTTACACTCTTTCGAACAAAATAAAATTGATATGCATCTATGAAGTATATACTAAAATATATGTTTTGTACAATATATAATGCGAAGATTATTTGTTAATTTACAGAGCTACACAAAAGTATTCCATTACAAAATGGTACAGAGGGAAACATTTTTTGGAGCGCGTTTTAATTATATTGAATTATTTAATATTTTATGAAATTGATATACGTTGCTGAGGTTTACAACAAGTTACTTCCTGTACTATAGAAAACAGATAGTATTCACAGGGACACACAAAAGATTTTTGATACGCTACTGTATCCGAAGTACTGTATACTTATTACACCAACATCTGAATATTTTAAAAACTTCGTTATAGTAATGAACGCACCTCTTTTGTTGACGTGCATTTTTAACTTGTAATATAATGTGGATCTAACATATATCGGTCTGTTTTCTATAATTTTTAAAACTTTGTTCAATTTTTACAAAAGTTAAAACTTATAATCTTCGTGAAATTTTAATATGAAGCTAAGGTAAACAATACTACTAAATGCACTCAGGTTGAAAATACTTTTTTCTTTGCAGATTGGGTTCGAATCGGGTTGGCTATAACTTCACAAGTTCTGGTTTAATTTTTACTCTTGGGCATTGGTTTTATTAATCTGTTCTTGTTTTCAAACGATTAAAAATAGTTTTCAATATTTTGGAAGAATTTGAGTTTTTTTGAGAATTTAAATAAATCAGACGAAAAATTGTAACACACGGAATCAAGGTTAAAATTTTTGAAATTTCAATAACATAAAACGCATTAAACTGAATTTATTAACTCCTTTTAATCCCTTCCGGCGCGGTGTACATCTGTTTGAAATAATTAACTTACACTGGAATTTATAAACGAATTTATTAGAAAACTAGTCGTTGGGGGCCATCGTAATAATTAACCATCATGGATATGCATACTATGGAATATGAAAAAAAAAAAAAAAAAATATGTGTAAATTATTTATACAATGCATTGCAATTCTAAAACAAAATTTAAACGTGTATTTAAATAGTGTTAATGTACATAGTAATGATCTATTAATGAATTTCTGATGAACCAATTTCGACACATTATATAAAATGCCAAACTACTCAAGTATTACCGAACTGCGTAAAAGAAACATCCTTATAACTCCAAAAATAATAATCATATCAACTAAAGATTTACTGCGTCGGATTAAGGGTCTCATTTCCAATTAAAATATATCTCTTAATTGAAATTTGAATGAAATACGGGGTCATGAAAAATAGAAGAATGTGGAAAACAGAATTACAAACATCTCGGCAACTAATAATCCGATCGACTTCAATTTTTATGCAAAATTTGTGTTATTTTATTGCTTTTTAGTTCCACTTCTAAAAATAACAAAATTAAAAAAATTTTATACATCAGAACGAATTTTTCGAGTGTCCGAAAAAATAGTTCCGGATTATCGAGATTACTGTATCAAATATGCTTCGTCCTATTCTTACATACTAAGTACATACAAATTTTCAAGTCTCTATCTCAATTTGTTCGTGAAATAGAACGTTAGAGACACAGACAGACGGACGGCTATTTTTTTTTTCTAAAAATATGTTTTTCGGAATCTTTACTATCTGAAACGTGTAAATTTATCAAAAATTTTTACAATTTTCAAAACGATTGCAAGATTTAACCTATACTACGTATGATGAGTAAGTAATACGAGCTTGCGTACTTTCGGATATGTTATAAAAGGAAGATTTTAATTAAATTTTCTTGGTGCCAGCAAAATTTAAATTAGGTGTCCTTTTTTAAGGACTAAGCTAAAAAATATATTATTTTCAGTAAATGCTTAAATTTTGGGAACTTCAATGAGTAAAAAGTGATTTCAGAAACAATATTGTTATTTATTAAGAAAATTATTATTTATTAACAACATTGTTATTTATTACTTATTCAACAATATTGCATTATAATGATCCCTTTCAGCATAAAAAATAAAACTGATATTATAGATATATAGAGAATATTTTTTATAATTGCATTCATATATGAATTTATATATATATATATATATATATATATATATACAGTCAAAGATCAAATCTGCACACCCATAATCCACTGTTTTCTCATTGTTTTCTCATTTTTTTTTTTTTTTTGAAAAAAAATCGTTTTAGGATCACTAATTTTAAATTTTTTAACTATTTATTTCATTGTTTACATTCGTAAAATAATGTGAATTATAGAAAACAGTGGATTATGGGTGTGCGGATTATAGATCTTTGACTGTATATATATATTTACTCCTGGTTAAAGTGCGTCAAATTCGGATAACGATTTTTTGGGGGAGGGGGGGGGGTTAAGTTTTAGTTATAATCTGACTGTCCACTACTCTGATGTAGATAATTATAAAGTGTTAAAACAACAGCACGAAGATAAGAAATAATATCTTAAAGTTTTTTTCTTAAACCTTACTTTGAATTTTTCAAATGACAGTGTTTCCATATCTAAAATCATGTATTTCCCTCTTAAGCGCCAGTAATAGCTGAATAGTGCATCGGATGCGCGTCACAACTATAATTGTAAATCATCCAGTATATTAAAAAAATATGAAAATATTTTGGAAATCTCACAAAAATATTAAGAAATTCGATGAGAGAATAAAAACGTTAAAAAACCATATTGAAATGACCTTAGTCGAGGACGCTTTAGTTTTATCTCTATGAAGTGCGATGCTGAAATTTAAAACTCTGTGCCTTTCTTTCAATATATTTTCATAATAAAATAATTCTGTCGCTAAATTTTGTTATTGCTCCATAAGAAACTCGCAGAGTTTCGTGTCTATTGTATTGTCAAAAAGCGTACAAAAGACAAATGCATGTGGATTGTATCATGTTTTATTTTCGCGAACAATTAAAATTCTGGTGCATTCATATGTGTGAATTTTATATTTCCGAATAAATATTATTGACTTTTTTAGTTATATGTAGCAAAATATTAAATATGTGTAGTGTAAGTAACAGACTTCTTCTCATCATGTTTATAAAAACTATATCAAATTATACCAAAATTCACTAATATTATTGATTTGATAAAATAAACAAAAAGGAAGAGAAAGCTTTTGATTTCCGAGTTTGCTTTTACTTTTATATTATTATTGACTGGCATGTTTCACATGAGAAGGATTTTACGAGATTATAAATTATTTTTAAATTATATTAGTAAAAATAATAATCCATAGTTACTTCTACAAATGTCATTACAATCAGTATAAAAATATGAAATAAATTTTGGAAATTTTCACTAATCTTATCGATTTTCTAAAAAGAACAAAAAGAAAGGGAAATCTTTTGATTTCCTGAGGGATTTTTTTTCGACTTTTTTGTTACAATTGACAAATTTGTTTTACATGAGAAGGATTTTACGAGATTATAAAATTGTTTTTATATTAATAAAAATAACAATTCATGTATTTCTACAAATATCATTAAAATCAATGTGAAAATGCAGAAAAAATTTTGCAAATTTTGTGCTGTTAAACATAAACAAACGAACAACAACAACAACAAAAAATAATAATAATAAAAAGAAAAAGAAAAATACATAAAATTAAGACATCTATGTGTCTTAAAAAAGACTTTGGCCTATTAAGGTATTAGTGTCAATGTCAATAACAGCTTTCGTTTGCTCGAAACAAAATTTCCAAAACATGAACTTGTTTGCAGATTTTTTTTCTGCCTATGTAGTTTTTTAAGCACTAATCAATAATGTAAAGTAAGGCTTGTTTATCCTATTTTGCCGAATAAATCCGGTAGAATTAAAATCTTGAATTATCCATTGATTATCACAAACTGAATAGGGAAAAAAATAATTTGACCTAAAAAAAAATCTGTTTCAATAATATGTGTATTTTGCTTTAAAGGTATTTTTAAAACATGAAGACTTCACTGATTTCCTTACCTATGAGTTTTTTTAAGCTGTGATGAATAATGTAAAATGTTGTGCCTGTTTATCATACACTGGGTCGATAATTGTCTTAGAGAATCCGAAAGCATGAAAATCGTCCATTAAATATATATTAGCAAAATATTTTTCCTAATAGCCCTTGATCCAAATGTGCAGTTACATGACATAAATACACAGCGTCACGTAAAGTAGAAAGTGAGAAAAACTGATGCCGCTGTGATGTTTATAGATCTTGTTTTATGACGAGTCACAAATAATAATGTTTTCTATTCGCCTTGTGACATGTATATAAAACTCAAGTCGCACAACAGTCAGAGGTGTCGTCCCACGCAAGTCGCACATTTGTTTCGTTAAACGCAAAATACAGTCACAGAAAAAAAAAAAAAAATCTTGACACACTGCGATTTTAGACGTTTTGTTAAATATCTAGAAATTTAGATAAGGAATTATTCTGAAATTCCAGGTGTGTAAATAAAATAGTACAGATTATATATTCTCGCGAAAATTTTCCTTCGAAATCCCCTAGGGGACTATCAACAAATTAAAAAAGTTGGAAATTGCACGTGAAGCGTAGCAAATGAGGTGCGTTCGTACGATAACGAAGTTTTAAAAATATCACTCTCATATATCAATCTCATAAAATTGTAAATAATTACAATTAAAATGCACACCAAACAATGTTCTCCCTATTCCATTATGCAATGGAACACTTTTGCGTGGCCTTGTAAATCAATAACAAATATTCTTTGCACCACATATTATGCGAAATGTATATTATAAAATGTACTTTATAGATGCATATCAATTTTATTACGTTCGAATGAGTGCAACACCATTAAAATGCATTTGAAACATTTTCCCCCATTAACCGTAATGTAACGGAACACTTTTGACTGTCCCTGTATTTGAACTATGCATCCATTTTGTAAAATTTGAAATAACTCGACAAAATTATGTAACAATTATGTATTTAAAATTTCAAACGATTAAAATGCATTTGAAACTTTTTCCCCATTGACCGTAATGTAACGGAATCCTTTTGATTGACCCTGTAATTGATCTATGCAACCGATTTTCATAAAATTTGAAATGACTCGACAAAATTATGTAATAATTATGTATTTAAAATTTCAAACAATTAAAATGTATTTGAAACTTTTTCCCCCATTGACTGTAATGTAACGGAATCCTTTTGATTTTCCCTGTAATCGATCTATGCATCCGATTTTCATAAAATTTAAAATGACTCGACAAAATTATGTAATAATTATGTATTTTAAATTTCAAACGATTCACTTGGATAGTTTTTGCGTTGTTATATGCGGACAGATAGACAGACAGACAGACGGACTGAACGACAACAATAGATGCTACGTATTTACATAATTACGAACACACCTAAAAAGTACGAAGATCTTTTGGATAACCCTGTCAAAACTAATGTAGCAAGAGCGTTCAAACAGCAGATGATGATTAAGATGTTTATTATAATAAACCTGTGTTCATTTTTATAAATATAACATGTATATTTGTAGAAAAATTAAAATTTTTATAAAAACGGTCCAAAATTTTGCCAAGTTTTTTGCTTATAATTTGCAGAGTTCTTAAAAAAAAACAATGTTCTTTTCAGAAAATATGACAATCAACATTGTACATAACGCCCTGTAATCAAAATTAAAAAATATTAATATTTGTACGAAAAATGAGCAGGTTTACTAAATAAATTTTTACTGCGCATGCTTCAATTCTATAAAACTTTCACTTGCATATTGTGTTAGCTAAATGTATAGAGCAACTTTTGTTAAAGTTTCAAAATCATAGCTTAAAAATTCTGCAAATTATCATCGAAAGAATAAGATCAAAATCTGATATTCCCAAAATGAAGCAAAAAGGATGAGGAGCTGTATCGAAATATAGCACTACGTGCAATATTGTATAGACACTAATCAATGGAATATGGATACAGCCCCTCATCTTTTTGTCTCATTTTGGGAATATCGGATTTTGATCTTATTCTTTCGACGATAATTTGCAAAATTTTCAAGCTATGATTTTGGAACATTAACAAAAGTTGCTCTATACATTTAGCTAACACACTATGCAAATGAAATTTATATAGAAACGACGCATACGCAGTAAAAATTTATTTAGTAAACCTGCTCATTTTTCGTACAAATATTAATATTTTTTACTTTTGATTACAGGGGTTATGTACAATGCTGATTCTCATATTTTCTGAAAAGAACATTGTTTTTTATTAAGAATTCTGCAAATTATAAGCAAAAAACTTGGCAAAATTTTGTACCGCTTTTATAAAAAATTTAATTTTTCTATGAGTTTCCATGCTATATTCATAAAAATGAACACAGTTTATTATAATAAACCTCTTAATCATAATCTGCTGTTTGAACGCTCTTGCTACATTAGTTTTGACAGGGTTATCCAAAAGATCTTCGTTTTTTTTTTAATTTGTTGACGGTCCCCTAACGGATATCGAGGGGAAATCTTCGTGAAAATACATTAATTATAAATAGAAGTTTTCATATACGTCCATTAACCCTTTCCGGCGCGGTGTCCCTTAAAAAGGACACCTAATTTTAATTTTACTGGCACCAAGAATATTTAATTAAAATTTTCCTTTGATAAAATGCCTGAAAATAAGCAAGTTCGCATTCTCTAATAAATTCGTTTATAAATTCTGGTGGCAGATAATTATTTCAATTAAACTTACTCCGCGCCGGTAAGGGTTAAAAACATTTCAAAAATATGCATTAAAATATTTAATTGCTATAAAGGACGTTAAATACTAATAAAAAAAAATTAAAAGATCTTAATAATTTTTACATGTTTCGATTGAATTTACTCAATCATCATCAGAAAAAGAAAATACAAATAAACACAAAGATGGAAAATGACAATAAACTATTACAAACTATTATAAACTAAAATTTATTAAAAATGAACAATGCAGTTTTTGAAATTAAAACCGACAATGAAAATAACATGAAAAGGGTTGTTATAGATTATTATCTAAATTTCTTCGAGTCTGCTAAAACACAATTAAAAAAGCTTGATTTAAATTTAATTGTTAGACCCCCTCCAAAATTAAAATCAATTTTAACAACTAGAATTGACCCCATTGATAAATTTGACCGATCAGGTATTTATATCATCCCATTTCTTAAAGAAGGTGGTTATGAGAATTATTATATTGGCATGACTCAAAGAAAATTCAAAATAAGGTGTAAAGAACACATTGCAGACATAAAATTTAATAGAGGTAAAACCGCATTATCTAGGCTAAATCAAATAGAAAATATAGATATTTTGTTTAATGAAAGTAGATTAATTTATAGGTCAGATTTTTATTTGCAACTTTTTATTAGAGAGAGTATTGAAATTTACGTCAGAAGCTCAATGGTCTGCAATGATTTATTTAATTTTCTTTATTTTCTCATATTGGTTGCTAAGCAACCATTCATCCTAATTCTTATCCATAATTTGGAAGCGTGTACGAAAATTTAAATGAAGTCAACATCAAAACTGATGAATTAATTAATGTCTTTGTATCTTTGCGTATAAATATTACATAGCCCAGAAAAGAACATAGGTTATGTTTTATTAATTTTATTCAAATATTTTCCTTAATAATTCAAAATTTCATTCTTTTTCATACACAATCAATAGAGACTTTTTAGATACAATTTAACCAATTTCCTTTATCGTTGCTAAAAAAATTAAAATCTGGAATAATTATTTTTGAACGGCAATAAGTTTCAATTGAGCAATTCCATTCAAGAAATTAAACTAAGAAAAAATAAATAAATATGACGTCAGAATTAAAATAAAAAAGATATAATACTTTTTGTTAAATATTAAACACGGATATTTGTTTCGTTAATAAGAATTTTTCAGACAAAAATGGAGACATAATTAGAAGTAAAAGAAATAAAAAATAATTATATTTTTAACAAACAATTCACTTGGTAAAATATGACGTCATAATTGAAATAAAACAGGTATTTTATAGTCGTTGTTAACCTTCCGTCTACCAGACAAAACACCCATTTATCTACGGCAACACCTAATTTTAATTCCAAACTTGCAAACGGCACCAGTAATATTTTAATATAATTTTGCTTTTTCAATGAAAGCTTAAATTAAGGAATTCGTAATATCTAGACAAGTCCTTTATAAATTCCGGTGTCAATCGACAATTTCTCATTTTACCATTGACACCAGAAATATTGCTGTCGGGTCCAATGGACCCGTCTGGTAGACGGAAGGTTAAAAATACAAGAAACATGGATATCAATAACTCATGAATAATGACGTCATTGCCGAAACTTCAGTGAAGGCTTACTTTGGTGACTCGAAATTTATTGTTTATTCCGTCTGTCAGTCTGTTCTTCTGTCTGTCTGTTGCGCGATAACTGCTGCAAAATGCAATCAAACTTTTGTTTTCGGAAAAAAAATTTAAAACTCTAGATTACTAATTTTACACTTTAAAAAGTTCCTTGTACATCAGATTTAGGTGTTTGTGGTTGGCAGGCATGTAGAAGTATGAGGTTAATGAAAAATGCTTGCCCAAACTGTTACTTATCCTTATAAATCAAACTGTATAAAGAAATGCAAGATATACGATAACCATTAGCACAATTAATACCCACACAACACATACGTTCAGATTACATCCAGTTTTCCTCTGTTAATTCCAAAATACGTCTATAGATGTATTTTGGACCTAGCCAGTGAGTTTAAATACGTCCAGAATTTGTTGAATGTTTGACATAGACGTATCTACCAAATATCTACAAAATAAGAACGTCGGTTCAAAAACGTTAATTGTATGAAAATTCGACTAATCCAATTTTGGCTAATTCCGAAACTAAATCTGAACTTATTTGTCCCATTTCTTGACATAAAGTAGATGAAAACGGAACCAATCCAATTTTTGTAATTTTTGGAATAAAATCTTAACGTCCTTGTCTCCATTTCTATATTTGGAACGTAATTTGGAGGAAAACGGAACGTCATTTGTGTAAGTACCTTCACAAAATCTGGACGAAAATTGAACCTAACAACCGCCATTTTAAACTGGCGGTATTTGTAAAATTCTAAGTGCTTATTTATATTGCATCTCTATTTTGATTTAAAAAATGTAATGCAACCAGAATGCGCCTTTATTTACATTTTTTAATTAATAAAATCACTTCGATCTGGATGTATATTAAGTTTGTGCTGTGAAGTTTTCTACAGCTAGGCCTAACAGACTTAAACGTAATTTTTACATAGTCGCTCGCAATTTTCAGGACCTGAAGGATTAATTTTTTTTTATAAATTAATTATGTAAAATATTAATTATTTTCACCATCGATTAGAAGAGATGCAGCGGAGTACTATGCTCCACATCTGTTAATCCATCAACCGTGTGGAAGACGCGTATCTGGTGATTTGTTTTGATCGAGGTTTTGATTGTTTTTATGATGGAAATTAGTGAAAATAGGTAAGTACATTTAAGATTTTGTTTTCTACATTTACTGTATTTTATGTATGCTTTACATAAAACATTTCTGTAATGATTTTTTATTTTGTTATTGATTTTATTTATCAATTTTTGATAGGTCGACACTGCATTTGATTATGTAAATAAGAAAGTTTGCAATGATTTTTCTTGATCATATTTCAGTTTTATAGACAGCAAACAAACGATTATTAGGTGGAAATAAATTTTAAATTAATTTTGGTGCAAGTGCAAATAAAAATAAAACTATTTGTAAATTATTTTATTACTTGTTGCTAGTAACGCAATTTCTTTAAGAAACTTGATTGCAATTTTTTATTTTATCTGATTTATCTTTATGCAATATCCACCTCTTATTTGGACCTCATATTTTTTTTACATTTTAAAAATTACTAATGTTTACTCTAATAAAAATTCTTTATTCAAATGTTATTCATCATACTAACTATTATGTAAACTAATTTACTTAACACTAATAATTTTAAAAGAAAATCCCAATTTTTTTGCTAAATAAACAAGAATTATTATATTATTGTGTGCATGTCCTGTTTTTTAAACTATAAATGCAATAATAATTCATACAATTTTTGCAAATTATATATACACAAACACAGATATATGTATGTATATATAATTAGTGTTTACTTTAGAATGAAGGGAACGCTGCTAGCTACTAATTAAGGCATTAAATAAAGCAGTAAACAGACGCTAGTTCAGTAAAAAAGTCTTTATTTCGAGGGGTAAGGAGATGTGTTATTATGCTAAGTTACCAAAAAAAATATATATATATACATCAATGTGATTACCTATGATTTTTGTTAAGAAAACAGGAAAGTATGTTTGTGTGCTAGTCATGTCCAACAAAAATCATGAATGTTGTCAATCAGGTGCAGGAAAATCACAAATTCTGTTGATCAGGCATGGAGAATTTCATCGATCAGATACCAAAAAATCATGAATTTCTTTAATTTGTCACTTGAAAAAATTGCGAGTTTTGTTTATTTGGTTCTGAAAAATTACAATTTTCATTAGTAAGGACACAAAAAATTCATTAATTTTGTCGATTAATATTGAAAAAACTCAGTTTGTTGATTGATTATGAAAAACAGCATGTTTCATTGCAAATTTCATCAGTTTGCCTTAGCAAGAAATTGCGAATTTTGTTGTTCAGGCATGGAAAAATTGCAAACATTGATCGGATGTGAAGAAATCGCTAATTTATTTAATTGAGCATCAAAAAACATGGTTTTTGTTGATTGGGCAATGAAAAATTGTGATTTTTATCGATCGGGCTGAAAAAAAATCATGAATTTCATTGACTCAACATGTAAAAATTGCAAATTTCATCAGTCGGCTGACGAAAAATCACAAACTTTATCAATCAGGTGCAGAAAAATTACAAATTACAGGCATGGAAAAATCACAAACATTGATCAGACATAAAAAAATTGCAAATTTTGTTGATTGAGCAAGAAAAAAAACATAAGTCTTGTTGATTGGACACCGAAAAATCTCGATTTCTGTCAACCAAGCTAATAAAAATCATGAATTTCGTTGATTTGGCATGAAAAAATTGCAAATTTCATTACTCGGACACTAAAACATTATGAATTTTGTCAATCAACTGCAGAAAAATCACAAGTTTTATCAATCAGATGCAAAAGAATCACGATTTTCATGGATCAGGCAAAGAAAAATTGCAAATTTCGTTGATTGACTTCAGGAAACTTGCAAATTTTTGTCCGTCATTTTCATGTAGTCCTTGAAAACTTGGACACTTTTATAAAAGGCCCTTCTTTTAATAAAGTTGGGCACACCTAACACAATACCATATTTAATGTCATATGTCAGTGCTTGAATTTCATGGCGGGATTTGTGCCCAAAATTTTGAAATCCCGTCCAAAAGAGTAAATACAAGGAGTAAGTGTAAATGGGTCATTCTTGAAAAAAGGGTCTATTTCAGTCCTGGCATCATTTTAAATTTTTTTGCTTTATTTATTTGTGATTTTTTTTATTGTTTTGAATATTTAAAGAATAGAGAATCTTTTCATACAATTTACTAGTCTATAGCTATTTTATTTTGTGTCTTAATATTAAGTAATACATGGGAAACCTCACCTCCGTGGATGTCCCCCATTCACATTTTTAAAAATTCTTCGATTAAAAAGTGAAATAAATTAAATGTTAAATAATTTTTATTGTTAATTCCTTTTTAAATGAACCTTAGCTAATTTAAAAATGGGTTTCAATAAATTAAATAATTTTTGCAAATGCATGTTTAAGTTATGTTTTTGTTTGTCCCAATTGAAATTCTCAACTCCGTTACTAACAGTTTTAGCTTCAAACATTCATTCATAGAAGGCAGTACTGCTAAATAATTTGTATTAAAATAAAGGAAAAGAACTCTCTTTGTTAGCTCTGTGAAAAAAAATTGTCATTTGCTCTCAGTTAAAGCTTATTTTATTCAAATAAATAGAATTTCTTTATTTTGTTTTTTGGGATTCTCCACTCCATTACTGCCAATGGAAGGTAAGCAATGCATTATATTTATTTATTTTACGTTTGAATTTGAAAGTTATCACAACACATACAATCCTGTGTGAATAACATTAGTTTTGATTCAAATATTTACAAACAGTGCATCATTATATGAAATATCCTCACCTCCGTTACCTTTGCTAATCACGGAGGTGAGAAAGTGAAATGGAGGTGAGATTAAATTAAATATAAGTACTTAAAATTAATCAAAATAAAAGTTAATGGTTTACTTAACAATTATTATACTAACATAATATAATAAATATTGATATAGTTTATTTCTGTTATTGGGCTGATGAATTGTAGCTTATATTTCTAATTAAGTTGCTATCAACTATTTCACGGCTTTCACTAGCTATGTTTTAATAATTTATCTCTGTTGATTTAATTGATTCTTTGCTCAAACTAAGCAAAAAAGTGCGAGAAAAAATAATAACTATTATAATTAAAAAATTTTTAGATAATTGATTATAGTTTTAAGATTTATTAGAGAACAAAATGATTATTATATTTCAAATGTTTTTAAATAATTTTCTGTTAAGAGACTAACAATGGATATTAAGTGACTAGCATAATTCAAGTGATTTAAATACTTTTATATCTTAATATTCTATTAGTGGCATGAAATTAAACATATAGGGTAGCTAGCTATATTAAACTGTTACTTTAATTCAATAAATCCTATACAGTATACTCCCTCAAATCCGCACAGCCTAGGACCAGAGGTTTTGCAGATTTCTGGTCATTGCTTTGTTTACAGTTTTTAAACAGTAATTTGAATGTAATTAACAATGAAATTGAAACTTTTATGAAGGCTTACAATATAATAAAACATTAAAATAAGTAATAAACTAAAATAATAAAAATTTAGATAATTTTTAACATACTTAAAATATTAAAAGCAAAGGTCAAGCTAATAATGTAAGATTAAATATTTATTATAAAGATAAGATGCATTTTTCATATGAAATTTGCTTTATAAAAATACATTACTAATTCACATCAAAATCTTAAAATGAGGAAGTTTTATTTCAAGTTTAGTTAGACTTAATAATCAAAAAGGTTTGGTTACTACATAAGTTTATTTGGTAAAAAGATTTGAATACCAGTGATACAACAAAATCTTAATTTATTCCAAAATAAATTTATTCTTCCTTCATGAAAACACGTGAATTCAGTAATATTAATGAAAATTACAAATTAAAATAAAAATGGAATTGATGTAAAAATAAAAAGGTCAAATTTTATCCCTAAATCAAAATTGAATGTTTCATTGTTTACATCTGTAAATTATGTGCGAATTTTAAAGAGTTGTGGATTTTAGGGAGTCTACTGTATATAATTTTTTTTAGTACTATGATAAAGAAAAATAATGAGCATAACAGTATAAAAGGTCGAAAAAAAGTGTATTGCCAATCAAAAAAAGAAAGAGAGAGAATATACAAAGAATATGTGATGTGACAAAAAATGATTCACTTAGGCTTGAGAAGGAAAGGAGAGATACAAGGAAAGGTAAAATTAAGATAAAATTAAAAGCATTAATAAAATGACACCACAAGAACAAATAAATGTTAGAAAAAATTGGCGAGAAAAGAGCAAGAAATCTTACAACCTAAGCAAAAAGAAAAAAGAATTAGAGAAAAAGATTGAAGAAAATACTTCTCCAGCAAGCCTATATATTAATTTTTCTGACATATGTCTTATGCTGTATAATTCATAAAATGCACATAAACCTTTTTTTTTCCTCCATTCTCATAATTGGTACTTCCACAATCTGTTTCAAGCAACTTTTTTCAAAATTCCCAATGTTGGTGCATGGGTAAGGGTTGAGTATTTGTGAAAATGAAAAAGTATCAATTCATTTGTAAAATCATGTCCGTAGAAATTAATGAGATGTATAAGGTGAACTTTCTGAAGAAATCAAAGATTGGGGTGGTTTTTATTTTTCCAGAGAATGATGACACAGACTTTATTGATCAGAAACAGATACTAGAAATTCTAGATGAACCCACTTTTAACAGAGGCCATTATGTGTGCAATATAAAGGTTAAAATTCAATATTTGTATTAGTAGCCAGTGGCCAGTAGAGGCTGAATGTTTAGTAGCCACTATTGTCAAGTTAGTGGCCACTAATTACTATCATAGATGCCACCAAGAAGAAAATATCATATAAATTCTAATCAGAATATTAAATAGTTAATAATTATTTTATATGTCAAGAAAACCATAACTTCATTCAAACTTAGATTTTTTTCCCCATTACAGATTACAGAAAATGAAAACGGGGGATTTTTTTTTTTTCAACCACTTTATGAATTTAGTAATATTTTCCGCTATTGGGCAATGGATTTCGCAGTCTTTTGAAGAAATTTGCTGTTTTTTCCAATTTTTTGACGAAATTTATCATATTGTCACGATTTTTGGACAAAATTTATTGTTTTTCTGCGTTTTGAATCTAAATTTGCTTTTTTTCTTTTTGACGGAATTTGCAGTTTTTTCGCAATTTTTTGAGGAGATCTACCTTTTTTCTGCGATCTTTTGACGAAATCTGCCGTTTTTTCGCGATTTTTTGAAGAAATCTACCATTTTTCGCGATTTTTTTGATAAAATATTTCGGTTTTTTCGTGATTTTTTTTACCAAATCTACCGTTTTTTCGCGATTTTTTGACGAAATCAGCCGTTTTTCACGATCTTTTGACGAAATATGCCGATTTTTCGTGATCTTTTGACGAGATCTGCCAATTTTCCGCGATCTTTTGATGAAATTAGCTTTTTCTTTTGCAATTATTGACAAGGATTACACCGTTTTTTCGAGATTTTTTGACGAAATCTGCCATTTTTTCGCGATTTTTTTAATGAAATATTTCGTTTTTTCGTTATTTTTTTTAAACCAAATCCACGTTTTTTCGCGATCTTTTGACGAAATCTGCCGTTTTTTCGCGATTTTTTGACGAAATCTACCATTTTTCGCGATTTTTTTGATAAAATATTTCGGTTTTTTCGTGATTTTTTTTACCAAATCTACCGTTTTTTCGCGATTTTTTGACGAAATCAGCCGTTTTTCACGATCTTTTGACGAAATATGCCGATTTTTCGTGATCTTTTGACGAGATCTGCCAATTTTCCGCGATCTTTTGATGAAATTAGCTTTTTCTTTTGCAATTATTGACAAGGATTACACCGTTTTTTCGAGATTTTTTGACGAAATCTGCCATTTTTTCGCGATTTTTTTAATGAAATATTTCGTTTTTTCGTTATTTTTTTTTAACCAAATCCACGTTTTTTCGCGATTTTTTGACGAAATCAGCCGTTTTTGCGATCTTTTGACAAAATATGCCGATTTTTCATGATCTTTTGATGAGATCTGCAATTTTTCCGCGATCTTTTGATGAAATTATCTTTTTTTTCTTCCAATTATTGATAAAGATTACCGTTTTTGCGAGATTTTTTGACGAAATCTGCCGTTTTTTCGGGATTCTTTGACGAAATACTCTGTTCGTGATTTTTTTTTTTAAACCAAATCTGCGTTTTTTCGCGATTTTTTAACGAATTCTGCCGTTTTTCGCGATCTTATGGCGAAATATACCGATTTTTCGTGATCTTTTGAAGAAATCTGCCGTTTTTCGCGATCTTTTGGCGAAATAAACCGATTTTTCGTGATTATTTGACGAAATTGGCCGATTTTTGCGATTTTTTGACGAAATCTGACGTTTTTTCGCAATATTTCGACGAAATCTACCTTTTTCTTTGCGATATTTTGATGAAATTCGTCTTATTTTCATCATTTCTCGATGAAATTTACTTTTATTCCGCGATTTTTTACCGATATTTGTCGAAATTTTTTTATTAAATTCCCGTTTTTCCGCGATTTTTTGACGAAATTAGCAATTGTTCTTCGAACGATTGGCAAAATTGGTTATTTTCGGCGACCTTTTGTCAAAATTTGCGATATATTTTATGTCCTAATTTTCGGATTTATGACCGACTTTTTTTTAAATTTTCCGAAATGATTGATCGCCAAAATGGCGATCAGGTGCATAACATAAAGTCGCCAATTTTTTACATTTAGTCGCCCTGTGGCCGGTGGCGACCGCGAATTTTAACCTTTAGTGCAATAAATAAACTTTATTTTTGATAATTTTTAAATTATAAAATTTTAGAGCAGTATATGCATTTGTTTTTATTTCAATGTGTTATATTCCTTCTATTTTAAGATTTTTAGTTACTTTTAATAAGTATATACATTAATAAGAATATGCATCTGCACTCCGTTACCAAAGTCTCACCTCCGTTACCACTAATTTTTTTAAATATTTTTTTATTAAATAAATAAAATTTATTGAACAGGACCATAGCTTTATTAGTGTTCCTCACTTGCTTATAAAACCCAGAAAAAAAAATTAAGTGAAAAAAAAAGTTTTTAAATTAAAAAAAAAAAATTCTGAAATATGCCCTTTTTTGAAGAATGACCCAAATTTTATATTTTCGTGCGGCTGATTGACACATTTTGAAAGTTTTTTACAGCGAAAGATTATTGAATTTCATGATTTTTTCCACAAATGATTGACAAATTTTGCAAATTGTTTTCCTGCAATCGATTGACAAGTTTCGTTCTATTCTTCCTGGAGAGAAAAAGGTGATTCTGTTCTAAATTTTCAAAAAAAAAAAAAAAAAAAAAAGCACATTTAACTTAAAAAATTAAAAAAAAATCAGTTATCATACCAGAAATTCAGACATAGAAGTATCACGAATTTTGAGAGATGGTGTCAAAAAAAGCAGATTCGCCAATCGTTCGCAGAAAATGGCCAGTTTCATCAAAAATTCCGGGGGGGGGGGGGGGGGATTTTATCAAAGGAATGTGAAAAAGCACAAATTTCGTTGAAGGATTGAGAATAAAACACAAACTTCTTTAAGTTATCGTAGGAAAAATGCTTAATTTGTCAAAGGGTCGCTTTAGGGCTGATTCTGAAGGAGAAAAAAAAAATCTAAAATTCACAGGTATTTTCTGAAAGGTTTCAGCATAGTGTGTGTGTGCAGGGAAATCCAGTTTAGACACTGTGTTTTTTCTGCAACCCTTCGGTGTAGACTTTAGAAAATCTTTTGTCAATTTGTGGATTTTTTGAAAATTTTTTAGTTTTTTTTTTTTTTGACAAAATTTTGCAATTTTTCATGATTTTTTACAAAATTTGCATTTTTTTGTGATTGTTTGCATTTTTTCATGATTAGTTAAAGATTTTTGCATTTTTTTCTCGATCCTTTACAAAATTTTTTATTCATTTATTTTTTTCACTATTTGATGGAATTTGTGTATTTTCCTAGATTTTCTGGCGAATTTGCATTTTTTCACGATCTTCTGACACAACTTGCGTTATTTTTTCACTATTTTATGACAAAATTTTTTCAAAGTTTTTCCAGTGATCCTCTGACGAAATTCGCGATTTACGAAAAAGATTTTTTTCAACAACTATTTGTGTGAAATTTGCAATTTTTTTTTTTTTTTTTTTTGTCTAAATATTTAGATTAACAGATTCTTTGATAAAACTGTTGTTAGCTTTCGTTTTTTCAAAAACTAAAAACTAAAACAAAATCATTTCACCTTTTGCATTCACGTATCACTTTTTCATTTACGTAACAGATTCTTTTTTTTTTTTTTTCTAAAAATTTTAAATTTTGGGTTTTTTATAAAATTTGTTTTTTTTTTTATGTACTATTTAAAGAAATACACAAATGACAAAATACCACTAAAGCATTTTTTATCAACAACTCAGAATAACCATGGAAAATGTGTTTTTATTTTAAAAAACTCAAGATTTTATATAGTCTATTTATTTTTCAAAGGGATAAATTCCCTTCCTGTGCTAATTACTTTTGTTTCAGGTCTAATAAACTCTGTTTTTGTTCAAGTAGATTTTAGGTTGAATATAGATTGCTGCAAGTTGGGTTCGGGTTAATCTAATTTTTTAAAAGTTAGTTGAGTATATATTATTTCCAATTAAAAATTATACCTGATAACAATAAACAGATATGTTTGTGTGTGTGTTGTTTTCCAGACGGCTGGATTTTCTGATGAAATTGAAATCTTTTTTTGTAATTCAGTGATGAAATTTGCATTTTTTAGCAGCCTTTTGACTAGATTTGCATTTATTCTGCAGCCTTCTGACAAAATTCACATCTTTTTTGCGATTCTTCAATGAAATTTGCATTTTTTAGCAGCTTTTTGACTAAATTAGTGTTTATTAACAACACTTTGACGAAAATCATGTTTTTTTTTGCATTGCATTGTTGAAATTTGCATGCTTTACACGACTCTGTGACAATTTTTATTTATTATGCGTTCCTTTGACGAATTTTGCATCCATTAAGCGATCCAAAGGCAATTCGGTTCTGTATTTTACAATATCATAGGTTTTCGGCTAAAAAAAAAAGTCATAAGTCTGGAAATTTAGAAAAAAACATACCACGAATTTCGACAATCGTCGACCCCCTCCCCCCCCCCCCCCCCCAAAAAAAAAAAAAAAAAAAAAAATCAATTTTGCAAATCGTTCACAGAAAAATTGTAAATATCATAAGAGGTTTGAGGAGGAAAATATGAATTTTGTTAGATAATTGTGAAAAATCTCAAATTTCGTCTGAAGATCGTGAAAAAAAACCCATGA
This sequence comes from Maratus speculifer, assembly GCA_964019185.1. Classification (NCBI taxonomy): domain Eukaryota; kingdom Metazoa; phylum Arthropoda; class Arachnida; order Araneae; family Salticidae; genus Maratus; species Maratus speculifer. Next base: position 28,724,043 of record OZ025295.1, read on the forward strand.
AATTTGTGAAACAATAGTGAAAGAAAAACACAAATTTTGGGTAGGGATCACAGAAAAAACAAAAATATCTTCAAAAAACCTGTGGGAAAAATTCACAAAAAACCCGCAAATTTCAGCAAAAAATCCACGAATTTTGTCTAAAAAATCTACAGACATGCTACTTTTCCACGAAAACGCGGAATTCCGCTTTTTCGGCGACGAATTTTATTATCCCTGGGATCAATGCAAATATGCATTAAAATTTGATGACATTTATATGTAGGGGGGGGGGGTAACAATGTGTTACAACAAAAACGCAAGTCAAAGGGCGCTAAATTAAGAAAATTTCTTCAAAGGATTGCAAAAAAAAAAAAAAGGCAAATTTCTCCAAAGGATCGAAAAAAACTATAAAATCTTCAAACAATCGTGGAAAAAATACTATTTTCTTCAAAGGATCGTAAGAAAAAACACGATTTTTGTTAAATGATCACGAACAAGACGCGATTTTTGTCAAAAAATTGCTCTGAAAACATGATTTTGGTGAATAGGTTGCGGAAAAATACTCTAATATTGTCAAATAATCGTGATAAATAATCGTATTTTATCAAAAGATCGCTGAAAATGCTGCAATTTTGTAGAAAGATCACAGAAAATACCCAAATTTTGATGAAAGATCGCGGAAATTACGGAAATTTTAACGAAAGATCGTAGAATATACACATATGTTGACAGAAGATCGTGGAAACCTCACAAATTTTGACGAAAGATCACGAAAAATACGCAAATTTTGACAAAAGATCACAGAAAATCCGCACATTTTTACGAAAAATCGTGGAAAAATACGCATATTTTGACGAAAGATCGCAGAAAATATGCAAATTTCGACGTAAGATCGCGGAAAATATGCATATGTTGACGAAAGATCGTGGAAAATGATCAAATTTTGACGAAAGATCACGGAAAATATGCAAATTTTGACATAAGATCGCAGAAAATATGCAAATTTTGACGAAAGATCGTGGAAAATACACACATTTTTACGAAATGCTGCTGCCAGGCACTGTGCCTCACCAGTTTGGTGTAGGTCAACACTGTTTGCTATAGATTTTATTAAGTAGCTTATATATGTTTTTTTATATTGCAATCTACATGAAACATTGGTTGTAGAATGCCCATTTATTGAGTGCTAATTTGTTTTGTAAACGAGGCAATCAATCAATGCTTGTTTCTGAATCAGAGAAGAGAAAATAGTGAATAAAACAACTTAATTTAATATTATTTATTTATTTTGTAGATACATGAGTTAAAGTATTCCTAAGTATTTTAAAATTGCTTTAGAATAAGGTTACTGGATCCACCATATATATAATTTTTTTCCTTTTCTTTTTCAACTAATAGTTACAAGCTCCCTGGTAAATATACTGTCTTGTGGATGAAGATCTTAGATGAGTATAGATTTGTTGAAATGATCTGAAAAAATGATTACCACCCCTCCATAGAAAAATCGTGGTTCAAGAGCAGTATAAATCATGGATTCCAATTTTTCAAAAAGGATCCGACTTTGAATAAGGTAAACTTTCCATTAAAATCTATAAATGATACAAAATAAAATTTTGTCTTATATATGTCTGTTTGATTTTGCAGTTATGAGTTTGAATAATAATAATAATATGACAGTGGATAATATGGTACTTTTATGTTATACCAGTGCTAATTATATTAATAGTGTATTTTTTTGATGAATGCATTTTAAGTTATTCAAGTTTTACTCATTATTATCAAATTACTGTGTATTGTTCTTTTATTTTCAAAAATATTTTTAACATTTAATAACTTTTTAGAAATGCTTATTATAAAGTATAATTCTAATTTATTTATTATTATTAAATACTTTTTATTTAAAAGATATTTTATGATTAATCATATATTTAAGTATTATTTTTGAATTTTTAAAAATTGAAATAAAATTAAGCATTTTTTTAAACTATTTTTCAAGTATGTCTGCATAATTAAGACTGAAAAATAGCATGCACAAGTTGTTTTGAAAGTTTTATTTGATTATTTTTATTTGTGAATCAGTTGGTAGCTATGCTATAGTAGAGGCACATAAGTGTTTTGTAATTATATTACAGTATGGAACCATTTATCCATAAACCAGTTATCTAGAATGATACTTCTAATAGACTGATGTTAGAATCTTTTTAGAAAAAAGTGACATACACAATCAGTTTGACATATACATTGCTTGAAACAATTGTATAGTTTGATAACAGCCTCTAGTATTTGAAATAGAAGCATATAATCATACTATAGATTAATAAATAATATTATAGTATTACAGATGTTTTCATACTTATGCAGAGAAAACAGAAAAATTTTTGTTCCCAAGGAGTTCCCATAAGTTATCTTCTTTCAAACTTTAACAATTGATCTTACTTGCATCAGATTCTTGGTTCAAGTAATCTCATAATCAATTTAAAATTAAAAGTAATACGACAACTACATATGTTTCACAAAACTTATCAAATCGATGCTGCTTTGATGCCCAACCAGTTATCCGGAATACATCTGACCCCAACCATTCCGTATAAATGGTTCTGTACTGTATGTAATCTTTTTAAACCTGAAAAGTGGCTAAAATATACATTTTATATATTTAAAAAGTCATTTTTATGCTAAAATATCAGAGGAAATACTCCAATTCTTTGCATCAATATATGTAATAAGTTATTTCATGCATGTGTATTTCAAAAGGTTACATGGAAAAATGATTTTTTTAATAATTTTTTAAAGAGCACTTCGCAAAATCCTTCGGCCCAGAACATGAAATCAAATTTCCCCGTTCCGTCCTCAGATGCACGTTCTGTGGGGAACGGGTTAAAACACCATCAATTAGAAGATTTTAACTTTAAAAGCATACATTTGGCTTGTTGATTCCTTTTAAGTTATGCCTTAGAAGTGCATTGCCATAATGGACCAAATGTTTTACAGAAAAACGACCCCTTTTTGAAAATCTATACTAATAAAATAACAAATTGCTCTGTGTGTGTGTGGCTGCGATGACTAGCAAAAATTACGGCACGTACAAGGCTCAAATTTTTTGTGAAGATTGTTCAAAGACTCTGCTAATGTACCTGACCATCAGAATTTTAAAATTCTAATAATTGAGAAATGAATTAAAATTCCTAAATTAGAAGAATGGAAAAGTACTCTTAATTTAATAGAAAAATAGATTTTTATCAAACCTCAGAATATTTCTTCGAAAGCTGGAAGAGAGGGAAAAGGGTTAATGTAAATGGGGGGCTAACATGACGATAAATGTACTCAGGTTTTTTTTTTTTTTTTTTTTTTTTTTTTTTTTTTTTAATAGAGGGTTGTGTTTTAAAATCTACTGAGCCTAAAAACTCAAAAATTAGGCAGCTAGATCAGAAAAAATTCACCTTTCAGAAATTCTAAAAATTATTTTCCTACTCCTATAAATAGTTAAAAAATTCATTAAAAATCTATTTATAAAATCTCATTTTATTTCCGTTTAAAGAAACAGATTTTTAAGAAATCTAATATAACAAAAGCAGTTGTTCATCGATGACAACTGGGTGCTGGTGGGTACTCGCATTTATAAATGACTTGTAATTTTTTTCAAAAATTAAATTCATAAATTTAATATTTATATATCCAGATGACAAATTTTTTGCTGATTTCAAATATGTAAATTTTTCACAGTCACTCAGTTACAACCTTAGATATTAATTTTTAATCCGTTACTTGGAGGACTTGCTCCATTTAAAAGCGAGTTTTTTGAAACCATAAACAATTTTTATATAAGGATTCTTTGGCACCGTGTCAAATTTTTAAAAATACATTCTTTGGATATTTTAAAGCTATGCATTGAGTAACATCTTTAAACGCTGTTTAATAATATCTAAATTTATAAAAATCCAATTTTTTTTCTTTTTTTTAATCAAAAAACTTTTTTTTAAAAAGGAAAAGAAATGTGGAAACGCTAATTAAAATTCTAAAAAAAAAAAAAAGAAAAAAAAAAAGATCAAATAAATTATAATTTATAACACATAGTACGTATTTTAAAGAGTAATGAGCATCAAATAAGGGGTGGGGGGATCTTTTAGGGGCAGTGATCAAATACTTAAAATTGTACTGTTTTCTACAATCTCAAATGTGGACTTTTCACTAAGCTCTGGGATAAATGTTACTTATTTAATATAAAATGTTCAGATAGTTTATAACATATAATATAGATTTTAAAGAGTAGGGGACTTGAAATAATGGGTAGGGACAGGCAATAATTATTTTAGGGAGGGCGTGATCAAATATTTAAATCTGTACCGTTTTAGATGCAGATTTTTCAGAACCCTGGGATAAATAATACTTATTTAATACAAAATTTTAAAAGTGTACCTACCCCTATTTTCAAACAATGATTTCATCAAATATCTTCAGAAACAATTTTGTTAAGAAAAAAGTTTGCACCATGGTGGTGGAATATGAAACTAAAAGATTCTAGTCTCCCTACCCTTTTTTTTTGTGTGTGTATGCAGCACTTCTGCTAAACAGTACCATAGGCAGCAAGAATTCGGTTAGAGATTGGATCTTTTAATGAGATTTTGCAGTGCCAATTTCAGTTCATTTAAG
>OZ025295.1:29333671-29531171 GCA_964019185.1 Maratus speculifer
ATGCATTTGAGAGTAAAATTGAATTTAAAAATAAATCAGAAAATAAGCAGTTTGGATTGGAATGCACCCTTAATTTGTCAGTATATTTCTGCTAGAGTGGTTTCTCGCAACGAAATCTTTTATGGAAGAAAAACAATGAAGGTTATTTCCTCCGAAACGGGTTTCCGTTGGAAAACACGTACATTGAAGATAAACGGCCGTCACTGATTGCTTTGCAAGTCCGTTGCTGATACGTGCTACCAATTTCAGCTTTCTAGAAAGAGGCCTTTGGGTTTAGAGATTACCAAGTTACGCGTTACTTTGAGAAGGAATTATACATTTATATTTGCGTGTTATTGCAACCAAAGCACTTTCGATATTATAGATGAAAATAAATTCGCCAGGATTCTGCAGAAAATTTTATTCCTGAGTAAATTATTTTAGTAAAAGTTAAGTTTCTTATTAATTATGTTATTCAGTACACAATAAATGAATTTTAGCTATTTCTCATTTTTAGAAAAGAAAGAAAAAATTAAACAGCATTACTTGACTGAAAAATTCCATGGAATGCAGCATATTATTAATTATGTGTGTGCTCTACCCTATTTATCGTTTCCAGTGAATACGATGAAAATTTTTCAACACTTCTTGCAGCAATGAAATTTGCCGTTTTACTAGACTATGGATTATTATTTAAAATTTAAACGAGTTTTTAACTTTTTTTAAAAAAAAAATGGGATCCTTGTAATGAAAATCATGATGAATTCTGTTTTGTGTGCTTTTATCAAAAAAGCAGTTAGTAAAATGCTGTGGGGAAAAAATATTATATTATGAACTATTACGTCTGTTACGTAAAGTTATTGGAATAGCTTATACATTATATATAAGCTATTAATAAATATTTTGGTGTTAAAAACATAAGGAAATACGGAGTAAGTATTTCTCTTGTATATTATGTATAAAATTCGTTTTCTTCTCTCATCAGTACATACTGTTAAAATTCGTTTTCTTCTCTCATCAGTACATACTGTGTATGTGCATGCTTATTTGTAATAAATCTTATTTTTATATCGATTGGTTTCTCCTGTGAAGAATTCGTGCATCTGAGATTGATCAGAGAGAAATTTGAGGTTTTAAAATGATTATTAGAATATTTTTAAGAAAATTTCGAAAACTGAAGCATATCAATTACAACCAAAAATTTTTGATAAGTATTAACAATTAATGCATGATGTTTACCACCTCAACGTTGAGTCATGGCCTGAATACTAGCTTTAAAATATCCTTCTAAAATATGAGGAGGGATTTCTTATAGATTTTAAAAAAAAAAAAAAAAAAAAAAAAAAAAAAAAAAAAAAAAAAAACATTTGTTATAGATAAAGATTGTACTTTAACCTTTAACTGCGCGATTTTTTTCTATTATTATGAAGAAAATTATCTGAAATCTATATATTGTTCTTAAAAAAAAAAAATTCAAATTTTCAGCTAAAATTTGATATTAAATTGTGTGTGATATAGGTACACAATTAGGATTTTAAAATATTGTATTCCTATGTTTTACCTTTAAATAAGCTTAAAATAATTAATTTTATCTGTTTAGCTGTCTACAACTTTTTTTATATTAATATTTTTAAGTATTCAGTAAAAATAATGAAAGTAAATGAACTTTAATGGCTCGATCGAAATTTATTTTGTTTCCAAAGAAAAAAAAATTGACTTTTTGTCAATTTCAGCCATTTGACAAGAGAAAAAAAAGGTGTCTATATATATATATATATAGTTTTTGATCAGGAACAGAGATCCTATTGGCCAAATTCATGGCACATAATGAAAATTGTAATGCTTTTATGTATGTACCAGATATGGCAGGGTTATAGTAAAGAGTTAAAAAATGCAAAGAAATATCCTTCTAAAATATGAGAAGGAATTTCTGATAGATATATAAAAAGAAACATTTGCTATAAATAAAGATTGTAGTTTAACCTTTAACTGCACGATGTTTTCTATTTTTATGAAGAAAAATATCTAAAATCTATGTATCCTTCTAATAATGAAAAAAAAAACTAAATTTAAAATTTTTAGCTAAAATTTTATATTTTAGGGGGATTGATTAATTTATATAAACGCAATTAGGATTTTAAAACATTGCATTCCTATATTTTGCAATTAAATGAGCTTAAAATAATTAATTCTATCTGCTTAGCACTCTACAACTTTCTTTATAGTAATATTTTTAAGTATTCAGTAAAAATAATTAAACTAAATTTTTTTCTAGTGCAGCCATCTGATATGAAAAATAATAAATAAATAAAAATAAGTGTTGTTCCATCCTTTGGATTGTTCTTGATCAGGAACAGAAATCATTTTGGCGAAATTCATAACATATAATGAAAATTGTAATGCTTTTAGGTATGTACCAGATATGGCTGGGGTACAGTAAAGAGTTAAAGAGCGCAAAAAAAGTCTTAGATAGATGCAAAGTGCTTGATTACTTGGAAAGCAGGAGTTAATTTTCAGGGAAACTGCGCTGAATAAAAATTCATGATAAATGCACTTTATTATAAGGAAAGTGAATTCTCATTAGCCTAAGCTATTGAATAGAAAACATGCTTGTCACCTAAGTAACTTTTGTAAAAATAGTCCCTAAAATTTACAAGCTGTATTTATTGTCAAAATCTTGTAACACTTTATCAAATATTTTCTTTTTGTTACTTTTACTGTGCATTTTATTGATGTCTGATATTAGAAATAATATGAAACTATTTTAAATTGTTTGAACATAAAACTGAAAGAAACATCTAAAAATATAAGTAAGATAAACAACGTTCAACAGAGTATAAATTTTTAAGCTTATATTACTTCATATGATTAAATAGCCAAATTAGAACTGTATGTAAAATAAAATCTCTTGAAACATCAAAATTTAATATTTCCTAAAAGGGATAAAAATACATATACAAAGCAAATAAATACTTTTATTTATTCAGATCGACATTAAAATTTGGAAAACGATGTTCTGTAGAAAAAGGAAACAACAGTATATAATAAATCACTTCCACAAATATCCATTTTAAATATTCCAGTTAATCTCATTATACATGAGACTGCGTTTTGATTACCAATTTTTTAATTAGAAATTTATGTGCGAAAATATTTGTGACAGTATAAATATTGAAAATGTCACCGCCAGACCCATGAAACATGTCGATCTGAATAAATAAGTTATTTATTTACCTTGTAAACGTATTTTAGCCACTTTTTGCAAATATTAAGTTAGTTTACATAATTTACTATACATGAACACTACAGGCTGTATACAAGACAGTAAAAATAGGCATACATTTCATCTTTGGTATCGCAGTACTTTAAGGACACATGAAACATCTTGACAAGTAAAATGAAGCATATTTTGCAAAATATTTAACACAGTGTTTTTTATTTAAAAACAGAAATATAAATATTTTTTTAAAACAGTAAATATACATTATTATAGCCCATTTATATAAATCAATTAATTTGATGCATAAGTTAGTTTTCAAGAACTAATTAACACATTACATATCGCTATGAAAAATTTTGAACAATATTTCTGTTCATTACACTTTTCTCCGAAAAAAAAAAAAAAAAACTGTTGAATATATTACTGTAAAATTGCACTGTACTGCCAGAAAACATGCTATTTGAAAATAATAAGAAGCAATTTTTATTTTGGTTTAAAAGGAATAACATTCGAAATATTTTATTAAAAACATTGAAAACTCTGAAAATTTCAAGAATACGTTTTTCATTATTTAAATTAAAAAAAAAAAAAAAAAAAAAATCATACAGACCTATAATGTTAGAGATATTTTTAAAGGAACAAGATAGTTACAAAACTTTGAAAAGTTAAAAATGTTTACCCTGAATCTAATTTTAGAAATGTGTACAAAAAAAAAAAAAAAAAAAAGAAAGAAAGAAAGAAAGAAAAAAGAAAAAGATAAAAAATATACATGAACACAGCCTCAGTGCATAAAATATATTATTTTAAAACCTTCCAACACCCTAATCTTTTTAAGTCCATAATCATTTAGTACCATAATCTTTAAACTATAATTTTAGGCCGATAATTGTAACTTCAAAAAATTGAACCATTTTATATTTCATGCTCCTTTGCGACAAAAAATGATAAATTTGAGACGAAAAAGAATTATTTTTAAGTGAATAACTTTAATAATAAAGCATCGAGTTCTAATATTGTATCTTAAAATTATCCTGAGTATATTTACCAAGGGAACATATTCAAGGAGTTTAAAGAATGTATCTGCAGGCTGATAAATTAATTGGGTTCTGTCCAATATCTTTAATATACTTAAAAAACAAACTTATTTAAGAAACTAAACAACATACAAGTTAATAAACTCGAGAGAACGTGTGCATGGAGAAGAAAACTATTAAATATTACGATCATAGTATTATAATATTAACATTATATTATAATATTTAATTATAATATCATAATATAATGGTTAATATAATAATTTATTGTAACATTAATCATTAATATCCTTAGCACAAAATACTGAAAATAAAATAGTTAAAGAAATCCCAAGAAAATTAAGAACATATTTTTCATTATTTTAATTATTTTTCTTTTTTGTTCAGTCAGGTACTTTTCTAAAAAACGGTTGATTGTAACACTTTAAAATTTGTCGAGGTGTCAGAAAACATGCTATTTGAGAATAATAGGAGGCAATTTTTGTTTTGGCTTAAAAGAAATACCATTATAAATATTTTACTAAAAAAGTTTGAGAATCTAAAAAAATTAAGTCTTTTAGTATCATAATCTTTTACGCCCATAATCATTTAGCATCCCAAACTTTTAGCTGTATTTTTTTAGCCAATAGTTAAAAACTCGAAAATTTTACCTATTCTATGTTCCATGTTTTTTTGTTCAGTCAGATACTTTTCTAAAAATCGGTTGATTGTAACACTTTAAAATTTGTCGAGGTGTCAGAAAACCTGCTATTTGAGAATAATAGGAGGCAATTTTTGTTTTGGCTTAAAAGAAATGCCATTCTAAATATTTTACTAAAAAAGTTTGAGAATCTAAAAAATTTAAGTCTTTTAGTATCATAATCTTTTACGCCCATAATCATTTAGCATCCCAAACTTTTAGCTGTATTTTTTTTTGGCCAATAGTTAAAAACTCGAAAATTTTACCTATTCTATGTTCCATGTTTTCGTAAAACAAAAATTAATAAATTTGAGAATAAGAAGAATTCTTTTTAAGGTGAATAATAATAAAAATTAAGAATTGTGTTTTAATATACTATCTCTATATTATCCTAAGTATATTTACAAATAATGCATTTGCAAACCAATAAAAAATTTACTGCGTTCTATCCAATATCCTTACTATACTTAAAAAGCAAAAATATCTAAGAGGCTGAACAAGGTATAAGTTAACAAGCTCGAGAAAACGTGTGCATAGAAAAAAAAAACTTCTAAGCACATTGAAGAGAAATTAATAAACTTGGTATGAAAAAGTGTATTTTTAAGTGAGTAAAAGGAAGAAATTAATTTTAAATTGTTGTGCGTTAAATTTTCTAAGTATACTTACAAAACAGAAATTTTAAAGAAACAAATAAGATGCAAAACTAATAATTGAGATGCAAATGAATTGAGAAAAAATAAATTTGTTCTAATTTATATATAATGTATATTTAAACAGTAAAAATATTCAACATGTTGAAAAAGATCGAATATGAAAACTCGAGATAAAAGCGTCCAATTTTAATGGAATGTGGAAACAAAAAATGAGCTCCATTAAATATCCTAAACACAAAATCCTAAGAAAAGAATTAACAAAATCCTAAGAAAATCAAAAACATAATTTTCATTAATTTAATTTTTTTTTTCAGTCAAATACTTTTCTAAAAAAACGGTTCAATACATAAATTTAAAATTTCTTGTGGTGCCAGAAAATATACTATTTGAGAATAATAAGAAGCAATTTTCATCTGAGTTTAAAAGAAATAACAATCAAAATATTTCATTAAAAAACTTTGAAAACCATAAAAAAAAATTAAGAACATATTTTTCATTATTTTTAAAAATTTTCACTCAGATTTGCAATGTTAATTACTTTTACGAAACGAGTTAGTTACACAATTTTGAAATGTTTCAATTGTTTACCTAAAATAGAAATTTAGGAAGATATATCAAAACATTAAAAAAAACCACATTTTGAAGAAAAAAAAATATATATATATATATATGCACACCCACAATGTTATTTTAAAACCTTTTTGTATCATAATTTTTTACGTCCATAATCATTACACACTCAAAACTTTTAGCTGTATTTTTGAGGCCGATAGTTAAAATCTCGAAAATTTTAGCTATTTTATGTTCCATGTTTTCGTAAAACAAAAATTTAATAAACTTGAGACGAAATAGAAATTTTTTAAAGTGAATGATAATAAAAATAAAGAATTGTGTTGTGTTCTAATATACTATCTTAATAGCATCCTAAGTATATTTACAAAGAATGTATCTGCAACTCGATAAAAAATTAACTGGATTCTATACAATATCCTTAATATACTTAAAGAGCAAAAATATTTAAGAGACTAAATAAGATGCAAATTAACAAACTCGAGAAAACGTGTGCATAGAGAAAAAAAAACCATTAAACACACCGAAAAGAAATTAATAAACTTGGTATGAAAAAGTGTATTTTTAAGTGAATAAAAGAAAGGAATTATGTTGCATTAAATTTTCTAAGTATATTTAAAAAGCAGCAATTTGCAAGAAACAAATAAGATTTAAAAAAATAATATGCATCGAGATGAATGCTTCTGCAAATTGATTGAGAAAGAAATGTGTTCTAATAAATATTTTATGTAAATTTAAAAATCAAAACTATTCAACAAGCTGAAAAAGATAGAAATTTTAAAAACTCCAGATGAAAGGGTGTAATTTTAATGGAATAAAAAAATAAAAAATATGTTCCATTAAATATCCCAAAAACAAAATGCTGAAAAAGAAAGAATTAACAAAATTCGAAAAAAAAAATTGAAGAACATATTTTTTATTATTTATTTTTTTTATCAGTCAGATTTAAAATGTTAGATATTTTTAAAGAAACATATTAGCTGCACAGTTTTGAAAAGTTTCAACTGTGAATATAAAAGAAAAAAGAAACTATTTATACAGTCACAGTGCTTAAAATACATTATTTTAAAACTTTTCAGCACAGCACTATAATCTTTTAGGTCCATAACCATTCAACATTGTAATCCTTTAGCACTGTTTTTAAAGCCGATTATAAAAAAATCAAAAATTTGAACCATTAAGGGTGTATTCGAAAAAGTGATTTTCCACCTTCAACAGCTCGAAATTTTCCGATACATTTTCAGACTTATTTTCTAAAGTAGAAACATGAAACTTGCTGAGGGGATTCTTGAAGTGACGTACAAGGTGCCGTTTAACGTATTTTTTCGCTGAGTTAATTAGAATTCGATTTATAAATAATTATTTTCTCAGCGTGACCCTTTTTTTCGTTCGCAGATCTCCCGTTTCTGAAAATTTTGTCCAAAACGCCGTTTTGACAGCATTTTTTGCAACATTTTCTACATTTATCAAAAAATCGACCATCACGGCACCTTGCGTAGTTTCTAAATAAAAGATTTTAATAGATTGGTGCATTTGAGAGCAAAAATGAATTCAAAAATAAATCTGAAAATAAGCAGTTTTGATCGGAATATACACTTAACAGTTCTATGTGTTTTTAAATAGTAATATAGCATGCGGAAATTCTGAATTTTTTTTTTTTTTTAAATGCCTTTATGTTATTTCGTGTATTACACTCACGGACTCACGCTTACTCTTTTGCAAATTAGCATGTCATGCTTAATTATAGTTTATTTCCCCTTTTATAGTTTATTTCTAATAGTATAGACTATTTAATTTCTTTTTTGCTTTAGTCTGAATGATTATACATAGAATATCATCTTCAAACATTTTCAGACCATTTTGAAATTATTCTTCATTATTTTTAACACAATTAATTTTAATTGATAAATAAATTTAGTGTTATAAAAATCAGCTTCAAAATTTTCTTGAACTGAAGATTTTATTTTAACAAAAATGGTAATTTTTGACTGTCATAGTTAAAGGAAAATTACTTGAATGTTTGAAAGTTTTTCATAATTATATTTAAATATTATTAGCAGTTTCTTTTCTATAGTAATATATATATAAACTTCTCTATTATTATTATTATTATTATTATTATTCAATAAACACGCGTGTTAAATATTGAAAAGTAAAACATCTTACTATTTATGCAAATTAGCATCGTTTTCTCAATATAATAGAGGTTTTTAATGTTTTTTTTTTTTTTCAGAGTCTTAATCGTCATGAAATTATTTTTTCTTTATTAAAATAGTAACAACATTACTACATAAAATTTTTAATTGTGTGATATTCTTGTGAATTTTGTAAATAAAATAATTATTGAGAAAAAAATACTTAATTTATATGGTATTTTTTATATTTTATATATTTTTACTATTACATTTATATATTTAAAAAGTTGGAAAAAAACGTAACAATAACCTCCAATCAGAAAGAGGCGCATTTTCATGTCAAGATGACTTTTACATCCGGGAGGAGAAAATTCTCTGACGTCACAGATAGAAATACGATACGCTAAAAAATATTAAACTAAAAGTGATTTTAGTTTAAGTTATGGATTTTGGTTTGATTTTCACTCAGTCAATGAGGTCATTTAAAAAATTGTAGTTTCTGTTTTATCTTTTCTCTCAACCAATCACGATATGGTTATTATTTAAAAATGTCAAACATGTATCAGTTTTAGTTTAAGTTTTTAATTTACTTTTATATTTGCTCACAGCCAATCACAGTATTAATATAAAAAGTCAAACTTATCACCATTTTCAGTTCACATTTTGCTATGTAACTTGAATTGTGCTTTAAAAACTACATGTATTACAAACAGTTTTGCAAAGATTAAAAAATGAATTTAACATCAGCTGTTCCAAAATTTTTAACGTTCATGATTTCTAAACTATTTGTACGAATGATTTCCGTTTGGTATGTGATAGAGAAAAAAAATGATATATCTTTTTACTCGGGAACTACTGAAACGATTTTAATATGTTTTTAAAATAGCTTTGCTGATAACTAAAGTAATAATTAATCATTCGGCAAGGAAAACTAAACTGAAATACCTATGCGATTTCGCAAAATAAAAATAAAGGTTTATTTCATTTCATATCTATTTTCTTAAATTAACAATACTAAAAAGGAATTTATTTTCCTAAAAATCAAAATACGGTCGACTCTCATTAATTCGAAATCGGTTAATTCGAATCTTCGCTTAATTTGGACTATACATGAAGTCCCGAAATTTTTAATTGCAGAATAACGTTAAAAACTTTCACTAATTCGAACTCATTTTCTCTTGACTTCGCTTAATTCGAACTAACGTGAATTCCGATTTTTCATTTTCTTTTATTTCTTATGGATTTCAGATAATTTGAATAATTTTCTTTATTTGATTTTTGTGAAATTTGTTCCGAACGAATATACATATAATCCAATGCATTTGATATCCACTTTCTTAGCGCCCTGTCTGTCCATCAGTGACACCTCAAATTTTTCTTCCATTGTGCTTGCTTCTAAACATTTAGCTAGTTTATGTATATTTATACATTCTAATTTATTATTAAGTCATATTCTAATGGTAACAGACGAAATATATTTAAAAAACACTATAACATTAATTCTTTTGTAATAGTACCATGTTAAGCATGCTTTTATTTCATATCTTCCATAATTCGAACATTTCCTGCTCGTTAATTCGACGAGTTCGAATTAACGAGAGTCTACTGTATTTGAAACATAGATAATTATAATGTTTCGACTGTTTTTTTTTTTAAGTTTTTTAAGTTTTTTTTTTTTCTAAAAGTCTATACATTAAAAAAGTAATAGTATCAACAAAATATAAATCTAGAAACCCATTCCATAACATTAAGACATTTCCAATGAATGTTTCAAGATGTAAAATAATCTTTTGTGATTTCTTGAATAATATGGTATGAAAGATTATGGATTTAAGTATGTCTTACAAACAATTTCAAATTAAACCGAAATTCTTGTTGCATAAAAAAAAAGAGAGAGAGAGAGAAAACCACCATCTATTTAGTTATTCTGCTTAGCGTATGGAGTTTCAAATCACAAACTTCAGCTCTTAAGCTTTCTACTTGTGTTTGGACACAGAAAACAGAGCTGGATAAGTCCCAAAATCATCAGAGAAAAACGGTTTATTATTAGTGAAATATATTTATATTGACATACAACTTATAAAATTTTCGACAAGTAAATTTATAATGATATTGAATAACCCAAACCATAAATATACGTATATATACATAACTATTATATAATAATGTAAATCAACACCTACAACGAATATAGAATAACCCAATATAACAAAGTTAAACATGACAAGACTATCAAAAGGAATCACCATCAGTGAATAATAGTTAAAAAATTTTGATCTACATTTAAATAGTCAAAATAAACTATAATAATAAACATAAGTAGATGAAAAACTTACCGGAAATTCTTACAGAAAGGTATTAAATAATTACAAAAGTAGAAATCTAAATTATAATACACTATGAAAATTCCTAATGCAACAATAAACTTAGTGTATAAAACTTAAGAAATTTGCTAATGTTGTAAAATACTTAGCTGACCGATTATATATTAACCCCTTGCGGCGCAGTGGTTTCATAGCTATACCACTTAATTTTAATTCCCAAACGCCACATTGGCACCGGAATTTTGTTCAAGAAAATTACTGTTTATTGAATGCGTGAAACATAGCGTTTTCTTATTTACAAATAAAGTTGTTTTCAAATTCCAATTTCAATTTCAGTCATTATTTTCATTACTTAAGCAATGAATTTGCCCTGCGCCGCAAAGGGTTAAATAATATACAAAATACCCATAATAAGAATTGGAGTTTCAAAATGAATTTTACAATTCAAAGTGAAATAAAAATAAATAAATAAAGCATGCATTCATAATTACTTGCGCTTTTGTATCATAATAATTGTATATATATAAAACCATTAATCGTATTACAATATATGAACCAGTGAATTTAATAACTTATAACACTTTGATCATGATATGTATATATATGTGTGTGGGGGGGGGGGGTGCGTGTGTGTGTGTCTATGCCTGTATGTATTTGCATTTTTAGACATATTGGATGTATTTTTTTTCCACGATTCAAAGCACATGCCTATATCCGTTCAAGATATAGAAATTCCAATTATATATATATATACATATACATAAAATTACATTTTTAATTTAATGTTTTGTATATAACTAAGATACTTCAAATGCTCAAATGCAAACCTGTTAAAAAATATAGCTTTTAAAATTGCACACAAATTACACTCCAATTACCCACCAGCTTACCCCATGATTTTGTAAATTTATGTGCGAGTGTATGAATGTTAATACTAAGGAAAAGTATTATTAAAATTTCGGAACCTTACATTTTTATCATTATTATCATTATTAATATTGCTTTAAATAACTAAATATTTTATTTTAGTCTAAATAAGATTTGAGCAATTTCTGAAGACTTAACTCATATGTTTTGTAACGAGAAAAATAATTTCATGTACTGATTCATCGAAACTATATAATGTGAAAACTTTTTAATTTATGAAGGTGCTCGGCTCCTCACAATCGCCCCTTCCCCTCGTTGTTTTATAATTTGATAGCCGTAATTCATTTAAAGTTTCCAATACATTAAATCTTCTGTATAAAATAAAAATAATCTGTATAAAATAATAAATCTAAATAAATCTGTATAAAATAAAGTGTCGATTTCGAAATAACAAAAATGACAATTAGTTTAAAGGATTAGTTATTCCAAAGTATATATATTTCCTGAGTATTGATAATTATAATATTTCGTTTTATTTAAAACTGACTACCCGAGTCGTTTCCATAATTTTTTAACTACTGTGCAGCTTGATTGTATTTACCGCGGCGATAACGGAAAGCCAATATATTTGTATGAAATGAACTGTTGTTCAGTTGGATCGGAAATGATACCCATAAAAGTAATGCTAAGAGACCGGCTATCAAAAAATTATTGTACATTTTTCTCGGTTTTAGTTTTAGATTATTTTTTGGAAAATCAGCCAATCAAGTTTCGCTTACGTAATGATTACGTAATGATTTGACTATTTCATTGGATCAGTTTGTCGAGTCAGGATATAGCTCCTCCCACTTTGTTTTCTAAAACTTTGGATGTCTTTAGATTGTTCTCATTTCTCCACACACTCGGTCATTTCTCTTTGAAACTTCGAAGACTTCGGATGTATTTTTGTCAGCTCCGTGATTTTCATTCTGAATGCGTGTTAGCGATGTATTCTTGCTCATATTTTACTTTCATATCACTTGTATTCTGGATCCTTTTAGTGGATGTGGTGTAAAAATTCTTATCAGAATATTATTTTATGGCTGTTTTTCTTGAGCTGCTACAACCGCTCGCTGATATTTTTCTTCTTGCTGGTGACTACCAACGTGTGATCGCCAATATTATCTAAGTTCATTCTGCTTATCTAAGTACAAAGTTTCACTTCCGAAATATTTCTTTCTCGGTTCAATTTTATTCCCTCTTAGATTTTTAATTCGTTAACCTTTTACATTTAATAATATTATACGCATATAATTTTGAAGTGTGTTTTTAACAACAACAATAATGAAAGTGAACTTATAATATTTATCTTTCTCGGAGGTTAACATATTTGATTAAGATTATTTGTGGAAACAGATGTACTCGTCTTTGACTTTAAAAGTAGTTATTTTCAATTATTTTGTCTGGAAGTTAATATATTTCATTGCGATGACTCACGAAACAAATATCACACTCATCTAAGATCACAAAGTTTGTAATTTTTTTTTTTTTTTAATATATATATATATATATTTTATGGAAGTTAGCATATTTGAATACAATGATTTTTGAAGACAGATGCGCTTTTTTCCCCTCAACGTTTGTATTTTTTTTTTCCTTCTAAGTCTGACGACTATTTTATTCTTTTTTTTTTTTTTTTTTTTTTTTTTTTTTTTTTATTATTATTATCAATCTTAGCTTTAAAATCTGAAACATTTATTTTTGATAAAAGTATACACACCGCATATGTTGTAAGTATCTTTGCCTATTTGTCTTTTTCTATATAATGGTAATGAACATATAGTGAACATGTCGCATTTAATCTTGTCTAAAAGTTTTCATAAATAATTTCAGTGATGTATATAATATAAGGGGAATTATTCTTTTATTATTTCAAAGTTTGTTAATTCCATTTTTTTTCAGTCTGTTCAATATTTCGTTTCAATATTTACCAACCTTAACTTTAAATTCCTTAACATTTACTTTTGATAAAATCATACACAAAGAATAATTTTAAGTATCTTTACTATTTACCTTTATCCTTAATAATGGCGGTGAATATATCGTATTCGTTTCAAAATTTTATTAAATCTCTGTTTTAAACTGTAAAACAATTATTTCTGATAAAGTTATGCACATGGGATGTCTTTTAAGTATCTTTGCTATTTGTTTTTCTTTATCGATAATAATATTAATAATAATGGACATCTCGTATTTAATCTTGTCAGAAAGTTAACATTTTTCCTTTTCATTTAAAGTCATTGAAAATTTATTTTTACTTATAAATAATGGAAACTACCGTAATTTCGGGTGTATAAACCACGGATCAAACAATTCTTTTTCGACCCAGAATTTTTAAAAAAATGAATGTTAGTACTTAAATCGCCCTAAATATTTGTGTTCAATCACTAAATAAGATTTTTGGGCCCAAAAAGAATTGTTTGATCCGCGGCTTATACACCCGAAATTAGGGTAATTTGTCTTTTCGTAATAAAATAAACAAGATCAACTAATCATTTTTCAACATCTTCAAGTAATAAACGGCAAGTGAGTTATCTTTGGATTTCAACAGCAGTTTGATTTAATTTTAATTTATTTTTTTAATAAAAATCCATTTAATATTAATCCATTTATATTTCGAATTGGTCAGCCCCCCCCCCCCAAAAAAAAAAAAAAAAAAATTGAATAGAAAAAAATCTGCCCTCAAAAAAAAAAAAAAAAAAAAAAAAAAAAAAAAAAAAAAAAAAAAAAAAAAACCTTAATTGTCGTACATAGAATTGAATAAAATGTAAAAATATAAATAAGACGAACGCGGTACAAAATTGCAAAAGGTTTTTATTATCGCATACTTTTTTACATGACTAAATCAGTAAAAAAAAAGTCAATAAATTAATCAATAGTTAAGATTGATTAATTCAATATCTAAATTATTTTTATAGATTGGATGTGTGACATAAATAAATAAAATTATGCGCCATGTGCATTTTCGATGCTCCATCATCTTTTAAAATTATTTAAAGTATCCCAATTATATGTGCAAACTTAAGATCACGGTATGGTTCTCATTGAAAAAAAAACGATTTGAAAGATAATGTCGATGTTTAAAAAGATTAAATTAACAAAAACTATATGTCGAAATGAGACTGTCTCTCTATGTTTCACAGCAAATAAAATTCATATGTAAGTACAAAACAGCATGAAATAAGGTTGGGCTGAAAACAATACCAACTCTATTTTGACCAGTAACTGAGACTGTGCACATGACAATTATCCGAAAATATGAACTTTGAGAAAAAATGAAGTTCAATGATGATAAAAATAAAGAAATTATCTTATGTTCAGAATAATCGTTACGGATTCTTCATTTACATCCCCTGTATGCACCTGGTTGACCTTTAAAAAAAAAAAAAAAAAAAAAAAAAAAAAAAAAAAAAAAAAAAAAAATTGCACTAAAAAAATTTACAATTTTTTTTTTTTTTTTTTTTTTTTTTTTTTTTTTTTTAATAAAGGGCAGCAGGTGTATAAAGGGGATTGGAATTCAGATTCGGTAACAATAATTCTAAACATAAACATAATTTGTCATATTTCTTGTCCCATGATGGGTCTTAATTCTACAAGTTATCCACCGCATTTTGTTAACCTTATTAATCATGTTGTTCGTCAAGAAAACAGGATCGGCTGTTTTCGAGATGTTTATCATCGTTGCACTTCGTTTTTTATAAAATTTCAACCCTTCAGATACTTTTGGATAATTCCCACATGCATATTCTCGGATACTGAACAAAACAGAGTATTTCTTGGTGTTGTTTTTAGCTCAACATTGTTTCATGCTGTTTCGTACGTGCAACTAAATACTTCTACTACATCTGCTGTGCAAGATAGTGGGACACTCTCATCCCGACATATAGTTGATGTGAACTTAACATTTGAGAATTTCAACTTCGGAATTATCTCTACTAACCGAATTTTTACAATATGGAACATTACAGTCATCTTAAGTTTGCACATATAACTTGGATACTTTAAGTAATTTAAAAAGACGATGGAGCACCTAAATGGAGTATGGCGAATAATGCTATTATCTGCCATGCTTTCAATCTGTACAAATAATTTATTGAATTTTTATTTATATATTTAGTCATGTAAAACAGTGTGTACCAATAAACTTTTTACAATTTTGTAATGTGTTCGTCTTATTTTCATTTTTAAAAAAATTCCCAACAAACTATTCTATATATTTCTTCAAAATATATATATATATAAAAAAAAGAAAGAAAAAAGAATAAAAAGCACATATATTTGATAAAACATCACAAGATACTATCTTGATAGTACATTGAATTTTCATTAAGAAAGCGGGCGGGGATATAAAATAGTTGATATGTTTATATATATTTATTCGTACATCTTAATATTTTCAGAGATTTGGCGTGCATTTCTTGTACACACCCATGATTTTTACTTTAAAAATTTTATGTTGAAGGCGTGACATCCTAGCTCTTAATTACAATTTTAATTTTCTATATATTCTTTCTTTTCCAAGTTAAATTTAAAAAAAACTTTCACTGCAAATGCCTTTGATTAAAAATATGTATGTAACCAATTAATGTCATTTAAAGATGCGGAAGTTGTTTTTGCCGCCTTCAAAAGTGTTAGCATTAAAGTCGAAGTATTCAAGTAATCAGACATAGAAAATCTTAAGAGTATTTTTAAAAGTAATTTCTTTGATGGAAAAGGGGGGGGGGGATGATAAAAAATTCATTTTCTTTGGCTGCTATTGTAAATCCAGTTATCCATTTAACTTAAAATTTTAAACAATTTTTTTTTCAAAATAATGGATCAGTATTTTTTTATTTATTTATAAAAATAAATTAATGTCTTATCTAGCTTGAATCGTACATCTTTATAGATTAAATTTTGTAATGTTTGATTTTAATGGATTATCAGCTTTATGAGGAGATTGTTGTTACAAATGTCAAAACAGTTTGCATTTTTATATCTAACTGGTGTATCTAAAAATAAATATTTCAAAAATGGTAAAAAAAAAAAAAAAAAAAAAAAAAAAAAAAAAAAAAAAAATACGCATAAGAACAACTTATTTTTCATTAAATATAGGAACCAAGTTCTGAAAGAAAGACAGATTATTTATTACTAAATATGAAAACAGAGTTTTAATATAAAGAGACAAAATAGCCTATTTATTTCAATGATAACTAAGTTTTACATGTGATTACGTGTAGATTTATAGACAGCATAAGTTTTGCTGCTTGAAAGGTTTGCATATGTGGAAAGTGAATTAAAAAAACTTTAAGTTAGTATTTAAAAAAAAATAATATTTGAATGTCCATTTAACTACGGAATATAATTACGTTTTCAATTATTTTATATTTAATATTTCAGAAGACACATATCTTTTCCTTTTCTTTCCATTTTTTTCCCTTTTTTCAATGTAACTTTACAAATAGTCTGCGACTTTTTTAAATCACAAACATTTGATATTATGTTCAATCCTGAAAATGTTTAATATGATAATAAAAAGATTCATGGAAAACAGTATCTACAATTTTAAAACTATTTTGCATAAGTTTTAAGTAAAAAAGAAACATTGTTGTGTTTTTAATAGCTGCCTAAGCATGTTTCTCACACATATATATGTATATGATATAAAAATTTTATTTTCAGAGATTAATCATTGCTGAAAGAAGAATATCCTCTGTAAAAGGAAATTTTAAATTAAAAATATGTACTCTCTGTAAATGGAAATTTTCATTTAAAAATATTTATCTAAAATGTATTCAGGCAACTCTTAAGAATAGAGCTAAGTTTCCTTTTTGTCTTAAAACTGATAAAAAGAACTTTTGAAAGAAGTTATTCGAAAGTGGTGTAATTTTTAAAAATGATGTTTTTTAGAAAAAAAAAATCAAGTATGAAAACATTTTTTTTTTTTTTTTAAGTAGAAACAATTTGAAATTTTTAATTTTCTAAAAGCATTATAATTTTCATTATGTACTATGAATTTGTCCAATATGATCTCTGTCCCTGACCAGGAACAATCCAAAGAATGGAATGACATTCATTTTGTCCATGTATGCATTATAGACAAAAAATTAGAATTAAAAGTTAATGCTTAAATTGAAAGATATTGACAAATATTACAACAGAAATGAATTATTTTATACAACTTTCATTTTAAGCAATAGGATTTTAAGAAGCTCAGTGTTGAATTCAGATGCTTTTCTCCGAGAGGGATTTTTGTGGCACCAGTGGGGGGGGGGCATTATTGAGTTCCGGGAGTTAAACTGCAGCACTTTTCGCCCATTGACTACACAAAATTAAAAGAATTCCAAGGGGGGCATTTCACTGCTCCGGTGGGGGAATGTCCCTTCCCGGACAACCCCCTAAATTCAACACTGAAGAAGTTGTAGAAAAGGAAACAAAATATTTCATCCATAAATTTTCAAATTAAGTATAGAATGACAATAAACAAATGCTAATACCGGAAAAAAATTACAGAATGAAAATGAAAGCACTATATTGAAATTTTGATTACGAGTTTGAGATAATATGCGTCCCTACGATTTTTTTTTTTTTTTTTTTTTTTTTTTCGTAACACTTTTTTTAAAAAATCACTGCCATACACGTATTTTGAGACATTTTCAAGAGATATCTATCACAAAGATTTTTCTGTTTCGTAAATGTAAAATCGAATATAAAAATAATCTGAATTCCTGATTTTTAACTAAAAGTTTAATCCTATCTGGAAATAACTCTCAAAGCTTTCTATAAATTTTGAAATACAACGATAACTTGTATAATGTGTGAAAAGATCAGGCTGCATGCTTTTTCACACGTAGAGTGAATGAAGAATTTTTAAAAAGTCCTTTTTAAAGAAATAACTGTTATTGATATTTACGTTGGAAAAATATGAAGAAAAAAAATCGTTTCATATTTAAAATGAATTTCTGAGAAATAGTTTATAGACTGTTAAAATTAGAAAGAAATTTCCCCATCGAAGCATATAGATAGAATGGGTAATGTTCAATGTTGGAGAATGTTTTATTCAGATTATCTGATACTATTTTCGAATAGTAATCTTTGCGTTACTTAATAATTGCCATAGTAAAAAAAAAAAAAAAAAAAAAAAAAAAAAAAAAAAAAAAAAAAAAAAAAAAAAGTGGTAGATATTTTAAATTTTAAAAAAATCTCCAACAAGATCTGGCAGGAACAAATTAATCAGACTATGAAAAATGGTGAGAGATTGCATATTTTTTAAAGGACTTCAGCTTAAAATTTTATGCAACTATTGCATAAATTATGCTATTATTAGAAAATGTTACAGAAGATAAGTAGCTGATAAAAGTATTTAAATAGGAGTATTATTGTTGAATTTTGTTTAATGGGTAGGTGGATATTCAATATTTCCTCCCTTTTTATGGTAATCCACTAAAAAGCACTCTAACATGATTTTTTTTTTCAAGAAACTGAAATTACCAGGAATAGTAAGTAGTTTTATGTTCCTATTTAGTATAGAAGTTTAAATGTTCCATGCCTCTCAATTTTCAACACAGTTGATCGAAAGTTGTTTGCGAGAAAATAAAACGGTACCGTTTTATTTTCTATGTTTATTTGGAAAGGTTTTTGCAAATTTTCTATTATTCTAAAAAATAAATAAATAAATAAAATAAAATAAGACAATTTGCTTATTTGTAAAACAAATTGCAGAATTTATATAATATTTTACACATGGGTATTTCCATAAGTACATGTCGTGTAAGTCACATACTACGATTTTCGATACCAGAATTTTAAATCAGAAAAATGTGCCTTATTTTATCTGAGGTATTTCTTTAATTGAATAAGGCCATGGAAACCTTTCGAAAATAACGGTGGTTAACAACTTAGCAGTTATTAATAGTGTGACTTACACGACAAATGCTCACGGAAATACCCACATTAGATTGGACAATGAAGTTATTCAATAGAGTTTACAGTAGATAAACAAATGAGAATGAAGTACTTGAATAGGAAAATATTTATTTGGACTAACAATCCTTAAGCTACAAATATATTGAGAAATAACAATTTTCATTAAAGAAAGATCTCCACTTCACAAAAAGACGAAAATGATCATATCACTCACTCACCCGCAAGAAAAGTGACACATTTTAGTGAATTTCACAGGAGAGGCAAAAGAAAATTTGCATAATATTACTCGAACTTATATTACTATAGTACTCGAAATAAATTTTGGTGAGATGTATCACTTTTCATGTAGGTGAGTGATATATTAAAATGATTTCATAGCTATGAACTTTCACGTTAACGAAATAAATTTTGAGCCAGAAGTATTATTTCTAATTGCTAAAAAGCAGGGCCTGATTAACTTCTGAAGCTATAAGAAGCACGGTGCCATTTCAGGGCCCTCTTCATTTGAGACGAAGCTTTTAAATTCAACATACCCAGAAACATATTAGTTCTTATGAATATTATTCCAAAGAGTGCCTAACATCAGTTGAATTCATGTATATTTCACTAAATAACCCCCTCCCCCTCAAAAAATATGCAAAAATGACTTTGCATGATATGAATAAAAAAATGTCAATTGGATAAAAAAAAAAGTTGAATTTGGAATGTATGCACAACATAAAATATCTATATTTTGAAATAGTTCTCTCAATTTTGCCAATAAATCATCAATATTTTATTTTGCTCACACAAGCCAAATTCAGTATTACTTAAACTCATTATAAAAAATAAACATACATCTAAAATAATGAACAAACTGAAGAATTGTGATCAGGTGATTGAATTTGATTTATTACATGAAAAATCAATTTATTATGAAAGCTATTTTTATGAAACACATACACATTGAATATACATTGAAAGATTGATAATTTTAAAAGAAACTAGCATTTTGAAATGGAATTAATTTCATATAAAAATTGGGGGCCCCTGTTTTCTCAATTTGGGCTCCTTCAAAATTTTCTAGGGGAAGCACCAGTTTCTCGTGCCTATTCGGTAATCAGGGCCTGCGAAAAGGTGTCAGATTAAGAACTTATAAAAGTAAAGTAGGTTTATTTAACTGTTGACATGCTTCAACTCTTTACCGAATCATTTTTCAAGCAAATAAAAATTATATTATGAAATTGCACGGTCTATGGTATGTTCAGAATATCATTTTGATTTGTTCTGAAAATGATTCGGTGAAGAGTTGAAATATTTCAATAATTATATAAACCTACTTTACTATTTGTAAAATCTTAATCTAGCACCTTTTTAGCGATTAGAAAGAATGCACTATTACAAGGTGTTAATTTCTTACTAAAAGTATTTCCTAGTAATAAAATCAAATATGTAAGCATTGAGACAACAAAAAATTTAAATAACATTTATAATTCAAAACAGGATCATTTAACTTGAAATTAGGAAAAAAAGCAAGTAAGCAAGTTCAGCAGCTTAATAGTTTCTTCAGAAAGGTTTTCATATGTTTAAAGAGCTTTAAAGGAAAAATACTAGGCTTTGAGACTAATGATTTATATATATATATATATATATGTATATACTTTTAAATTCGCTGGTATCCATTTTTTTCAGGATAACAAGCCTTAATAGATATTGACATTTTGGACACCGGTGTCTCTTACACAAATTTTATTTGGTATGCACCACTTTTTAAAAAAAAAAAATTCCTTTAAATACACAATTTCAAAAATGGTCTGATTAAATGAGTCAAATTTTATTTTCCTTTATTACTCTTGCCAAACAAACAAAAAAAAATTGTAAAGGAAAGATTATGTCATCGCAGCAACGACAACGGAGTGCAAAGGGTTAAGTTACTAATGAAATGAATGATAGAAATTCATTATTTCAAATATATGTTTCTTTTTGTACTATACGATAAAACAAAATCACATTTTTCTTTTCAATGAAATTGTAGAGACATAAACTTACAAATAAAACTTCCAGAAAGAAAGAAAAATATTAACGCACACTTTATTTTACAAGTGATAAGTTTGAATCAACAAACAAAAATATATTCTTTTATGTTTAAAATGTCTGTTAATGAATAAAACTAAAAAGAAAATTTATTGAAATTCATTTATAAAGTTTATTATCAGTTAGGTATGTGTACTTTTGGACAACCACTTAAAATAAGTTCGAAGATTTAAGTATTAAAATATTTTTCAGATAATTATTTTACACAATAAACATCATACTCAACTCAAAAGAAATGAAAAATGCTAAATAATTGCGAAATAGAAGAGTAAAATAAAAACATATAGATTAAAGTTATTTATATTTTTTTCTTTAATTAAGGGAAGAACTCGGGTTATAAACTATGCATTTTAAGTACTTTTCAAATTAACTTTAAAAACATTTTATGATGTTATATTTAAATAAATTAGGTAATTTCACAATAATAAAGACATTAATATTGGAATAATGAATATGGAAGTACTAATTGCTTACTGTCATAATTGCAATTGTGACATGGAAATTTAAAAATATATACAATTTGCTTTATTTAGTATGCATTGATCTTTAACAGTTTTAATATTACTATTATTATTATTGATTTAAATAACTAAATATTTTATTTTTAATCTAAGTAAGACAATTTCTGAAGATTCAACTCAGATGTGTTAGAACGAGAAATACTATTTCATGTACTGATTCATCAAAATTATATAATGTGAAAACTTTTTAATTTATGAAGGTGCTCTGCTCCTCTCAATCGCTCCTTCCCCTCGTTGTTTTATAATTTGATAGCCATAATTCATTCAAAGTTTCCGGTACACTAAACTTTTACATAAAATAATATAAGTGTCGATTTCGAAATAACAGAAATAACAATTTATTTAAAGATTTAATTATTCCAATAAATATATATTTTTTAATTATTGATAATTTTAATGTTTCGATTTATTTAAAAACGACTACCATAGTCGTTTCCATGATTTTTAAACTGCTGTGCAGGTGATTGTATTTAACGCGGCGATAAAGGAAAACACTATTTCTATGAAATGAACTGTTGCTCAGTTGGATCGCAAATGATATCCATAAAAGTGATTCCAAGAGACCGGCTATCAAAAAATTATTGTAAATTTTTTTCGGTTTTTATTTATTTTTTTTTTTTTTATTTTTTTTTTTTTTTTTAAGATTATTTTCTGGAAAATCAGCCAATCAAGTTTCGCTTACGTAATGATTACGTAATGATTTAACTATTTCATTGGATCAGTCTGTCGAGTAAGGATATAGCTCCTCCCACTTTGTTTTCTAAAGCTTTGGATGCCTTCAGATTGTTCTCATTTCTGCACGAACTCAATCATTTCTCTTTCAAACTTTGAAGACAGCGGACGTGTTTTTGTCAACTCCGTGATTTTCATTCTGAATGTGTATTAGCGACGAGTTCTTGATCCTACTTTGATTTAATTTGAATTACTTGTATCGTGGATCCTTTTAGGGGATGTGATATAAAAGTTCTTATCAGAATATTATTTCATGGCTGTTTTTCTTGAGTTGCTACAGCCTCTCGCTGATTTTTTTCTTCTTGCTGGTAACTATCAACGTGTGATCTCCAACATTGTGCAAGTTGATTCTGCTTATCTGAGTACAAAGTCTCACTTCAGAAATAGTTCTTTCTCTGTTTAATTTTATTTCCTCTTAGAGTTTCAATTCGCTAACCTTTTAATTTTAATAATATTATATGCATATAATTTTTGAGTGTGTTTTTAACAACAATAATGATGAAAGTGAACTTATAATATTTATGTTTCTTGGAGGTCAACATATTTGATTGCGATGATTTGTGGAAACAAATGTAGTCGTTATTTATTTTAAATCTTGTGATTTGCTTTCCTATTGTCTGGAAGTTAATGTATTTCATTGCGATGACTTGCGAAACAGATATCCCACTCATCTTTGATCTCGAAGTTTGTATATTTTTTTATTTTTAATATTTCTTGGAAATTAGCATATTTGAAAATAATGATTTTTGAAGACAGGCGCGTTTTTATTTTCCCCTTAAAAAGTTAGTAAATGTCTTTCTTCTAAGTCTGTCAACAATTTTTTTTCCAATTTTTATAAATTTTAGATTTAAATTCTGAAATATTTATTTTTGATACAGTTATACCCACAGTGTGTGTTTTAAAATATCTTTGCTATTTTTTTTTCATACATTGGAAGTGAAAATATTATTAATATATTCCATGGAATCTTGCTATACGATTGACTGTATTTAACGCAGCGGTAAATGAAAGCAATATTTGTATGAAGTGAACTGTTGTCAAGTTAGATCACAAATGATATCCATAAAAGACATTCCAAGAGACCCCTATCGAAAAATTATTGTAAATTTATTTCTGGTTTTCTCATTAGATTACTCAATCAAAATCATGCAATCAAGTTTTCATTACGTAATGATTTCAATTTTTCATTGGATCACTCTGTCAAATCAAAATGTAGCTCCTCCCACTTTTTTTTTTTTTTTTTTTTTTTTTTTTTTAAGGTGTGAATGCTTTTAGATTGTTCTCTTTTCTGCATGTACTCAATCATTTCTCGATGAAAGTTTGGAAAGAACGGATGTGTTTTTGAGAGCTCCGTGATTTTCGTTCAGAATGTGTTAGTAATGAGTTCTTGCTCCTGCATTGCTTTAATTTGAATTACTTGTATCCTGGATGTTTTTAGTGTATGATGCAAAAATTTTTATCACATATTATTTTACGGCTGCTTTTCCTTACAGCCACTTGCTGATTTTTTTTTTTTTTTTTTTTTTTTTTTTTTTTTTTTTTCTTGCTGTTAACTACCAACATGCTCTCTCTGATGTTGTCCAAATTGATGTCCAAGCTGAGTACAAAGTTTCACTTCAAAAATATTTCTTTCTCAGTTAAATTTTATTTCATCTTAGACTTTTAATTAGCTAAACTATTAAATTTGATAATATTACAGGCATATATGTTTCAGTGTATTTTTAACAGCAATAATAATGAAAGTGGACTTATAATATTTACATTTCTCGGAAGTTAGCATATTTGATTACGATGATTTGAGGAAACAGATGTACTTGTATTTGACTTAAAAACTAGTTATTTTCAATTATTTTGTCTGGAAGTTATTATATTTCTCTGCGATGAATCGCGAAACAAATGTCACACCCATCTCGAAGTTTGTATATTTTTTTCATTTTTAATATTTCCTGGAAGTTAGCATATTTGAATATAGTGATTTTTGAAAGCAAATGCGCTTTTTTTTTTTTTTTACCTTAAAGTTTGTAATTTTTTTTTTTTTTCTTTTCTTCTTCTTCTTTTCTTAATATTCTCACGACTATTTTGTTCCAATTTTTTATAAATTTTAGGTTTAAATTCTTAAACATTTATTTTTGATAAAACTATACCCACAGTGTGTGTTTTAAAGTATCTTTGCTATTTTTTTTTTTTTTTTTTCATATAATGGAAGTGAACTATTGTTAACATATCGCATGAAATCTTGTCTGAAAATTAACATAAATAATTCCAATGATGTATGAAACACCAGAAAAGTTGTTCTCTTTTTCTCAGAGACTGCTAATAATTTTTTTTTTCAGTCTGTTTAATATTTCATTTCAATATTTAGCTATCTCTGTTGTAAATTCTTTAACATTTACTTTTGATAAAATCATACTCATAGAATATTTTTAAGTGTCTTTACTATTTATCTTTATCCTTAATTGGTGGTGAACATATCGTATTCGTTTCTAATTTTATCAATCTCAATTTTAAACTGTAAAACAATTATTTCTGATAAAGTTATGCACTTAAGATGTATTTTAAGTATCTTTGTTATTTTTTTTTCTTTATCGATTAATAACGAAAATAATAATGGACGTATCGTATTTATTTTTATTTACGTACATTGGAAACTAATTTGTCTTTTCCTAGCAAAATAAACAAGATCAAGTAATTCTTCAACATTTCCCGCAAGGAAACGGCAAGCAAGATATCTTTGGGTTACAGCAACAGTTTGATTTCATTTTTATTAATTTTATTAATTTTAATCCATTAATATTTTGAAAAAAATGTTAATAGTTTGTACATAGAATTGGAAAAAAAAATGTAAAAATACAAATAATATGAACGCGGTACAAATTTGCAAAAGGTTTTATTAGTGCATACTTTTTTCCATGACTAAATCAATAAATAAAGAAAATAATAAATTAATCAATAATTAAAATAATTAACTCAGTAATTAAACTATTTGCATAGGTTTGATGTGTGACAAAAAATAAAATTATCCGCCATGTGCCATTTCGAAGTTTCATCATCTTTAAAAATTATTTAAAGTATCCCAATTATATGTGCAAATTTAAGATCACAGTATGGTTTCTATTGCAAGAAAATACAGTTTGAAAAGATGATTTCAATGTTTAAGAATATTAAAAAAACAAAAACTGTAAGTCTAAATGAAACTGTCTCTCTATGTTGTACAGCAAATAAAATTCAAATATAAATACAAAACAGCATGAAATAAGTTCGGGTTGAAACAATACCAAGATATAGTCTATTTTGATTATATTTGAGAATACGCAAGTAAAAATAATCCAAAAATATACGAAACTATTAAACTTGAGAACAATCGAAGTGCAATGATGATAAAAATCATATTGATTAAAATAAGCAAATGATGCTTATGTTTAAATCATCGTTATGGAATCTCCAATTCCATCCTCTTTACACACCTGTTAACCTACAAAAAAAAAAAAAAAAAAAAAAAAAAAAAAAAAAAAAAAAAAAAAAAAAAAAATCGCACCAAAAAATATTTATAATTTTTTTTTTTTTTTTTTTTTTTTTTTTTTTTTTTTTTTTTGAGGTTAGCAGGTATATTAAAGGGATCGGAATGCAGATTCGGTAACAATGATTCTAAACATAGACATAATTTGTTACATTTCCTGTCCTATGATGGGTCTTAATTCTACAAGCTATCCGCCGCATTTTGTTAACCTTATTAATCATGTTGTTCACCAAGAAAACAGGATCGGCTGTTTTCGAGATGTTTATCATCGTTGCACTTCGTTTTTTATCAAGTTTCATCCCTTCAGATATTTTTGGATAATTCCCACATGCATATTCTCGGATACCGAACAAAACAGAGTATTTCTTGGTGTTGTTTTTAGCTCAACATTTTTTCATGCTATTTCGTACGTACAACTGAATACTTCTACTACATCTGCTGTGGAAGATAGTGGGACAGTCTCATCCCGGCATATAATTAATGTGAACTTAACATATGAGAATTTTAACTTCGGAATTATCTCTACTAACCGAATTTTTACAATAAGGAACATTACAGTCATCTTAAGTTTTCACATATAACTTGGATACTTTAAGTAATTTTAAAAGACGATGGAGCACCTAAATGGAGTATGGCGAATAATGCTATAATCTGCCATGCTTTCAATCTGTACAAATAATTTATTGAATTTTTATTTATATATTTAGTCATGTAAAACAGTGTGTACCAATAAAATTTTTTGCAATTTCTTAATTTGTTTGTCTTATTTCCCAATACTATGTACAAACTATTCAGAACGTATATATTTTCTCAAAGTATTCGAATTTTCGTTAAGAAAAAGGGGGGGGGGTATAAAATAATAGTTGATATATTTTATATATATATATATATATATATATATATATATATATATATTTTCGTGCATCTTAATATTTTCAGAGATTTGACGTGCACCTAGTACACTCCCATGATTTTTACTTTAAAAATTGAATGTTCAAGGCGTAACTTCCTGCTACTTAATTAAATTTTTCATTTTGTATGTATATTTTCTTTTCCAAGTTAAAATTTAAATAATGTTTCACTGTAATTGGTTTTGATTATAATTATTCATGTAACCAGTTAATGTCATTTAAAGATGCGGACAGTTGTTTTTGTCGCCTTCAAAAGTGTTAATCTTAAAGTCGAAGTATTTAAGTAATCGGACATAGAAAATTTTAAAAGTAATTTCTTTGATGAAAAGGGCGGGGGTGAAAAAATTAATTTTCTTTGGCTATTGTAAATCCATTTATGCATTTAACTTAAACTTTTAAATAATTTATTTATTTATTTTTAAAAACAAATTAATGTCTGGAATTCCTTGAATCGTATATCTTTATAGATTAAATTTTGTAATGTTTGATTTCAATGGGTTTCCAGCATTATGAGGAGATTGTTGTTAAGAATGTTAAAACATTATGTATTTTTATATCTAACTGATGCAACTTAAAACAGATATTTAAAAAAAAAATGTTTTAAGCATAAGAACAAATTATTTTTTATTAAACATAGGAGCCAAGTTTTGAAAGAAAAACAGATTGCTTTTCACTAAGTATGAAAACAGAGTTTTAATATAAAGGTACGCAATATCTTATTTACTTCATCATTATCTAAGTTTACATGTGATTACGTGAAGAATTATAGACAGCATAAATGTTGCTGGTTTGCACAGGTGTAAAGTTATAAAAAAATAAAAAAGCTTTAATACAAAAGCTAAAAATCTAAAAAAAAAAAAAAAAAAAAAAAAAAGGAGTTGAAAGTTGAGTGTGTTTAAATATTACAATACAATTCATTTATCCGTATGTATCTACATATGAAAAAATATGAGAAAAACAAACAGCCATCTTAAATGATTTTTGTTTGAGTACAAAATTTATCCGAGATTCAATTATGTTTATATAAGAAAAATCTTCAGTTGATAAAAAAAAAAATTATGAAATTGTTTTTTTATTAAAAGTGAATGCTCAAATTGAAAGATATTTGCAAAGATCACTACAGAAGTGAATTATTTTATACAACAATATTCATTTTAAGCAACAGGATGTTAAGAAGCTCAGTGTTGAATTCAGGTGCTTTTTTTCGGGAATTATTTTTGTTGCTCCGGAGGGGGAGGGGCATTATTGAGTTCCGCGGAATAAATTGCACTTTTTGCCCATTGAAAA
The DNA here is from genome assembly GCA_964019185.1 of Maratus speculifer. Taxonomy (NCBI): domain Eukaryota; kingdom Metazoa; phylum Arthropoda; class Arachnida; order Araneae; family Salticidae; genus Maratus; species Maratus speculifer. Next base: position 29,362,118 of record OZ025295.1, read on the forward strand.
TACAAAATAAAAAAATTTCCGGGGGGGGGGCATGTCAATGCTCCGGTGGGGGAACGTCCCTTCCCGGACAACCCCCTGAATTCAACACTGAAGAAGTTATAGAAAAGGAAACAAAATCTTTCATTCATAAACGTTCAAACTAAGTATAGAAAGATAATAAGCAAATGCCAATATCGGAAAATTTACAGAATGAAAATGAAAGCACTACATTAAACTTTTGATTACGAGTTTGAGATAATATGCGTCCCTTCGCTATTTTTTTCAGTTCATAACACTTTTTTTAAAATATCACTGTCATACACTTATTTTGAAATATTTTCAATAAATATCTAATCACAAAGATTTTTTTTTTTTTTTTTTTTTTTTTTTTTTGTAAATTTGGTATAATCGAATATAAAAATAGTCCGCATTCCAGATTTGTAATTAAAAGTTTAATTCTATTTGGAAATTACTCCAAAGACTATCGTTAAATTTTGAAATACAACGATAGCTTCTATAATGTGTAAAAAGATCATGCTGCATGCGATTTCATACAAACGTAGAGTGAATAAAAAAAGTTTTGAAAAAGTCCCTTTTAAAGAAATAACTTCTATGGGGGTTTACATTGGAAAAATATGGAAAAAAGTATTTAAAAAGAATTCCTAAGAATTAGTTTCATAGACTGTAGAAGTTAGAAAGAAATTTCCACACCGAAGTATTGAGATAGAATGGAGAACGTTTTAATCAAATTATCAGCTATTATTATAGAATAGTAATCTTTCCGTTATTTAATGGTAGTCATTCTGAAAAAAAAAAAAAAAAAGTGGTAGATATTTAGAATTTAAAAACTTTCTCCAACAATCAGCAGCAATGAATCAGGGTGACCAGTGGTCAGATAAAAACACAGTTTAAAAAAGAAGGAAGTACCCGTATTCTCATTCAGAAAATATTTCCGACAATATAAAGGGATTGAGAAAGGCAAATTTGCCTTTAACAAAAAACTGGTATTTAACGCCTTTCTTGACAATGTTTTTCTCTGACCACTCGCCATCCTGCTGAATTCATCAGACTACGAAAAATGGTGAGAAATTGCGTATTTTGTAAAGGATTTCTTTCACCTTAAGATTTTATGCAATTATCTTATAAATTAAGTTATGATTAGAAAATGTTACAGAAGATAAGTAGCTGATAAAAGTATTTAAATAGGAGTATTATTATTGAATTTTGTTTAATGGGTAAGGGATTTTCAATATTTCCTCCTTTTTTATGGTATTCCAACATAAAACACTCTAACATGATTTTTTTTTTTTTTTTTTTAAGGATACCTGAAATTACCAGGAAATAATAAGTAATTTTAAGTTACTATTTAGTATAAAAGTTTTAATATTCCATGCCTCTCAATTTTCAACACAGGTAAAAATAGGTAAAAGAAAATTTGAATGGTTTTGCTATAACATGAAATTCTAGCACTTAGATCTTCATGCAGGAGTAAAAATGTGCATAAAAGATAAAAACCCTTAAGACGCCACAGTACTGTCTGAAAAAGACCTGAATAATAATGTAAAATCTATGGGAGCGTTTTTTTTTTTTTTTTTTTTTTTTTTTTCTTCAAATATCGCGCTCAAATTTTTATATTTTGACATGATTTTTTTTGCATAGGATAGCGGAGAACGATCCACAACCGGGCTAGTTTTTACTTTTTCGATTTTGGCTTCAGATTTTTTTGAAAACTACTTTAACTTTCAAAACCGGTTTGAATCGGTTATGAAACTGAAACTATCTTAATATAAAATGAATAACCAAAATCGAAAAAGTGAAAACTAGCCCGGTTGTGGACCGTCCTCCACTATATCCTATGCAAAAAATAAGTAAATATATAAAATAAATAAATAAATAAATAAATAAAACAAGTAAATAAATAAAAAATCATGTAAAAATTATAAAATTTGATCGAGATATTTAAAAAGAACGCTCCTATAGACCTTATATTATCATCCGGATCTTTTTCAGTCAGTAGTCTAAGCTCTTAAGAGTAGACATTTGATGTGGTTTTGAAGGTTAGATAAATTTACCTCCCCACACAATCCATCCCTCTTCCGTGGTCAAGAATGGACAAATAATGTAACAAATTGATTTCTCTTATAATTACATTTATGAAACTTTTTGCGTTGCAAGACATACCTATGATAGAGCTATTAGTGGAATAAAACGCAAAATACATTTTGGCGAGATGTGTCACTTTTCATGCGGGTGAGCGATACATTAAAATAATTTCATAGCTGCGAACTTTCATGTTAAAGAAATAAATTTTGAGCCAGAAATGTTCTTTCTAATTGCTAAAATGTTGTCAGATTAAAATTTATAAAAATTTAGGTAGTTTTATTTAACTGTTGACGTGTTTCAACTCTTTTTTGAGTCATTTTTCAAGCAAATAAAAATTATATTCTGAAATTGCATGGTCTACGATATGTTCAGAAAATAAATCGGTGAAGATTTGAAATATTTCGATAATTTCATAAACCAACTTTACTGTTTTTTAAATCTTAATCTGACACCTTTTTAGCGATTAGAAAGAATGTGCAATGTACAAGGTGTTAATTTCTTACTAAAAGTATTTCCCAGTAATAAAATCAGATAAGTAAGCATTAAGGAAAATTTTTTTTTTTTTTTAAACAAGATTTATAATTTAAAACACGATCATTTAACTTGGAAGGAGGAAAAAAAAAGCAAATTTAGCAGCCTAATAGTTTCTTCAGAAATGCTTACATATGTTTAAAGAGCTTTAAAGGAAAAATACTACGCTTTGAGGCTAATGAAATACATATATATAGATATATCAAGTAATTTAAAATGCTGGGAAAAGAAAAGAACAGAAAAACTTATTTTAGTATCATATTAGACATTTCTTAAAATTCGCTGCTACCCATTTTTTCAGGATAATAAGACTTAGTAGATATTAACCTTTTGGACTTCGGCGTCTCTTACACAATTTTTATTCGGCAGGCACCACTTTAATTTGTTTTTTCAAGTACTCAATTTAAAAAGATGGTCTGATTAAATGAGGCAAATTTTATTTTTCTTTACAGATGCCAAAAACAAATTTTGAAAGGAAAGATGATGTCACCACAGCAACGACAATGGAGTGCAAAGGGTCAAGTTAATAATGAAATTAATTATAGAAATTCATTATTTCAAACATGTTTCTTTTTGTACTATAAGATTAAAAAAAATCACATTTTTCTTAATGAAATCGTAGAGACATAAACTTACAAATAAAACTTTCAGAAAGAAAGAAATTAACACACACTTTATTTTACAACTGATAAGCTTGAATAGGCAGGCAAAAATATATTCTTTTATGTTTAAAAGTGCTGTTAATGAATAAAACTAAAAAGAACTTTACTGCAATTCATTTATAAATTTTATTTTCAGTTAGGTATGTGTACTTTTGGACATACAATTAAAATAAGTTCGAAGATGTAAGTATAAAAATATTTTTAGACACATTTTATTTAACATCATACTCAACTCAAAAATGACAGAAAAGAAATGAAAAATGTTAAATAACATTGTGAAATAGAAGAGTAAAATAAAAGCATACGGATTAAGGCTATTTATAAGAGATTTGGAAATTTTCTTATCACCTCAAAAGAAATAAAATGTTGAGTAGTTGCACAGTTTGGAAAGGCTTACACTCTATGAGTATTAACGAAAATTCAGAGTGAAAATATTTGTATCATTTTAAATCTTGAGAAGGTCGCTGTTTAATAAAAGGAGGATTTTAATCACAATAAATAAGGTACTTATAACAGATGTAAATTTTCCAAGTGGGTGAAAAAAGTCCGGACCAGGATTCGAACCAGGGATTTATTGGCTAAAGCCGCCAATGCTGTCCGGACGAACACTGGAGTCTGGTCTGATACAATGGATCAGCTCAACACAATAAATCGTAGGTCAGTATAAGGAGCTGCAGAAAACGCTGCATACGAAATCGTATTAGAATAATTTATAACACGATTATTTAATCGGTAAATTAATTATAACAGATATTTATTATCATTAATATCTTGTTTCCAATGTAATGTTGTAATGTTGATGTTGTAATGGTGTAATGTTAATGTATGTAATGTTCCCAATACATCCCTGGTTCGAATCCTGGCCAAGACTTTTTTCACCCACTTGGGAAATTTGCATATGTTATGATTAATTTATAGATTAAATAATCGTGTTATAATTTATTCTAAAATAAGGTATTTCTTTACTTCAAATGTTTTTTTATCACTTTTAGTAAATATTAAGTTAGTTTGTTTAAATAATTGTTAACGAACCCAACAGGCTGTGTGCTAGACAGTAAAATTAAGCGTAAATTTCTTTTTTAGTAGCCCAGTACTTTAAGGGCGCAATGGAACATCTCTACAAATAAAATAAAGCAGATTTTTCGAAAGGTTTAACCCCCATGTCTTTTACTTAAAAATAGAGATAGAAATCATTTTTTTTTCAGTAAATATACACATTATAGCCCATATATAAATCAAAAGAAAACAATTTCATGCATAAGTTAGTTATCAAGAACCAATTAACTTGTTACACATCTTTATGAACTATTTCGAACAATATTTCTGTTCATTACACTTTTCTTTAAAAAAAAAAAAAAAAAAAAAAAAAAAAAAAAAAAAAACTGTTGAACATGTTTTAAAATTTGTTGTGGTGGCAGAAAACTTACTATTTCAAGAATAATAAAAAGCAATTTTCATTTTGGTGTAAAAGAAATAAAATTAAAGATATTTTACTAAATAACATTAAAAACTCTAAAATTAAAAAAAAACCTTTTTTATTATTTAAAAAAAATGAAACTGGCTTTATAATGTTAGAGATATTTTTAAAGGAACAAGTTAGATACAAAATTTTGGAAAGTTTAAACTGCTTAACCTGAATCGAATTTTATAAATATGTACAAAAATGAAAAATATAAATATGTGATGAAAAAACACCGTAAACACTGGCGATAATTAATAAATAAAATAAAACACGTTGTAAAATCACCATAAAATGAAAAATAAAGTAGGACGCGTTTCGAGCTACAAAAATAACAGTTCGTCATGAGCTAAATCAACACGTGTTCGCTATTATTCCCACATATAAATCAAAAGAGATTAATTTTATGCATAAATTAGTTTTCAAGAACCAATCGACACATTACATATAGCTATAAAATATTTTAAATAATGTGTAATTCGGTACACTTCTCTCTCTCTCTCTCTCTCTCTCTCTCTCTCTTTCTCTTTAAAAAAATAAATAAATAAATAAATAAATAAAAAATACTGTTAAACATATTAACTTAAAATTTGTTTTAGTACCAGAATATTTGAGAATAATAACAATCAATTTTCATTTTGCTTTTAAAGAAATAAAATTTAAAATATTTGATTAAAAAACATTGAAAATTCTAAAAATTTTAAGAACACGATTTTTTTTATCTTTAAAAAAACTTCACACAGACCTATAATGTTAGATTGCTTTCATTTTTTTAAGCAGTCTCTTACAAATCAAAAAAAATCCACACCAAGCAATAGTTAGTCACAAAATTTTGGAAAGTTTAAACTTTTACCATAAATCGAGTTTTTAAAAAACTGAATCGAAGCAAGAAAAAAAAATCAGCTCGCAAAGAGTCAAGTTTTACTTTTTAAAACCTATATATTTATTCCCTCTCTAAAACAACCAAATCTTTATTCTGTATAAAAATAAAAAAATATCTATATATTTGGCTAAATATATTCTATTTTATAAAAAATGTAAACTAAAACGTATATTTAATATTTTCACATCTATTGGTTTGATTTCTAAACATTTGTGCTTTTGGTAGAAAAATGCTTCAGACAAAATTTGCAAAATTCCTTTGAATTAGATGAAACATCTTAATTTTTAGGGTTTCGAACTTAAAAGTAAAAACGGAATCATTATAAGATCATTCTTGTGTCCGTCCGTCTATCACAGCCATTTTACTCGTAAACTATACAACGTGGAAAGTTTTAATTTCTCAAAAGTAATAAAGACTATTAACATAAACATGACTACATTATTAAACATTCACAAATACATTTATGGAAGGTGGTAGGAAAGTAAAAATATAGGGTTCAATATGTGGGGTATCGTGTGAAAGGTCTCGTAAAGCTGAACTCAAAAATACATTTATTTTAATTTAGGTATTTTATTTTCAGATATATTGTCGAAAACGTAACGCAAAAATCTGTCACCCTCCCTCAATTTCCGAATCTACTGAAACTAAAATTATGGAAAAAATTGGGATTGTAGGCATTTACATAAACCTTGCAGGAAAACTATAGCAATTACCCTAGGTCACATAGTTTTGAGAAAATCACATTTTTCTCTAATACACAAACGAACTGACCGATCCAAAAATCCTTCCATTTCAAATTTCGTTGTTCGTTTTGATTCAAATTAAAGATGTTTATTTATCTGTTGAACATTTACAGGTTTAATTTCAATTTAAACTGACAAAAAGTGATTAAATCTGTTTTTTAATCAGCTTGCAAAGAGTTAAGTTTTACTTTTTAAAACCTAGATATTTATTCCCTTTCTAAAGAAACCAAATCTTTATTCTGTATAAAAATAAAAAATATCTATATATTTGGCTAAATATATTCTATTTTATAAGAAATGTAAACTAAAACGTATAGGTAATACAATTTCTTTAAAAATGTAGTACATTTTATAGAGTAAAACTTTATTTAGGCGAAAACTAAAAAATGTCAAATATTGTCAAATTTTCTTAAAATATACCTAAACTAACAAAAACATTTTAGAAACTAAAACAAAAGCAAAAATAAACAAAAATAATTTTTATTTTTTTTAACCATTTAAAAAAAAAAAAAAAATCTTCAGAGAGATTTCAAATTTTGTTTGGGTTAAGACATATTTCAAAAATTTTACGATAGATAATATCATTTTTCTTCCATCAACAGTTTTTCAATTTTTTAAAGGAATACTCTATAAAATATACTATTTTTAAAAGAAATTACAACAAATATCTGTTTCCAGAACATATGTACTCAGTAACTCTAACCCGTTTTATAAATATTTTTAACCATTATCTATCTAAAATTAGGTCTTGCAATGGATAAAGTTTTATTTTTCCAACACCATTTTCCATTTAACAATTACATGTTTAATTTCAATCAAGACGGATAAAAAAAATGGTTTGATCAGCTAGTAAAACTTCATTTTTTAACTTTGTTTCGCTTTGTTTATCTATTTTCATTAACTGGTTTAATTTCAATCAAAATGGACAAAAATGGTTTGCAAAGTTTTAATTTGAAACAGTATTACAAATTATTTAACGATTAAACATGGAATTATTTAATGTCAATCAACACAAAACATTGCCAAACATTCCTAAAACATTCACAAAATATTCACCATTCACCAAAACATTCAAACAACTTATAGGACGATCACAAAACATATAGGACTATCACAAAACAAACATATAGGACGATCACAAAACATATAAGACTATCACAAAACATATAGGACGATCAGAAAACATATAGGACGATCACTAAACATATAGGACGATCAGAAAACATATAGAACGATCAGAAAATATATAGGACAATCACAAAACATATAGGACGATCACAAAACATATAGGACAATCACAAAACATATTGGACAATCACTAAACATATAGGACAATCACAAAACATAAAGGACAATCACAAAACATTCAACAAATCATTGACCAAAACATTCAAACAACAAAATGAATATGCTTTGTGAATATTTTTAACCATTGCCTATCCAAATTAAAGTTTTTTAAATGACTTTCAAAGGGTAAAATTTTATTTTTTAACATTGTTTCAAATTATCTAATAATTAAACATGCGAATGTTTAATTTTAATCAAAACAGACAAAAAGGTCTGATCGGCTTGTAAAATTTCATTTTGTAATACTCTTTCAAATTATCTTAGATTAAACAATTACATGTTTAATTTCAAGTGAAAAAAAACAAAAAGTAATAACCTATTTGAAATTTATACTTAAACTCTTACCTTTTCTTCGTATCCACTGTTTAAAAAAATAGGACACAAGTATAAGTATTCTGTTTTAAAATCCAACGAGGTGGAACCCGTCGAAATTCGACGAAATTATGTATTATTATTTCCGAAGGAGCTGCTTCATTGACTTATAATACACGTACACAATTAATTACAATAAAAATGCATCTTATATTGATCAGTCTACCTCTCAAACAAATATTATAAAAAATACATCTTATATTGATCAGTCTAACTGTAAAACAAATATTATTTTAAGCTAAGATTAACAATATACGGTAAAACTCAGTTGTCCAAATTTTTAAAATTAAACTTTAATCTCATACTTTCATCGGTAAAATATAATAAATGTCAACTATTATGATGAATTTATCAACTGGAGAGTCTTATGTTTGGTATAAATGCGAATGAAAAAAAAAAAAAAAAAATTCCAAATTGACACGATTATAGAATTTCACGCGAATTTTAAAACCCGTCGTAATTTTCATCCTCTCAAAATTTAAACACGTACTTCTCATATACGTATTCACTATGTTTAAAAAAAATGGTATTTTGATTTGATCATTTTAAAATCACTTTAACTCAAAACTTTAAGTTTTATTTAACTGATGAATATAAACGAAATAAAACCAAAATCACGGAATTTTATAACAGATGATATATTTTGCAATTTAATTTCTATTTTTTTTTTTTTTTTTTTTTTTTTTTTTCTAATTTTAAGAGAAAATGGGGTGATTTTGTTGCCACAACTACAAAATTCGTACAAAAAAACTATAAAAAATTAATATCTCATAAATAAATTGAGATACAGCTTTCAAACAAACTGCATTTAAAAGTACATTTTATTCTCAATACGACTGTGCAAAAATGAAAAATGTGCGATATTTAGAAGTATAAAATTTATAATACCGAAAATTGCAAAACTTAATTGCATGTGAAAGTGTTGGCATTCACAAAATGACGTATGCGTTACGCACAAATACGTTTGGCTTTTATAATATAGATGTGTAATCCACAAAATCAATACCCAAATATAGTTGAAGCATCCTGATTTAAAATCCAAAAGGTAATCCAGAAATCAATGCACATGATAAAGTGAAGTTTCACCTCTATATATAATGTTAATTACCTATCCAATGCACAAGTATAGTTGAAGTATCCTGATTTAAAATCCAAAGGGTAAAATATCCAATGCAGCACAAATATAGTTGAAGTATCCTAAAGTCCAAAGGATAAAATATCCAATGCAGCCCTCTATTTCAGAGACGTTGATTCAACCATTTGAGAAGCGTGAAATGATTTTTTTTCAGTTGTGCATCCTTTTTTATGCCCAACTAAAACAAAAACAAAAAAAAAATTATTTTAATCTGATTCTTAAACGAAAAAAAATTCAAAATAACAAAAAAAAAAAAAATTTAGAAACTGATTTTTTTTTTTTTTTTTTTTTTTTTTTTTTTTTTTTTATAAATAGTTTAATTTTTTTTTTTTTTTTTTGAGAGAATAATAAATTTGTTTGTGTTTAGTCATAATTGAAAAGTTTTACGATAGATGACATTATTTACAAATTTCTCCTATCAACAGCAGCATCCTATATAAATTATACTACTTTTTTGGTGAAATTGTATAAATTATCTGAACATATACCCATTTCTTATCAATTTTGATCCATTATTTGAATATTTTATTGATTCTAACCGGTTTTGTAGATTTCTTTACTCATTTCCTATCCATTTTGTAAATATTTTTAACCATTTCATATCAAAAGTTTGGTTTTTTAGATCAACTTGCAAAGAGTAAGTATTATTTTTTTAATATCATTTCGTATTATGTATCCATTTAGTATTTACATGCATATTTTCAGTCAAAAATACCAAAAAATGGTTAATTTTGTTTTTTGATCGGCTTGAAAAGGATTATATTTCATTTTGTAGCACAGTTTAATATGGTATAAAATCTACACTTTTGAAATGCATCATTTTCATTTCGTTCCAGGCATTTTTTTTAATATAAAAATGGCTTTTATTGAAACCAATTTTTACTTTGGTGTACGCTAAAAGATTAAAAATTTTTAAATTTTTGAATAGTTGGCAATTGATATGTCACCTCCAATGTATTGAATGATGCCATTTTTTTCTTCTGTAGCTGTTGCCATACTTTTAAAAAATTACCTCTTTTTTCAGCCAATTTTCATTTGGGTGTGCTTTAAAGGGTTAAGCAGTTGAAAATTTTTAAATAAAAGATTGTTAATGTACAAACTCTAATTTGACGTAATCTATAATTTTTTTCTCGAACCGGGCAATTTTTTGTAAATAAATGGCCTTCCTATGAGCCAATTTTCATTTTGGTGTACGCTAAAGGGTTAAAATGTTTTTCAAACCAAAACTAAAAAATTGTTTATAACTTTTAATAACCTATCGAATGATATCATTTTTAAACATTTCACGGTGATCCTTCTATAAAATGAATTTTTGCACTTGAGCCAATTTTCTTTTAAACTTGCATTAAAGGGTTAACAATTTTGAAATTGTTTGATTGTCAGTAATTGATATATGAACTTTAAGGTATGGAATGATATTATTTTTGTCCTGGTGAAGCTGTTGCCGTAATCTAAAACAAAACACCCCTTTTTTGAGCCCATTTTGTCTTTATTGGCTTGCAAAGGGTTAAGTAGTTGAAACTTTATAAATAGTATGTTGGTCATCCTCATTTAACATAATTTATCATTTTTATCTAGTTCCAGCTGAAGGTTTTGAAAATAAATGACTTTTATTGAAAACGATATTCATTTTGGTGTACGCTAAAGGGTTAAAAAAATTTTCAGACACAAACAATTTCAATGTTTACAACTTTTGATAACACATCGAATGATATAATTTTTTTCTTCTGAAGCTGTTACCATACTCTAAAACAAAACACCCCTTTTCTGAACTCATTTTGTTTTGATAGGCTTGCAAAAGGTTAAGTGTTTGAAATTTTATAGATAGCATAAAAGTAATGTAGAAACTCAGTATTATCACAATATACAATTTTTACCTAGTTCCCCCTGATTGTTTTGCAAATAATCTGTTTTCATTTCAGCCAATTTTCATTTTCGCGTACGCTCAAGGATTAAATTTTTTTTTTCAAACCAAAACTAAAAAATTGTTTACAACTTTTGATAACCTATCGAATGATATCATTTTTATACGTTTCCAAGCGATCCTTTTATAAAATGAAATTTTGCTCTTGACCAGATTTTGTTTTCAACGTACGCTAAAAGGTTAACAATTTATAAATTTTTGGATAGTCGATAAAGAATACATTTTATCAAAAGTAACGAAATGTATAATTTTTTTTCTGGTAAAGCTTTTACCATACTCTAAAACAGGATACGCCTTTTTTGAGCCCATTTTGTTTTGACCGGCCCTCAAAGGGTTAAGTGTTTGAAACTTTATAAATACTATGTTGGTAATGTACTCATCCTCATCAAACATAATAACCAGTTTTAACCAGTTTCGGCTGATAGTTTTGTAAATAACTGCCTTTTATTGAATATGATTTTCATTTTGGTGTACGCTAAAGGGTTAAATATATTTATTTTTTAGATTATTGGTAATTGATGTACCAACTAAAACACATCGAATGATATAACTTTTTTTCTTCTGAAGCTGTTGCCATACTCTAAAAACAAAACACCCTTTTCTGAACCCATTTTGTTTTCATCGACCTGCAAAGGATTAAGTGTTTAAAATGTAATAAACAACATAAAAGTAATGTACTCACTCCAAATTATCATAATATACAATTTTTATCTAGTTCGCCCTGATTTTTTTGGATATAAATGAAATTCATTTAAGCCAATTTTCAATTTGGTGTACGCTCAAGGGTTAAATATTTTTTCAAACAAAAACTAAATAATTGGCTATAGCTTTTGGCTATAGCTTTTATTTGGAAAGGTTTTTGCAAATTTTCTATTATTCTAAAAAATAAATAAATAAATAAAATAAAATAAGACAATTTGCTTATTTGTAAAACAAATTGCAGAATTTATATAATATTTTACACATGGGTATTTCCATAAGTACATGTCGTGTAAGTCACATACTACGATTTTCGATACCAGAATTTTAAATCAGAAAAATGTGCCTTATTTTATCTGAGGTATTTCTTTAATTGAATAAGGCCATGGAAACCTTTCGAAAATAACGGTGGTTAACAACTTAGCAGTTATTAATAGTGTGACTTACACGACAAATGCTCACGGAAATACCCACATTAGATTGGACAATGAAGTTATTCAATAGAGTTTACAGTAGATAAACAAATGAGAATGAAGTACTTGAATAGGAAAATATTTATTTGGACTAACAATCCTTAAGCTACAAATATATTGAGAAATAACAATTTTCATTAAAGAAAGATCTCCACTTCACAAAAAGACGAAAATGATCATATCACTCACTCACCCGCAAGAAAAGTGACACATTTTAGTGAATTTCACAGGAGAGGCAAAAGAAAATTTGCATAATATTACTCGAACTTATATTACTATAGTACTCGAAATAAATTTTGGTGAGATGTATCACTTTTCATGTAGGTGAGTGATATATTAAAATGATTTCATAGCTATGAACTTTCACGTTAACGAAATAAATTTTGAGCCAGAAGTATTATTTCTAATTGCTAAAAAGCAGGGCCTGATTAACTTCTGAAGCTATAAGAAGCACGGTGCCATTTCAGGGCCCTCTTCATTTGAGACGAAGCTTTTAAATTCAACATACCCAGAAACATATTAGTTCTTATGAATATTATTCCAAAGAGTGCCTAACATCAGTTGAATTCATGTATATTTCACTAAATAACCCCCTCCCCCTCAAAAAATATGCAAAAATGACTTTGCATGATATGAATAAAAAAATGTCAATTGGATAAAAAAAAAAGTTGAATTTGGAATGTATGCACAACATAAAATATCTATATTTTGAAATAGTTCTCTCAATTTTGCCAATAAATCATCAATATTTTATTTTGCTCACACAAGCCAAATTCAGTATTACTTAAACTCATTATAAAAAATAAACATACATCTAAAATAATGAACAAACTGAAGAATTGTGATCAGGTGATTGAATTTGATTTATTACATGAAAAATCAATTTATTATGAAAGCTATTTTTATGAAACACATACACATTGAATATACATTGAAAGATTGATAATTTTAAAAGAAACTAGCATTTTGAAATGGAATTAATTTCATATAAAAATTGGGGGCCCCTGTTTTCTCAATTTGGGCTCCTTCAAAATTTTCTAGGGGAAGCACCAGTTTCTCGTGCCTATTCGGTAATCAGGGCCTGCGAAAAGGTGTCAGATTAAGAACTTATAAAAGTAAAGTAGGTTTATTTAACTGTTGACATGCTTCAACTCTTTACCGAATCATTTTTCAAGCAAATAAAAATTATATTATGAAATTGCACGGTCTATGGTATGTTCAGAATATCATTTTGATTTGTTCTGAAAATGATTCGGTGAAGAGTTGAAATATTTCAATAATTATATAAACCTACTTTACTATTTGTAAAATCTTAATCTAGCACCTTTTTAGCGATTAGAAAGAATGCACTATTACAAGGTGTTAATTTCTTACTAAAAGTATTTCCTAGTAATAAAATCAAATATGTAAGCATTGAGACAACAAAAAATTTAAATAACATTTATAATTCAAAACAGGATCATTTAACTTGAAATTAGGAAAAAAAGCAAGTAAGCAAGTTCAGCAGCTTAATAGTTTCTTCAGAAAGGTTTTCATATGTTTAAAGAGCTTTAAAGGAAAAATACTAGGCTTTGAGACTAATGATTTATATATATATATATATATATGTATATACTTTTAAATTCGCTGGTATCCATTTTTTTCAGGATAACAAGCCTTAATAGATATTGACATTTTGGACACCGGTGTCTCTTACACAAATTTTATTTGGTATGCACCACTTTTTTAAAAAAAAAAATTCCTTTAAATACACAATTTCAAAAATGGTCTGATTAAATGAGTCAAATTTTATTTTCCTTTATTACTCTTGCCAAACAAACAAAAAAAAATTGTAAAGGAAAGATTATGTCATCGCAGCAACGACAACGGAGTGCAAAGGGTTAAGTTACTAATGAAATGAATGATAGAAATTCATTATTTCAAATATATGTTTCTTTTTGTACTATACGATAAAACAAAATCACATTTTTCTTTTCAATGAAATTGTAGAGACATAAACTTACAAATAAAACTTCCAGAAAGAAAGAAAAATATTAACGCACACTTTATTTTACAAGTGATAAGTTTGAATCAACAAACAAAAATATATTCTTTTATGTTTAAAATGTCTGTTAATGAATAAAACTAAAAAGAAAATTTATTGAAATTCATTTATAAAGTTTATTATCAGTTAGGTATGTGTACTTTTGGACAACCACTTAAAATAAGTTCGAAGATTTAAGTATTAAAATATTTTTCAGATAATTATTTTACACAATAAACATCATACTCAACTCAAAAGAAATGAAAAATGCTAAATAATTGCGAAATAGAAGAGTAAAATAAAAACATATAGATTAAAGTTATTTATATTTTTTTCTTTAATTAAGGGAAGAACTCGGGTTATAAACTATGCATTTTAAGTACTTTTCAAATTAACTTTAAAAACATTTTATGATGTTATATTTAAATAAATTAGGTAATTTCACAATAATAAAGACATTAATATTGGAATAATGAATATGGAAGTACTAATTGCTTACTGTCATAATTGCAATTGTGACATGGAAATTTAAAAATATATACAATTTGCTTTATTTAGTATGCATTGATCTTTAACAGTTTTAATATTACTATTATTATTATTGATTTAAATAACTAAATATTTTATTTTTAATCTAAGTAAGACAATTTCTGAAGATTCAACTCAGATGTGTTAGAACGAGAAATACTATTTCATGTACTGATTCATCAAAATTATATAATGTGAAAACTTTTTAATTTATGAAGGTGCTCTGCTCCTCTCAATCGCTCCTTCCCCTCGTTGTTTTATAATTTGATAGCCATAATTCATTCAAAGTTTCCGGTACACTAAACTTTTACATAAAATAATATAAGTGTCGATTTCGAAATAACAGAAATAACAATTTATTTAAAGATTTAATTATTCCAATAAATATATATTTTTTAATTATTGATAATTTTAATGTTTCGATTTATTTAAAAACGACTACCATAGTCGTTTCCATGATTTTTAAACTGCTGTGCAGGTGATTGTATTTAACGCGGCGATAAAGGAAAACACTATTTCTATGAAATGAACTGTTGCTCAGTTGGATCGCAAATGATATCCATAAAAGTGATTCCAAGAGACCGGCTATCAAAAAATTATTGTAAATTTTTTTCGGTTTTTATTTTATTTTTTTTTTTTTTTTTTAAGATTATTTTCTGGAAAATCAGCCAATCAAGTTTCGCTTACGTAATGATTACGTAATGATTTAACTATTTCATTGGATCAGTCTGTCGAGTAAGGATATAGCTCCTCCCACTTTGTTTTCTAAAGCTTTGGATGCCTTCAGATTGTTCTCATTTCTGCACGAACTCAATCATTTCTCTTTCAAACTTTGAAGACAGCGGACGTGTTTTTGTCAACTCCGTGATTTTCATTCTGAATGTGTATTAGCGACGAGTTCTTGATCCTACTTTGATTTAATTTGAATTACTTGTATCGTGGATCCTTTTAGGGGATGTGATATAAAAGTTCTTATCAGAATATTATTTCATGGCTGTTTTTCTTGAGTTGCTACAGCCTCTCGCTGATTTTTTTCTTCTTGCTGGTAACTATCAACGTGTGATCTCCAACATTGTGCAAGTTGATTCTGCTTATCTGAGTACAAAGTCTCACTTCAGAAATAGTTCTTTCTCTGTTTAATTTTATTTCCTCTTAGAGTTTCAATTCGCTAACCTTTTAATTTTAATAATATTATATGCATATAATTTTTGAGTGTGTTTTTAACAACAATAATGATGAAAGTGAACTTATAATATTTATGTTTCTTGGAGGTCAACATATTTGATTGCGATGATTTGTGGAAACAAATGTAGTCGTTATTTATTTTAAATCTTGTGATTTGCTTTCCTATTGTCTGGAAGTTAATGTATTTCATTGCGATGACTTGCGAAACAGATATCCCACTCATCTTTGATCTCGAAGTTTGTATATTTTTTTATTTTTAATATTTCTTGGAAATTAGCATATTTGAAAATAATGATTTTTGAAGACAGGCGCGTTTTTATTTTCCCCTTAAAAAGTTAGTAAATGTCTTTCTTCTAAGTCTGTCAACAATTTTTTTTCCAATTTTTATAAATTTTAGATTTAAATTCTGAAATATTTATTTTTGATACAGTTATACCCACAGTGTGTGTTTTAAAATATCTTTGCTATTTTTTTTCATACATTGGAAGTGAAAATATTATTAATATATTCCATGGAATCTTGCTATACGATTGACTGTATTTAACGCAGCGGTAAATGAAAGCAATATTTGTATGAAGTGAACTGTTGTCAAGTTAGATCACAAATGATATCCATAAAAGACATTCCAAGAGACCCCTATCGAAAAATTATTGTAAATTTATTTCTGGTTTTCTCATTAGATTACTCAATCAAAATCATGCAATCAAGTTTTCATTACGTAATGATTTCAATTTTTCATTGGATCACTCTGTCAAATCAAAATGTAGCTCCTCCCACTTTTTTTTTTTTTTTTTTTTTTTTTTTAAGGTGTGAATGCTTTTAGATTGTTCTCTTTTCTGCATGTACTCAATCATTTCTCGATGAAAGTTTGGAAAGAACGGATGTGTTTTTGAGAGCTCCGTGATTTTCGTTCAGAATGTGTTAGTAATGAGTTCTTGCTCCTGCATTGCTTTAATTTGAATTACTTGTATCCTGGATGTTTTTAGTGTATGATGCAAAAATTTTTATCACATATTATTTTACGGCTGCTTTTCCTTACAGCCACTTGCTGATTTTTTTTTTTTTTTTCTTGCTGTTAACTACCAACATGCTCTCTCTGATGTTGTCCAAATTGATGTCCAAGCTGAGTACAAAGTTTCACTTCAAAAATATTTCTTTCTCAGTTAAATTTTATTTCATCTTAGACTTTTAATTAGCTAAACTATTAAATTTGATAATATTACAGGCATATATGTTTCAGTGTATTTTTAACAGCAATAATAATGAAAGTGGACTTATAATATTTACATTTCTCGGAAGTTAGCATATTTGATTACGATGATTTGAGGAAACAGATGTACTTGTATTTGACTTAAAAACTAGTTATTTTCAATTATTTTGTCTGGAAGTTATTATATTTCTCTGCGATGAATCGCGAAACAAATGTCACACCCATCTCGAAGTTTGTATATTTTTTCATTTTTAATATTTCCTGGAAGTTAGCATATTTGAATATAGTGATTTTTGAAAGCAAATGCGCTTTTTTTTTTTTTACCTTAAAGTTTGTAATTTTTTTTTTTTTTCTTTTCTTCTTCTTCTTTTCTTAATATTCTCACGACTATTTTGTTCCAATTTTTTATAAATTTTAGGTTTAAATTCTTAAACATTTATTTTTGATAAAACTATACCCACAGTGTGTGTTTTAAAGTATCTTTGCTATTTTTTTTTTTTTTTTTCATATAATGGAAGTGAACTATTGTTAACATATCGCATGAAATCTTGTCTGAAAATTAACATAAATAATTCCAATGATGTATGAAACACCAGAAAAGTTGTTCTCTTTTTCTCAGAGACTGCTAATAATTTTTTTTTTCAGTCTGTTTAATATTTCATTTCAATATTTAGCTATCTCTGTTGTAAATTCTTTAACATTTACTTTTGATAAAATCATACTCATAGAATATTTTTAAGTGTCTTTACTATTTATCTTTATCCTTAATTGGTGGTGAACATATCGTATTCGTTTCTAATTTTATCAATCTCAATTTTAAACTGTAAAACAATTATTTCTGATAAAGTTATGCACTTAAGATGTATTTTAAGTATCTTTGTTATTTTTTTTTCTTTATCGATTAATAACGAAAATAATAATGGACGTATCGTATTTATTTTTATTTACGTACATTGGAAACTAATTTGTCTTTTCCTAGCAAAATAAACAAGATCAAGTAATTCTTCAACATTTCCCGCAAGGAAACGGCAAGCAAGATATCTTTGGGTTACAGCAACAGTTTGATTTCATTTTTATTAATTTTATTAATTTTAATCCATTAATATTTCGAAAAAAATGTTAATAGTTTGTACATAGAATTGGAAAAAAAAATGTAAAAATACAAATAATATGAACGCGGTACAAATTTGCAAAAGGTTTTATTAGTGCATACTTTTTTACATGACTAAATCAATAAATAAAGAAAATAATAAATTAATCAATAATTTAAATAATTAACTCAGTAATTAAACTATTTGCATAGGTTTGATGTGTGACAAAAAATAAAATTATCCGCCATGTGCCATTTCGAAGTTTCATCATCTTTAAAAATTATTTAAAGTATCCCAATTATATGTGCAAATTTAAGATCACAGTATGGTTTCTATTGCAAGAAAATACAGTTTGAAAAGATGATTTCAATGTTTAAGAATATTAAAAAAACAAAAACTGTAAGTCTAAATGAAACTGTCTCTCTATGTTGTACAGCAAATAAAATTCAAATATAAATACAAAACAGCATGAAATAAGTTCGGGTTGAAACAATACCAAGATATAGTCTATTTTGATTATATTTGAGAATACGCAAGTAAAAATAATCCAAAAATATACGAAACTATTAAACTTGAGAACAATCGAAGTGCAATGATGATAAAAATCATATTGATTAAAATAAGCAAATGATGCTTATGTTTAAATCATCGTTATGGAATCTCCAATTCCATCCTCTTTACACACCTGTTAACCTACAAAAAAAAAAAAAAAAAAAAAAAAAAAAAAAAAAAAAAATCGCATTAAAAAATATTTATAAATTTTTTTTTTTTTTTTGAGGTTAGCAGGTATATTAAAGGGATCGGAATGCAGATTCGGTAACAATGATTCTAAACATAGACATAATTTTTTACATTTCCTGTCCTATGATGGGTCTTAATTCTACAAGCTATCCGCCGCATTTTGTTAACCTTATTAATCATGTTGTTCACCAAGAAAACAGGATCGGCTGTTTTCGAGATGTTTATCATCGTTGCACTTCGTTTTTTATCAAGTTTCATCCCTTCAGATATTTTTGGATAATTCCCACATGCATATTCTCGGATACCGAACAAAACAGAGTATTTCTTGGTGTTGTTTTTAGCTCAACATTTTTTCATGCTATTTCGTACGTACAACTGAATACTTCTACTACATCTGCTGTGGAAGATAGTGGGACAGTCTCATCCCGGCATATAATTAATGTGAACTTAACATATGAGAATTTTAACTTCGGAATTATCTCTACTAACCGAATTTTTACAATAAGGAACATTACAGTCATCTTAAGTTTTCACATATAACTTGGATACTTTAAGTAATTTTAAAAGACGATGGAGCACCTAAATGGAGTATGGCGAATAATGCTATAATCTGCCATGCTTTCAATCTGTACAAATAATTTATTGAATTTTTATTTATATATTTAGTCATGTAAAACAGTGTGTACCAATAAAATTTTTTGCAATTTCTTAATTTGTTTGTCTTATTTCCCAATACTATGTACAAACTATTCAGAACGTATATATTTTCTCAAAGTATTCGAATTTTCGTTAAGAAAAAGGGGGGGGGGGGTATAAAATAATAGTTGATATATTTTATATATATATATATATATATATATATATATATATATTTTCGTGCATCTTAATATTTTCAGAGATTTGACGTGCACCTAGTACACTCCCATGATTTTTACTTTAAAAATTGAATGTTCAAGGCGTAACTTCCTGCTACTTAATTAAATTTTTCATTTTGTATGTATATTTTCTTTTCCAAGTTAAAATTTAAATAATGTTTCACTGTAATTGGCTTTGATTAAAATTATTCATGTAACCAGTTAATGTCATTTAAAGATGCGGACAGTTGTTTTTGTCGCCTTCAAAAGTGTTAATCTTAAAGTCGAAGTATTTAAGTAATCGGACATAGAAAATTTTAAAAGTAATTTCTTTGATGAAAAGGGCGGGGGTGAAAAAATTAATTTTCTTTGGCTATTGTAAATCCATTTATGCATTTAACTTAAACTTTTAAATAATTTATTTATTTATTTTTAAAAACAAATTAATGTCTGGAATTCCTTGAATCGTATATCTTTATAGATTAAATTTTGTAATGTTTGATTTCAATGGGTTTCCAGCATTATGAGGAGATTGTTGTTAAGAATGTTAAAACATTATGTATTTTTATATCTAACTGATGCAACTTAAAACAGATATTTAAAAAAAAAATGTTTTAAGCATAAGAACAAATTATTTTTTATTAAACATAGGAGCCAAGTTTTGAAAGAAAAACAGATTGCTTTTCACTAAGTATGAAAACAGAGTTTTAATATAAAGGTACGCAATATCTTATTTACTTCATCATTATCTAAGTTTACATGTGATTACGTGAAGAATTATAGACAGCATAAATGTTGCTGGTTTGCACAGGTGTAAAGTGATAAAAAAATAAAAAAGCTTTAATACAAAAGCTAAAAATCTAAAAAAAAAAAAAAAAAAAAAAAAGGAGTTGAAAGTTGAGTGTGTTTAAATATTACAATACAATTCATTTATCCGTATGTATCTACATATGAAAAAATATGAGAAAAACAAACAGCCATCTTAAATGATTTTTGTTTGAGTACAAAATTTATCCGAGATTCAATTATGTTTATATAAGAAAAATCTTCAGTTGATAAAAAAAAAATTATGAAATTGTTTTTTTATTAAAAGTGAATGCTCAAATTGAAAGATATTTGCAAAGATCACTACAGAAGTGAATTATTTTATACAACAATATTCATTTTAAGCAACAGGATGTTAAGAAGCTCAGTGTTGAATTCAGGTGCTTTTTTTCGGGAATTATTTTTGTTGCTCCGGAGGGGGAGGGGCATTATTGAGTTCCGCGGAATAAATTGCACTTTTTGCCCATTGAAAATACAAAATAAAAAAATTTCCGGGGGGGGGGGCATGTCAATGCTCCGGTGGGGGAACGTCCCTTCCCGGACAACCCCCTGAATTCAACACTGAAGAAGTTATAGAAAAGGAAACAAAATCTTTCATTCATAAACGTTCAAACTAAGTATAGAAAGATAATAAGCAAATGCCAATATCGGAAAATTTACAGAATGAAAATGAAAGCACTACATTAAACTTTTGATTACGAGTTTGAGATAATATGCGTCCCTTCGCTATTTTTTTCAGTTCATAACACTTTTTTTAAAATATCACTGTCATACACTTATTTTGAAATATTTTCAATAAATATCTAATCACAAAGATTTTTTTTTTTTTTTTTTTTTTTTTTGTAAATTTGGTATAATCGAATATAAAAATAGTCCGCATTCCAGATTTGTAATTAAAAGTTTAATTCTATTTGGAAATTACTCCAAAGACTATCGTTAAATTTTGAAATACAACGATAGCTTCTATAATGTGTAAAAAGATCATGCTGCATGCGATTTCATACAAACGTAGAGTGAATAAAAAAAGTTTTGAAAAAGTCCCTTTTAAAGAAATAACTTCTATGGGGGTTTACATTGGAAAAATATGGAAAAAAGTATTTAAAAAGAATTCCTAAGAATTAGTTTCATAGACTGTAGAAGTTAGAAAGAAATTTCCACACCGAAGTATTGAGATAGAATGGAGAACGTTTTAATCAAATTATCAGCTATTATTATAGAATAGTAATCTTTCCGTTATTTAATGGTAGTCATTCTGAAAAAAAAAAAAAAAAGTGGTAGATATTTAGAATTTAAAAACTTTCTCCAACAATCAGCAGCAATGAATCAGGGTGACCAGTGGTCAGATAAAAACACAGTTTAAAAAAGAAGGAAGTACCCGTATTCTCATTCAGAAAATATTTCCGACAATATAAAGGGATTGAGAAAGGCAAATTTGCCTTTAACAAAAAACTGGTATTTAACGCCTTTCTTGACAATGTTTTTCTCTGACCACTCGCCATCCTGCTGAATTCATCAGACTACGAAAAATGGTGAGAAATTGCGTATTTTGTAAAGGATTTCTTTCACCTTAAGATTTTATGCAATTATCTTATAAATTAAGTTATGATTAGAAAATGTTACAGAAGATAAGTAGCTGATAAAAGTATTTAAATAGGAGTATTATTATTGAATTTTGTTTAATGGGTAAGGGATTTTCAATATTTCCTCCTTTTTTATGGTATTCCAACATAAAACACTCTAACATGATTTTTTTTTTTTTTTCAAGGATACCTGAAATTACCAGGAAATAATAAGTAATTTTAAGTTACTATTTAGTATAAAAGTTTAAATATTCCATGCCTCTCAATTTTCAACACAGGTAAAAATAGGTAAAAGAAAATTTGAATGGTTTTGCTATAACATGAAATTCTAGCACTTAGATCTTCATGCAGGAGTAAAAATGTGCATAAAAGATAAAAACCCTTAAGACGCCACAGTACTGTCTGAAAAAGACCTGAATAATAATGTAAAATCTATGGGAGCGTTTTTTTTTTTTTTTTTTTTTTTTTTTTTTCTTCAAATATCGCGCTCAAATTTTTATATTTTGACATGATTTTTTTTGCATAGGATAGCGGAGAACGATCCACAACCGGGCTAGTTTTTACTTTTTCGATTTTGGCTTCAGATTTTTTTGAAAACTACTTTAACTTTCAAAACCGGTTTGAATCGGTTATGAAACTGAAACTATCTTAATATAAAATGAATAACCAAAATCGAAAAAGTGAAAACTAGCCCGGTTGTGGACCGTCCTCCACTATATCCTATGCAAAAAATAAGTAAATATATAAAATAAATAAATAAATAAATAAATAAAACAAGTAAATAAATAAAAAATCATGTAAAAATTATAAAATTTGATCGAGATATTTAAAAAGAACGCTCCTATAGACCTTATATTATCATCCGGATCTTTTTCAGTCAGTAGTCTAAGCTCTTAAGAGTAGACATTTGATGTGGTTTTGAAGGTTAGATAAATTTACCTCCCCACACAATCCATCCCTCTTCCGTGGTCAAGAATGGACAAATAATGTAACAAATTGATTTCTCTTATAATTACATTTATGAAACTTTTTGCGTTGCAAGACATACCTATGATAGAGCTATTAGTGGAATAAAACGCAAAATACATTTTGGCGAGATGTGTCACTTTTCATGCGGGTGAGCGATACATTAAAATAATTTCATAGCTGCGAACTTTCATGTTAAAGAAATAAATTTTGAGCCAGAAATGTTCTTTCTAATTGTTAAAATGTTGTCAGATTAAAATTTATAAAAATTTAGGTAGTTTTATTTAACTGTTGACGTGTTTCAACTCTTTTTTGAGTCATTTTTCAAGCAAATAAAAATTATATTCTGAAATTGCATGGTCTACGATATGTTCAGAAAATAAATCGGTGAAGATTTGAAATATTTCGATAATTTCATAAACCAACTTTACTGTTTTTTAAATCTTAATCTGACACCTTTTTAGCGATTAGAAAGAATGTGCAATGTACAAGGTGTTAATTTCTTACTAAAAGTATTTCCCAGTAATAAAATCAGATAAGTAAGCATTAAGGAAAATTTTTTTTTTTTTAAACAAGATTTATAATTTAAAACACGATCATTTAACTTGGAAGGAGGAAAAAAAAAGCAAATTTAGCAGCCTAATAGTTTCTTCAGAAATGCTTACATATGTTTAAAGAGCTTTAAAGGAAAAATACTACGCTTTGAGGCTAATGAAATACATATATATAGATATATCAAGTAATTTAAAATGCTGGGAAAAGAAAAGAACAGAAAAACTTATTTTAGTATCATATTAGACATTTCTTAAAATTCGCTGCTACCCATTTTTTCAGGATAATAAGACTTAGTAGATATTAACCTTTTGGACTTCGGCGTCTCTTACACAATTTTTATTCGGCAGGCACCACTTTAATTTGTTTTTTCAAGTACTCAATTTAAAAAGATGGTCTGATTAAATGAGGCAAATTTTATTTTTCTTTACAGATGCCAAAAACAAATTTTGAAAGGAAAGATGATGTCACCACAGCAACGACAATGGAGTGCAAAGGGTCAAGTTAATAATGAAATTAATTATAGAAATTCATTATTTCAAACATGTTTCTTTTTGTACTATAAGATTAAAAAAAAATCACATTTTTCTTAATGAAATCGTAGAGACATAAACTTACAAATAAAACTTTCAGAAAGAAAGAAATTAACACACACTTTATTTTACAACTGATAAGCTTGAATAGGCAGGCAAAAATATATTCTTTTATGTTTAAAAGTGCTGTTAATGAATAAAACTAAAAAGAACTTTACTGCAATTCATTTATAAATTTTATTTTCAGTTAGGTATGTGTACTTTTGGACATACAATTAAAATAAGTTCGAAGATGTAAGTATAAAAATATTTTTAGACACATTTTATTTAACATCATACTCAACTCAAAAATGACAGAAAAGAAATGAAAAATGTTAAATAACATTGTGAAATAGAAGAGTAAAATAAAAGCATACGGATTAAGGCTATTTATAAGAGATTTGGAAATTTTCTTATCACCTCAAAAGAAATAAAATGTTGAGTAGTTGCACAGTTTGGAAAGGCTTACACTCTATGAGTATTAACGAAAATTCAGAGTGAAAATATTTGTATCATTTTAAATCTTGAGAAGGTCGCTGTTTAATAAAAGGAGGATTTTAATCACAATAAATAAGGTACTTATAACAGATGTAAATTTTCCAAGTGGGTGAAAAAAGTCCGGACCAGGATTCGAACCAGGGATTTATTGGCTAAAGCCGCCAATGCTGTCCGGACGAACACTGGAGTCTGGTCTGATACAATGGATCAGCTCAACACAATAAATCGTAGGTCAGTATAAGGAGCTGCAGAAAACGCTGCATACGAAATCGTATTAGAATAATTTATAACACGATTATTTAATCGGTAAATTAATTATAACAGATATTTATTATCATTAATATCTTGTTTCCAATGTAATGTTGTAATGTTGATGTTGTAATGGTGTAATGTTAATGTATGTAATGTTCCCAATACATCCCTGGTTCGAATCCTGGCCAAGACTTTTTTCACCCACTTGGGAAATTTGCATATGTTATGATTAATTTATAGATTAAATAATCGTGTTATAATTTATTCTAAAATAAGGTATTTCTTTACTTCAAATGTTTTTTTATCACTTTTAGTAAATATTAAGTTAGTTTGTTTAAATAATTGTTAACGAACCCAACAGGCTGTGTGCTAGACAGTAAAATTAAGCGTAAATTTCTTTTTTAGTAGCCCAGTACTTTAAGGGCGCAATGGAACATCTCTACAAATAAAATAAAGCAGATTTTTCGAAAGGTTTAACCCCCATGTCTTTTACTTAAAAATAGAGATAGAAATCATTTTTTTTTCAGTAAATATACACATTATAGCCCATATATAAATCAAAAGAAAACAATTTCATGCATAAGTTAGTTATCAAGAACCAATTAACTTGTTACACATCTTTATGAACTATTTCGAACAATATTTCTGTTCATTACACTTTTCTTTAAAAAAAAAAAAAAAAAAAAAAAAAAAAAAAAAAAACTGTTGAACATGTTTTAAAATTTGTTGTGGTGGCAGAAAACTTACTATTTCAAGAATAATAAAAAGCAATTTTCATTTTGGTGTAAAAGAAATAAAATTAAAGATATTTTACTAAATAACATTAAAAACTCTAAAATTAAAAAAAAACCTTTTTTATTATTTAAAAAAAA
Source organism: Maratus speculifer (assembly GCA_964019185.1). Taxonomy (NCBI): domain Eukaryota; kingdom Metazoa; phylum Arthropoda; class Arachnida; order Araneae; family Salticidae; genus Maratus; species Maratus speculifer. The sequence goes on from OZ025295.1 coordinate 29,388,177, forward strand.
TGAAACTGGCTTTATAATGTTAGAGATATTTTTAAAGGAACAAGTTAGATACAAAATTTTGGAAAGTTTAAACTGCTTAACCTGAATCGAATTTTATAAATATGTACAAAAATGAAAAATATAAATATGTGATGAAAAAACACCGTAAACACTGGCGATAATTAATAAATAAAATAAAACACGTTGTAAAATCACCATAAAATGAAAAATAAAGTAGGACGCGTTTCGAGCTACAAAAATAACAGTTCGTCATGAGCTAAATCAACACGTGTTCGCTATTATTCCCACATATAAATCAAAAGAGATTAATTTTATGCATAAATTAGTTTTCAAGAACCAATCGACACATTACATATAGCTATAAAATATTTTAAATAATGTGTAATTCGGTACACTTCTCTCTCTCTCTCTCTCTCTCTCTCTCTCTCTTTCTCTTTAAAAAAATAAATAAATAAATAAATAAATAAAAAATACTGTTAAACATATTAACTTAAAATTTGTTTTAGTACCAGAATATTTGAGAATAATAACAATCAATTTTCATTTTGCTTTTAAAGAAATAAAATTTAAAATATTTGATTAAAAAACATTGAAAATTCTAAAAATTTTAAGAACACGATTTTTTTTATCTTTAAAAAAACTTCACACAGACCTATAATGTTAGATTGCTTTCATTTTTTTAAGCAGTCTCTTACAAATCAAAAAAAATCCACACCAAGCAATAGTTAGTCACAAAATTTTGGAAAGTTTAAACTTTTACCATAAATCGAGTTTTTAAAAAACTGAATCGAAGCAAGAAAAAAAAATCAGCTCGCAAAGAGTCAAGTTTTACTTTTTAAAACCTATATATTTATTCCCTCTCTAAAACAACCAAATCTTTATTCTGTATAAAAATAAAAAAATATCTATATATTTGGCTAAATATATTCTATTTTATAAAAAATGTAAACTAAAACGTATATTTAATATTTTCACATCTATTGGTTTGATTTCTAAACATTTGTGCTTTTGGTAGAAAAATGCTTCAGACAAAATTTGCAAAATTCCTTTGAATTAGATGAAACATCTTAATTTTTAGGGTTTCGAACTTAAAAGTAAAAACGGAATCATTATAAGATCATTCTTGTGTCCGTCCGTCTATCACAGCCATTTTACTCGTAAACTATACAACGTGGAAAGTTTTAATTTCTCAAAAGTAATAAAGACTATTAACATAAACATGACTACATTATTAAACATTCACAAATACATTTATGGAAGGTGGTAGGAAAGTAAAAATATAGGGTTCAATATGTGGGGTATCGTGTGAAAGGTCTCGTAAAGCTGAACTCAAAAATACATTTATTTTAATTTAGGTATTTTATTTTCAGATATATTGTCGAAAACGTAACGCAAAAATCTGTCACCCTCCCTCAATTTCCGAATCTACTGAAACTAAAATTATGGAAAAAATTGGGATTGTAGGCATTTACATAAACCTTGCAGGAAAACTATAGCAATTACCCTAGGTCACATAGTTTTGAGAAAATCACATTTTTCTCTAATACACAAACGAACTGACCGATCCAAAAATCCTTCCATTTCAAATTTCGTTGTTCGTTTTGATTCAAATTAAAGATGTTTATTTATCTGTTGAACATTTACAGGTTTAATTTCACTTTAAACTGACAAAAAGTGATTAAATCTGTTTTTTAATCAGCTTGCAAAGAGTTAAGTTTTACTTTTTAAAACCTAGATATTTATTCCCTTTCTAAAGAAACCAAATCTTTATTCTGTATAAAAATAAAAAATATCTATATATTTGGCTAAATATATTCTATTTTATAAGAAATGTAAACTAAAACGTATAGGTAATACAATTTCTTTAAAAATGTAGTACATTTTATAGAGTAAAACTTTATTTAGGCGAAAACTAAAAAATGTCAAATATTGTCAAATTTTCTTAAAATATACCTAAACTAACAAAAACATTTTAGAAACTAAAACAAAAGCAAAAATAAACAAAAATAATTTTTATTTTTTTTAACCATTTAAAAAAAAAAAAAAATCTTCAGAGAGATTTCAAATTTTGTTTGGGTTAAGACATATTTCAAAAATTTTACGATAGATAATATCATTTTTCTTCCATCAACAGTTTTTCAATTTTTTAAAGGAATACTCTATAAAATATACTATTTTTAAAAGAAATTACAACAAATATCTGTTTCCAGAACATATGTACTCAGTAACTCTAACCCGTTTTATAAATATTTTTAACCATTATCTATCTAAAATTAGGTCTTGCAATGGATAAAGTTTTATTTTTCCAACACCATTTTCCATTTAACAATTACATGTTTAATTTCAATCAAGACGGATAAAAAAAATGGTTTGATCAGCTAGTAAAACTTCATTTTTTAACTTTGTTTCGCTTTGTTTATCTATTTTCATTAACTGGTTTAATTTCAATCAAAATGGACAAAAATGGTTTGCAAAGTTTTAATTTGAAACAGTATTACAAATTATTTAACGATTAAACATGGAATTATTTAATGTCAATCAACACAAAACATTGCCAAACATTCCTAAAACATTCACAAAATATTCACCATTCACCAAAACATTCAAACAACTTATAGGACGATCACAAAACATATAGGACTATCACAAAACAAACATATAGGACGATCACAAAACATATAAGACTATCACAAAACATATAGAACGATCAGAAAATATATAGGACAATCACAAAACATATAGGACGATCACAAAACATATAGGACAATCACAAAACATATTGGACAATCACTAAACATATAGGACAATCACAAAACATAAAGGACAATCACAAAACATTCAACAAATCATTGACCAAAACATTCAAACAACAAAATGAATATGCTTTGTGAATATTTTTAACCATTGCCTATCCAAATTAAAGTTTTTTAAATGACTTTCAAAGGGTAAAATTTTATTTTTTAACATTGTTTCAAATTATCTAATAATTAAACATGCGAATGTTTAATTTTAATCAAAACAGACAAAAAGGTCTGATCGGCTTGTAAAATTTCATTTTGTAATACTCTTTCAAATTATCTTAGATTAAACAATTACATGTTTAATTTCAAGTGAAAAAAAACAAAAAGTAATAACCTATTTGAAATTTATACTTAAACTCTTACCTTTTCTTCGTATCCACTGTTTAAAAAAATAGGACACAAGTATAAGTATTCTGTTTTAAAATCCAACGAGGTGGAACCCGTCGAAATTCGACGAAATTATGTATTATTATTTCCGAAGGAGCTGCTTCATTGACTTATAATACACGTACACAATTAATTACAATAAAAATGCATCTTATATTGATCAGTCTACCTCTCAAACAAATATTATAAAAAATACATCTTATATTGATCAGTCTAACTGTAAAACAAATATTATTTTAAGCTAAGATTAACAATATACGGTAAAACTCAGTTGTCCAAATTTTTAAAATTAAACTTTAATCTCATACTTTCATCGGTAAAATATAATAAATGTCAACTATTATGATGAATTTATCAACTGGAGAGTCTTATGTTTGGTATAAATGCGAATGAAAAAAAAAAAAAAAAATTCCAAATTGACACGATTATAGAATTTCACGCGAATTTTAAAACCCGTCGTAATTTTCATCCTCTCAAAATTTAAACACGTACTTCTCATATACGTATTCACTATGTTTAAAAAAAATGGTATTTTGATTTGATCATTTTAAAATCACTTTAACTCAAAACTTTAAGTTTTATTTAACTGATGAATATAAACGAAATAAAACCAAAATCACGGAATTTTATAACAGATGATATATTTTGCAATTTAATTTCTATTTTTTTTTTTTTTTTTTTTTTTTTTTTTTTTTTTTTTTCTAATTTTAAGAGAAAATGGGGTGATTTTGTTGCCACAACTACAAAATTCGTACAAAAAAACTATAAAAAATTAATATCTCATAAATAAATTGAGATACAGCTTTCAAACAAACTGCATTTAAAAGTACATTTTATTCTCAATACGACTGTGCAAAAATGAAAAATGTGCGATATTTAGAAGTATAAAATTTATAATACCGAAAATTGCAAAACTTAATTGCATGTGAAAGTGTTGGCATTCACAAAATGACGTATGCGTTACGCACAAATACGTTTGGCTTTTATAATATAGATGTGTAATCCACAAAATCAATACCCAAATATAGTTGAAGCATCCTGATTTAAAATCCAAAAGGTAATCCAGAAATCAATGCACATGATAAAGTGAAGTTTCACCTCTATATATAATGTTAATTACCTATCCAATGCACAAGTATAGTTGAAGTATCCTGATTTAAAATCCAAAGGGTAAAATATCCAATGCAGCACAAATATAGTTGAAGTATCCTAAAGTCCAAAGGATAAAATATCCAATGCAGCCCTCTATTTCAGAGACGTTGATTCAACCATTTGAGAAGCGTGAAATGATTTTTTTTCAGTTGTGCATCCTTTTTTATGCCCAACTAAAACAAAAACAAAAAAAAAATTATTTTAATCTGATTCTTAAACGAAAAAAAATTCAAAATAACAAAAAAAAAAAAATTTAGAAACTGATTTTTTTTTTTTTTTTTTTTTTTTTTTTTTTTTTTTTTTTTTTATAAATAGTTTAATTTTTTTTTTTTTTTTTTTGAGAGAATAATAAATTTGTTTGTGTTTAGTCATAATTGAAAAGTTTTACGATAGATGACATTATTTACAAATTTCTCCTATCAACAGCAGCATCCTATATAAATTATACTACTTTTTTGGTGAAATTGTATAAATTATCTGAACATATACCCATTTCTTATCAATTTTGATCCATTATTTGAATATTTTATTGATTCTAACCGGTTTTGTAGATTTCTTTACTCATTTCCTATCCATTTTGTAAATATTTTTAACCATTTCATATCAAAAGTTTGGTTTTTTAGATCAACTTGCAAAGAGTAAGTATTATTTTTTTAATATCATTTCGTATTATGTATCCATTTAGTATTTACATGCATATTTTCAGTCAAAAATACCAAAAAATGGTTAATTTTGTTTTTTGATCGGCTTGAAAAGGATTATATTTCATTTTGTAGCACAGTTTAATATGGTATAAAATCTACACTTTTGAAATGCATCATTTTCATTTCGTTCCAGGCATTTTTTTTAATATAAAAATGGCTTTTATTGAAACCAATTTTTACTTTGGTGTACGCTAAAAGATTAAAAATTTTTAAATTTTTGAATAGTTGGCAATTGATATGTCACCTCCAATGTATTGAATGATGCCATTTTTTTCTTCTGTAGCTGTTGCCATACTTTTAAAAAATTACCTCTTTTTTCAGCCAATTTTCATTTGGGTGTGCTTTAAAGGGTTAAGCAGTTGAAAATTTTTAAATAAAAGATTGTTAATGTACAAACTCTAATTTGACGTAATCTATAATTTTTTTCTCGAACCGGGCAATTTTTTGTAAATAAATGGCCTTCCTATGAGCCAATTTTCATTTTGGTGTACGCTAAAGGGTTAAAATGTTTTTCAAACCAAAACTAAAAAATTGTTTATAACTTTTAATAACCTATCGAATGATATCATTTTTAAACATTTCACGGTGATCCTTCTATAAAATGAATTTTTGCACTTGAGCCAATTTTCTTTTAAACTTGCATTAAAGGGTTAACAATTTTGAAATTGTTTGATTGTCAGTAATTGATATATGAACTTTAAGGTATGGAATGATATTATTTTTGTCCTGGTGAAGCTGTTGCCGTAATCTAAAACAAAACACCCCTTTTTTGAGCCCATTTTGTCTTTATTGGCTTGCAAAGGGTTAAGTAGTTGAAACTTTATAAATAGTATGTTGGTCATCCTCATTTAACATAATTTATCATTTTTATCTAGTTCCAGCTGAAGGTTTTGAAAATAAATGACTTTTATTGAAAACGATATTCATTTTGGTGTACGCTAAAGGGTTAAAAAAATTTTCAGACACAAACAATTTCAATGTTTACAACTTTTGATAACACATCGAATGATATAATTTTTTTCTTCTGAAGCTGTTACCATACTCTAAAACAAAACACCCCTTTTCTGAACTCATTTTGTTTTGATAGGCTTGCAAAAGGTTAAGTGTTTGAAATTTTATAGATAGCATAAAAGTAATGTAGAAACTCAGTATTATCACAATATACAATTTTTACCTAGTTCCCCCTGATTGTTTTGCAAATAATCTGTTTTCATTTCAGCCAATTTTCATTTTCGCGTACGCTCAAGGATTAAATTTTTTTTTTCAAACCAAAACTAAAAAATTGTTTACAACTTTTGATAACCTATCGAATGATATCATTTTTATACGTTTCCAAGCGATCCTTTTATAAAATGAAATTTTGCTCTTGACCAGATTTTGTTTTCAACGTACGCTAAAAGGTTAACAATTTATAAATTTTTGGATAGTCGATAAAGAATACATTTTATCAAAAGTAACGAAATGTATAATTTTTTTTCTGGTAAAGCTTTTACCATACTCTAAAACAGGATACGCCTTTTTTGAGCCCATTTTGTTTTGACCGGCCCTCAAAGGGTTAAGTGTTTGAAACTTTATAAATACTATGTTGGTAATGTACTCATCCTCATCAAACATAATAACCAGTTTTAACCAGTTTCGGCTGATAGTTTTGTAAATAACTGCCTTTTATTGAATATGATTTTCATTTTGGTGTACGCTAAAGGGTTAAATATATTTATTTTTTAGATTATTGGTAATTGATGTACCAACTAAAACACATCGAATGATATAACTTTTTTTCTTCTGAAGCTGTTGCCATACTCTAAAAACAAAACACCCTTTTCTGAACCCATTTTGTTTTCATCGACCTGCAAAGGATTAAGTGTTTAAAATGTAATAAACAACATAAAAGTAATGTACTCACTCCAAATTATCATAATATACAATTTTTATCTAGTTCGCCCTGATTTTTTTGGATATAAATGAAATTCATTTAAGCCAATTTTCAATTTGGTGTACGCTCAAGGGTTAAATATTTTTTCAAACAAAAACTAAATAATTGGCTATAGCTTTTGGCTATAGCTTTTATTTGGAAAGGTTTTTGCAAATTTTCTATTATTCTAAAAAATAAATAAATAAATAAAATAAAATAAGACAATTTGCTTATTTGTAAAACAAATTGCAGAATTTATATAATATTTTACACATGGGTATTTCCATAAGTACATGTCGTGTAAGTCACATACTACGATTTTCGATACCAGAATTTTAAATCAGAAAAATGTGCCTTATTTTATCTGAGGTATTTCTTTAATTGAATAAGGCCATGGAAACCTTTCGAAAATAACGGTGGTTAACAACTTAGCAGTTATTAATAGTGTGACTTACACGACAAATGCTCACGGAAATACCCACATTAGATTGGACAATGAAGTTATTCAATAGAGTTTACAGTAGATAAACAAATGAGAATGAAGTACTTGAATAGGAAAATATTTATTTGGACTAACAATCCTTAAGCTACAAATATATTGAGAAATAACAATTTTCATTAAAGAAAGATCTCCACTTCACAAAAAGACGAAAATGATCATATCACTCACTCACCCGCAAGAAAAGTGACACATTTTAGTGAATTTCACAGGAGAGGCAAAAGAAAATTTGCATAATATTACTCGAACTTATATTACTATAGTACTCGAAATAAATTTTGGTGAGATGTATCACTTTTCATGTAGGTGAGTGATATATTAAAATGATTTCATAGCTATGAACTTTCACGTTAACGAAATAAATTTTGAGCCAGAAGTATTATTTCTAATTGCTAAAAAGCAGGGCCTGATTAACTTCTGAAGCTATAAGAAGCACGGTGCCATTTCAGGGCCCTCTTCATTTGAGACGAAGCTTTTAAATTCAACATACCCAGAAACATATTAGTTCTTATGAATATTATTCCAAAGAGTGCCTAACATCAGTTGAATTCATGTATATTTCACTAAATAACCCCCTCCCCCTCAAAAAATATGCAAAAATGACTTTGCATGATATGAATAAAAAAATGTCAATTGGATAAAAAAAAAAGTTGAATTTGGAATGTATGCACAACATAAAATATCTATATTTTGAAATAGTTCTCTCAATTTTGCCAATAAATCATCAATATTTTATTTTGCTCACACAAGCCAAATTCAGTATTACTTAAACTCATTATAAAAAATAAACATACATCTAAAATAATGAACAAACTGAAGAATTGTGATCAGGTGATTGAATTTGATTTATTACATGAAAAATCAATTTATTATGAAAGCTATTTTTATGAAACACATACACATTGAATATACATTGAAAGATTGATAATTTTAAAAGAAACTAGCATTTTGAAATGGAATTAATTTCATATAAAAATTGGGGGCCCCTGTTTTCTCAATTTGGGCTCCTTCAAAATTTTCTAGGGGAAGCACCAGTTTCTCGTGCCTATTCGGTAATCAGGGCCTGCGAAAAGGTGTCAGATTAAGAACTTATAAAAGTAAAGTAGGTTTATTTAACTGTTGACATGCTTCAACTCTTTACCGAATCATTTTTCAAGCAAATAAAAATTATATTATGAAATTGCACGGTCTATGGTATGTTCAGAATATCATTTTGATTTGTTCTGAAAATGATTCGGTGAAGAGTTGAAATATTTCAATAATTATATAAACCTACTTTACTATTTGTAAAATCTTAATCTAGCACCTTTTTAGCGATTAGAAAGAATGCACTATTACAAGGTGTTAATTTCTTACTAAAAGTATTTCCTAGTAATAAAATCAAATATGTAAGCATTGAGACAACAAAAAATTTAAATAACATTTATAATTCAAAACAGGATCATTTAACTTGAAATTAGGAAAAAAAGCAAGTAAGCAAGTTCAGCAGCTTAATAGTTTCTTCAGAAAGGTTTTCATATGTTTAAAGAGCTTTAAAGGAAAAATACTAGGCTTTGAGACTAATGATTTATATATATATATATATATATGTATATACTTTTAAATTCGCTGGTATCCATTTTTTTCAGGATAACAAGCCTTAATAGATATTGACATTTTGGACACCGGTGTCTCTTACACAAATTTTATTTGGTATGCACCACTTTTTTAAAAAAAAAAATTCCTTTAAATACACAATTTCAAAAATGGTCTGATTAAATGAGTCAAATTTTATTTTCCTTTATTACTCTTGCCAAACAAACAAAAAAAAATTGTAAAGGAAAGATTATGTCATCGCAGCAACGACAACGGAGTGCAAAGGGTTAAGTTACTAATGAAATGAATGATAGAAATTCATTATTTCAAATATATGTTTCTTTTTGTACTATACGATAAAACAAAATCACATTTTTCTTTTCAATGAAATTGTAGAGACATAAACTTACAAATAAAACTTCCAGAAAGAAAGAAAAATATTAACGCACACTTTATTTTACAAGTGATAAGTTTGAATCAACAAACAAAAATATATTCTTTTATGTTTAAAATGTCTGTTAATGAATAAAACTAAAAAGAAAATTTATTGAAATTCATTTATAAAGTTTATTATCAGTTAGGTATGTGTACTTTTGGACAACCACTTAAAATAAGTTCGAAGATTTAAGTATTAAAATATTTTTCAGATAATTATTTTACACAATAAACATCATACTCAACTCAAAAGAAATGAAAAATGCTAAATAATTGCGAAATAGAAGAGTAAAATAAAAACATATAGATTAAAGTTATTTATATTTTTTTCTTTAATTAAGGGAAGAACTCGGGTTATAAACTATGCATTTTAAGTACTTTTCAAATTAACTTTAAAAACATTTTATGATGTTATATTTAAATAAATTAGGTAATTTCACAATAATAAAGACATTAATATTGGAATAATGAATATGGAAGTACTAATTGCTTACTGTCATAATTGCAATTGTGACATGGAAATTTAAAAATATATACAATTTGCTTTATTTAGTATGCATTGATCTTTAACAGTTTTAATATTACTATTATTATTATTGATTTAAATAACTAAATATTTTATTTTTAATCTAAGTAAGACAATTTCTGAAGATTCAACTCAGATGTGTTAGAACGAGAAATACTATTTCATGTACTGATTCATCAAAATTATATAATGTGAAAACTTTTTAATTTATGAAGGTGCTCTGCTCCTCTCAATCGCTCCTTCCCCTCGTTGTTTTATAATTTGATAGCCATAATTCATTCAAAGTTTCCGGTACACTAAACTTTTACATAAAATAATATAAGTGTCGATTTCGAAATAACAGAAATAACAATTTATTTAAAGATTTAATTATTCCAATAAATATATATTTTTTAATTATTGATAATTTTAATGTTTCGATTTATTTAAAAACGACTACCATAGTCGTTTCCATGATTTTTAAACTGCTGTGCAGGTGATTGTATTTAACGCGGCGATAAAGGAAAACACTATTTCTATGAAATGAACTGTTGCTCAGTTGGATCGCAAATGATATCCATAAAAGTGATTCCAAGAGACCGGCTATCAAAAAATTATTGTAAATTTTTTTCGGTTTTTATTTTATTTTTTTTTTTTTTTTTTAAGATTATTTTCTGGAAAATCAGCCAATCAAGTTTCGCTTACGTAATGATTACGTAATGATTTAACTATTTCATTGGATCAGTCTGTCGAGTAAGGATATAGCTCCTCCCACTTTGTTTTCTAAAGCTTTGGATGCCTTCAGATTGTTCTCATTTCTGCACGAACTCAATCATTTCTCTTTCAAACTTTGAAGACAGCGGACGTGTTTTTGTCAACTCCGTGATTTTCATTCTGAATGTGTATTAGCGACGAGTTCTTGATCCTACTTTGATTTAATTTGAATTACTTGTATCGTGGATCCTTTTAGGGGATGTGATATAAAAGTTCTTATCAGAATATTATTTCATGGCTGTTTTTCTTGAGTTGCTACAGCCTCTCGCTGATTTTTTTCTTCTTGCTGGTAACTATCAACGTGTGATCTCCAACATTGTGCAAGTTGATTCTGCTTATCTGAGTACAAAGTCTCACTTCAGAAATAGTTCTTTCTCTGTTTAATTTTATTTCCTCTTAGAGTTTCAATTCGCTAACCTTTTAATTTTAATAATATTATATGCATATAATTTTTGAGTGTGTTTTTAACAACAATAATGATGAAAGTGAACTTATAATATTTATGTTTCTTGGAGGTCAACATATTTGATTGCGATGATTTGTGGAAACAAATGTAGTCGTTATTTATTTTAAATCTTGTGATTTGCTTTCCTATTGTCTGGAAGTTAATGTATTTCATTGCGATGACTTGCGAAACAGATATCCCACTCATCTTTGATCTCGAAGTTTGTATATTTTTTTATTTTTAATATTTCTTGGAAATTAGCATATTTGAAAATAATGATTTTTGAAGACAGGCGCGTTTTTATTTTCCCCTTAAAAAGTTAGTAAATGTCTTTCTTCTAAGTCTGTCAACAATTTTTTTTCCAATTTTTATAAATTTTAGATTTAAATTCTGAAATATTTATTTTTGATACAGTTATACCCACAGTGTGTGTTTTAAAATATCTTTGCTATTTTTTTTCATACATTGGAAGTGAAAATATTATTAATATATTCCATGGAATCTTGCTATACGATTGACTGTATTTAACGCAGCGGTAAATGAAAGCAATATTTGTATGAAGTGAACTGTTGTCAAGTTAGATCACAAATGATATCCATAAAAGACATTCCAAGAGACCCCTATCGAAAAATTATTGTAAATTTATTTCTGGTTTTCTCATTAGATTACTCAATCAAAATCATGCAATCAAGTTTTCATTACGTAATGATTTCAATTTTTCATTGGATCACTCTGTCAAATCAAAATGTAGCTCCTCCCACTTTTTTTTTTTTTTTTTTTTTTTTTTTAAGGTGTGAATGCTTTTAGATTGTTCTCTTTTCTGCATGTACTCAATCATTTCTCGATGAAAGTTTGGAAAGAACGGATGTGTTTTTGAGAGCTCCGTGATTTTCGTTCAGAATGTGTTAGTAATGAGTTCTTGCTCCTGCATTGCTTTAATTTGAATTACTTGTATCCTGGATGTTTTTAGTGTATGATGCAAAAATTTTTATCACATATTATTTTACGGCTGCTTTTCCTTACAGCCACTTGCTGATTTTTTTTTTTTTTTTCTTGCTGTTAACTACCAACATGCTCTCTCTGATGTTGTCCAAATTGATGTCCAAGCTGAGTACAAAGTTTCACTTCAAAAATATTTCTTTCTCAGTTAAATTTTATTTCATCTTAGACTTTTAATTAGCTAAACTATTAAATTTGATAATATTACAGGCATATATGTTTCAGTGTATTTTTAACAGCAATAATAATGAAAGTGGACTTATAATATTTACATTTCTCGGAAGTTAGCATATTTGATTACGATGATTTGAGGAAACAGATGTACTTGTATTTGACTTAAAAACTAGTTATTTTCAATTATTTTGTCTGGAAGTTATTATATTTCTCTGCGATGAATCGCGAAACAAATGTCACACCCATCTCGAAGTTTGTATATTTTTTCATTTTTAATATTTCCTGGAAGTTAGCATATTTGAATATAGTGATTTTTGAAAGCAAATGCGCTTTTTTTTTTTTTACCTTAAAGTTTGTAATTTTTTTTTTTTTTCTTTTCTTCTTCTTCTTTTCTTAATATTCTCACGACTATTTTGTTCCAATTTTTTATAAATTTTAGGTTTAAATTCTTAAACATTTATTTTTGATAAAACTATACCCACAGTGTGTGTTTTAAAGTATCTTTGCTATTTTTTTTTTTTTTTTTCATATAATGGAAGTGAACTATTGTTAACATATCGCATGAAATCTTGTCTGAAAATTAACATAAATAATTCCAATGATGTATGAAACACCAGAAAAGTTGTTCTCTTTTTCTCAGAGACTGCTAATAATTTTTTTTTTCAGTCTGTTTAATATTTCATTTCAATATTTAGCTATCTCTGTTGTAAATTCTTTAACATTTACTTTTGATAAAATCATACTCATAGAATATTTTTAAGTGTCTTTACTATTTATCTTTATCCTTAATTGGTGGTGAACATATCGTATTCGTTTCTAATTTTATCAATCTCAATTTTAAACTGTAAAACAATTATTTCTGATAAAGTTATGCACTTAAGATGTATTTTAAGTATCTTTGTTATTTTTTTTTCTTTATCGATTAATAACGAAAATAATAATGGACGTATCGTATTTATTTTTATTTACGTACATTGGAAACTAATTTGTCTTTTCCTAGCAAAATAAACAAGATCAAGTAATTCTTCAACATTTCCCGCAAGGAAACGGCAAGCAAGATATCTTTGGGTTACAGCAACAGTTTGATTTCATTTTTATTAATTTTATTAATTTTAATCCATTAATATTTCGAAAAAAATGTTAATAGTTTGTACATAGAATTGGAAAAAAAAATGTAAAAATACAAATAATATGAACGCGGTACAAATTTGCAAAAGGTTTTATTAGTGCATACTTTTTTACATGACTAAATCAATAAATAAAGAAAATAATAAATTAATCAATAATTTAAATAATTAACTCAGTAATTAAACTATTTGCATAGGTTTGATGTGTGACAAAAAATAAAATTATCCGCCATGTGCCATTTCGAAGTTTCATCATCTTTAAAAATTATTTAAAGTATCCCAATTATATGTGCAAATTTAAGATCACAGTATGGTTTCTATTGCAAGAAAATACAGTTTGAAAAGATGATTTCAATGTTTAAGAATATTAAAAAAACAAAAACTGTAAGTCTAAATGAAACTGTCTCTCTATGTTGTACAGCAAATAAAATTCAAATATAAATACAAAACAGCATGAAATAAGTTCGGGTTGAAACAATACCAAGATATAGTCTATTTTGATTATATTTGAGAATACGCAAGTAAAAATAATCCAAAAATATACGAAACTATTAAACTTGAGAACAATCGAAGTGCAATGATGATAAAAATCATATTGATTAAAATAAGCAAATGATGCTTATGTTTAAATCATCGTTATGGAATCTCCAATTCCATCCTCTTTACACACCTGTTAACCTACAAAAAAAAAAAAAAAAAAAAAAAAAAAAAAAAAAAAAAAAATCGCATTAAAAAATATTTATAAATTTTTTTTTTTTTTTTTGAGGTTAGCAGGTATATTAAAGGGATCGGAATGCAGATTCGGTAACAATGATTCTAAACATAGACATAATTTTTTACATTTCCTGTCCTATGATGGGTCTTAATTCTACAAGCTATCCGCCGCATTTTGTTAACCTTATTAATCATGTTGTTCACCAAGAAAACAGGATCGGCTGTTTTCGAGATGTTTATCATCGTTGCACTTCGTTTTTTATCAAGTTTCATCCCTTCAGATATTTTTGGATAATTCCCACATGCATATTCTCGGATACCGAACAAAACAGAGTATTTCTTGGTGTTGTTTTTAGCTCAACATTTTTTCATGCTATTTCGTACGTACAACTGAATACTTCTACTACATCTGCTGTGGAAGATAGTGGGACAGTCTCATCCCGGCATATAATTAATGTGAACTTAACATATGAGAATTTTAACTTCGGAATTATCTCTACTAACCGAATTTTTACAATAAGGAACATTACAGTCATCTTAAGTTTTCACATATAACTTGGATACTTTAAGTAATTTTAAAAGACGATGGAGCACCTAAATGGAGTATGGCGAATAATGCTATAATCTGCCATGCTTTCAATCTGTACAAATAATTTATTGAATTTTTATTTATATATTTAGTCATGTAAAACAGTGTGTACCAATAAAATTTTTTGCAATTTCTTAATTTGTTTGTCTTATTTCCCAATACTATGTACAAACTATTCAGAACGTATATATTTTCTCAAAGTATTCGAATTTTCGTTAAGAAAAAGGGGGGGGGGTATAAAATAATAGTTGATATATTTTATATATATATATATATATATATATATATATATATATTTTTTCGTGCATCTTAATATTTTCAGAGATTTGACGTGCACCTAGTACACTCCCATGATTTTTACTTTAAAAATTGAATGTTCAAGGCGTAACTTCCTGCTACTTAATTAAATTTTTCATTTTGTATGTATATTTTCTTTTCCAAGTTAAAATTTAAATAATGTTTCACTGTAATTGGCTTTGATTAAAATTATTCATGTAACCAGTTAATGTCATTTAAAGATGCGGACAGTTGTTTTTGTCGCCTTCAAAAGTGTTAATCTTAAAGTCGAAGTATTTAAGTAATCGGACATAGAAAATTTTAAAAGTAATTTCTTTGATGAAAAGGGCGGGGGTGAAAAAATTAATTTTCTTTGGCTATTGTAAATCCATTTATGCATTTAACTTAAACTTTTAAATAATTTATTTATTTATTTTTAAAAACAAATTAATGTCTGGAATTCCTTGAATCGTATATCTTTATAGATTAAATTTTGTAATGTTTGATTTCAATGGGTTTCCAGCATTATGAGGAGATTGTTGTTAAGAATGTTAAAACATTATGTATTTTTATATCTAACTGATGCAACTTAAAACAGATATTTAAAAAAAAAATGTTTTAAGCATAAGAACAAATTATTTTTTATTAAACATAGGAGCCAAGTTTTGAAAGAAAAACAGATTGCTTTTCACTAAGTATGAAAACAGAGTTTTAATATAAAGGTACGCAATATCTTATTTACTTCATCATTATCTAAGTTTACATGTGATTACGTGAAGAATTATAGACAGCATAAATGTTGCTGGTTTGCACAGGTGTAAAGTGATAAAAAAATAAAAAAGCTTTAATACAAAAGCTAAAAATCTAAAAAAAAAAAAAAAAAAAAAAAAAGGAGTTGAAAGTTGAGTGTGTTTAAATATTACAATACAATTCATTTATCCGTATGTATCTACATATGAAAAAATATGAGAAAAACAAACAGCCATCTTAAATGATTTTTGTTTGAGTACAAAATTTATCCGAGATTCAATTATGTTTATATAAGAAAAATCTTCAGTTGATAAAAAAAAAATTATGAAATTGTTTTTTTATTAAAAGTGAATGCTCAAATTGAAAGATATTTGCAAAGATCACTACAGAAGTGAATTATTTTATACAACAATATTCATTTTAAGCAACAGGATGTTAAGAAGCTCAGTGTTGAATTCAGGTGCTTTTTTTCGGGAATTATTTTTGTTGCTCCGGAGGGGGAGGGGCATTATTGAGTTCCGCGGAATAAATTGCACTTTTTGCCCATTGAAAATACAAAATAAAAAAATTTCCGGGGGGGGGGCATGTCAATGCTCCGGTGGGGGAACGTCCCTTCCCGGACAACCCCCTGAATTCAACACTGAAGAAGTTATAGAAAAGGAAACAAAATCTTTCATTCATAAACGTTCAAACTAAGTATAGAAAGATAATAAGCAAATGCCAATATCGGAAAATTTACAGAATGAAAATGAAAGCACTACATTAAACTTTTGATTACGAGTTTGAGATAATATGCGTCCCTTCGCTATTTTTTTCAGTTCATAACACTTTTTTTAAAATATCACTGTCATACACTTATTTTGAAATATTTTCAATAAATATCTAATCACAAAGATTTTTTTTTTTTTTTTTTTTTGTAAATTTGGTATAATCGAATATAAAAATAGTCCGCATTCCAGATTTGTAATTAAAAGTTTAATTCTATTTGGAAATTACTCCAAAGACTATCGTTAAATTTTGAAATACAACGATAGCTTCTATAATGTGTAAAAAGATCATGCTGCATGCGATTTCATACAAACGTAGAGTGAATAAAAAAAGTTTTGAAAAAGTCCCTTTTAAAGAAATAACTTCTATGGGGGTTTACATTGGAAAAATATGGAAAAAAGTATTTAAAAAGAATTCCTAAGAATTAGTTTCATAGACTGTAGAAGTTAGAAAGAAATTTCCACACCGAAGTATTGAGATAGAATGGAGAACGTTTTAATCAAATTATCAGCTATTATTATAGAATAGTAATCTTTCCGTTATTTAATGGTAGTCATTCTGAAAAAAAAAAAAAAAAGTGGTAGATATTTAGAATTTAAAAACTTTCTCCAACAATCAGCAGCAATGAATCAGGGTGACCAGTGGTCAGATAAAAACACAGTTTAAAAAAGAAGGAAGTACCCGTATTCTCATTCAGAAAATATTTCCGACAATATAAAGGGATTGAGAAAGGCAAATTTGCCTTTAACAAAAAACTGGTATTTAACGCCTTTCTTGACAATGTTTTTCTCTGACCACTCGCCATCCTGCTGAATTCATCAGACTACGAAAAATGGTGAGAAATTGCGTATTTTGTAAAGGATTTCTTTCACCTTAAGATTTTATGCAATTATCTTATAAATTAAGTTATGATTAGAAAATGTTACAGAAGATAAGTAGCTGATAAAAGTATTTAAATAGGAGTATTATTATTGAATTTTGTTTAATGGGTAAGGGATTTTCAATATTTCCTCCTTTTTTATGGTATTCCAACATAAAACACTCTAACATGATTTTTTTTTTTTTTTTAAGGATACCTGAAATTACCAGGAAATAATAAGTAATTTTAAGTTACTATTTAGTATAAAAGTTTAAATATTCCATGCCTCTCAATTTTCAACACAGGTAAAAATAGGTAAAAGAAAATTTGAATGGTTTTGCTATAACATGAAATTCTAGCACTTAGATCTTCATGCAGGAGTAAAAATGTGCATAAAAGATAAAAACCCTTAAGACGCCACAGTACTGTCTGAAAAAGACCTGAATAATAATGTAAAATCTATGGGAGCGTTTTTTTTTTTTTTTTTTTTTTTTTTTTTCTTCAAATATCGCGCTCAAATTTTTATATTTTGACATGATTTTTTTTGCATAGGATAGCGGAGAACGATCCACAACCGGGCTAGTTTTTACTTTTTCGATTTTGGCTTCAGATTTTTTTGAAAACTACTTTAACTTTCAAAACCGGTTTGAATCGGTTATGAAACTGAAACTATCTTAATATAAAATGAATAACCAAAATCGAAAAAGTGAAAACTAGCCCGGTTGTGGACCGTCCTCCACTATATCCTATGCAAAAAATAAGTAAATATATAAAATAAATAAATAAATAAATAAATAAAACAAGTAAATAAATAAAAAATCATGTAAAAATTATAAAATTTGATCGAGATATTTAAAAAGAACGCTCCTATAGACCTTATATTATCATCCGGATCTTTTTCAGTCAGTAGTCTAAGCTCTTAAGAGTAGACATTTGATGTGGTTTTGAAGGTTAGATAAATTTACCTCCCCACACAATCCATCCCTCTTCCGTGGTCAAGAATGGACAAATAATGTAACAAATTGATTTCTCTTATAATTACATTTATGAAACTTTTTGCGTTGCAAGACATACCTATGATAGAGCTATTAGTGGAATAAAACGCAAAATACATTTTGGCGAGATGTGTCACTTTTCATGCGGGTGAGCGATACATTAAAATAATTTCATAGCTGCGAACTTTCATGTTAAAGAAATAAATTTTGAGCCAGAAATGTTCTTTCTAATTGTTAAAATGTTGTCAGATTAAAATTTATAAAAATTTAGGTAGTTTTATTTAACTGTTGACGTGTTTCAACTCTTTTTTGAGTCATTTTTCAAGCAAATAAAAATTATATTCTGAAATTGCATGGTCTACGATATGTTCAGAAAATAAATCGGTGAAGATTTGAAATATTTCGATAATTTCATAAACCAACTTTACTGTTTTTTAAATCTTAATCTGACACCTTTTTAGCGATTAGAAAGAATGTGCAATGTACAAGGTGTTAATTTCTTACTAAAAGTATTTCCCAGTAATAAAATCAGATAAGTAAGCATTAAGGAAAATTTTTTTTTTTTTAAACAAGATTTATAATTTAAAACACGATCATTTAACTTGGAAGGAGGAAAAAAAAAGCAAATTTAGCAGCCTAATAGTTTCTTCAGAAATGCTTACATATGTTTAAAGAGCTTTAAAGGAAAAATACTACGCTTTGAGGCTAATGAAATACATATATATAGATATATCAAGTAATTTAAAATGCTGGGAAAAGAAAAGAACAGAAAAACTTATTTTAGTATCATATTAGACATTTCTTAAAATTCGCTGCTACCCATTTTTTCAGGATAATAAGACTTAGTAGATATTAACCTTTTGGACTTCGGCGTCTCTTACACAATTTTTATTCGGCAGGCACCACTTTAATTTGTTTTTTCAAGTACTCAATTTAAAAAGATGGTCTGATTAAATGAGGCAAATTTTATTTTTCTTTACAGATGCCAAAAACAAATTTTGAAAGGAAAGATGATGTCACCACAGCAACGACAATGGAGTGCAAAGGGTCAAGTTAATAATGAAATTAATTATAGAAATTCATTATTTCAAACATGTTTCTTTTTGTACTATAAGATTAAAAAAAAATCACATTTTTCTTAATGAAATCGTAGAGACATAAACTTACAAATAAAACTTTCAGAAAGAAAGAAATTAACACACACTTTATTTTACAACTGATAAGCTTGAATAGGCAGGCAAAAATATATTCTTTTATGTTTAAAAGTGCTGTTAATGAATAAAACTAAAAAGAACTTTACTGCAATTCATTTATAAATTTTATTTTCAGTTAGGTATGTGTACTTTTGGACATACAATTAAAATAAGTTCGAAGATGTAAGTATAAAAATATTTTTAGACACATTTTATTTAACATCATACTCAACTCAAAAATGACAGAAAAGAAATGAAAAATGTTAAATAACATTGTGAAATAGAAGAGTAAAATAAAAGCATACGGATTAAGGCTATTTATAAGAGATTTGGAAATTTTCTTATCACCTCAAAAGAAATAAAATGTTGAGTAGTTGCACAGTTTGGAAAGGCTTACACTCTATGAGTATTAACGAAAATTCAGAGTGAAAATATTTGTATCATTTTAAATCTTGAGAAGGTCGCTGTTTAATAAAAGGAGGATTTTAATCACAATAAATAAGGTACTTATAACAGATGTAAATTTTCCAAGTGGGTGAAAAAAGTCCGGACCAGGATTCGAACCAGGGATTTATTGGCTAAAGCCGCCAATGCTGTCCGGACGAACACTGGAGTCTGGTCTGATACAATGGATCAGCTCAACACAATAAATCGTAGGTCAGTATAAGGAGCTGCAGAAAACGCTGCATACGAAATCGTATTAGAATAATTTATAACACGATTATTTAATCGGTAAATTAATTATAACAGATATTTATTATCATTAATATCTTGTTTCCAATGTAATGTTGTAATGTTGATGTTGTAATGGTGTAATGTTAATGTATGTAATGTTCCCAATACATCCCTGGTTCGAATCCTGGCCAAGACTTTTTTCACCCACTTGGGAAATTTGCATATGTTATGATTAATTTATAGATTAAATAATCGTGTTATAATTTATTCTAAAATAAGGTATTTCTTTACTTCAAATGTTTTTTTATCACTTTTAGTAAATATTAAGTTAGTTTGTTTAAATAATTGTTAACGAACCCAACAGGCTGTGTGCTAGACAGTAAAATTAAGCGTAAATTTCTTTTTTAGTAGCCCAGTACTTTAAGGGCGCAATGGAACATCTCTACAAATAAAATAAAGCAGATTTTTCGAAAGGTTTAACCCCCATGTCTTTTACTTAAAAATAGAGATAGAAATCATTTTTTTTTCAGTAAATATACACATTATAGCCCATATATAAATCAAAAGAAAACAATTTCATGCATAAGTTAGTTATCAAGAACCAATTAACTTGTTACACATCTTTATGAACTATTTCGAACAATATTTCTGTTCATTACACTTTTCTTTAAAAAAAAAAAAAAAAAAAAAAAAAAAAAAAAAAAAAACTGTTGAACATGTTTTAAAATTTGTTGTGGTGGCAGAAAACTTACTATTTCAAGAATAATAAAAAGCAATTTTCATTTTGGTGTAAAAGAAATAAAATTAAAGATATTTTACTAAATAACATTAAAAACTCTAAAATTAAAAAAAAACCTTTTTTATTATTTAAAAAAAATGAAACTGGCTTTATAATGTTAGAGATATTTTTAAAGGAACAAGTTAGATACAAAATTTTGGAAAGTTTAAACTGCTTAACCTGAATCGAATTTTATAAATATGTACAAAAATGAAAAATATAAATATGTGATGAAAAAACACCGTAAACACTGGCGATAATTAATAAATAAAATAAAACACGTTGTAAAATCACCATAAAATGAAAAATAAAGTAGGACGCGTTTCGAGCTACAAAAATAACAGTTCGTCATGAGCTAAATCAACACGTGTTCGCTATTATTCCCACATATAAATCAAAAGAGATTAATTTTATGCATAAATTAGTTTTCAAGAACCAATCGACACATTACATATAGCTATAAAATATTTTAAATAATGTGTAATTCGGTACACTTCTCTCTCTCTCTCTCTCTCTCTCTCTCTCTCTTTCTCTTTAAAAAAATAAATAAATAAATAAATAAATAAAAAATACTGTTAAACATATTAACTTAAAATTTGTTTTAGTACCAGAATATTTGAGAATAATAACAATCAATTTTCATTTTGCTTTTAAAGAAATAAAATTTAAAATATTTGATTAAAAAACATTGAAAATTCTAAAAATTTTAAGAACACGATTTTTTTTATCTTTAAAAAAACTTCACACAGACCTATAATGTTAGATTGCTTTCATTTTTTTAAGCAGTCTCTTACAAATCAAAAAAAATCCACACCAAGCAATAGTTAGTCACAAAATTTTGGAAAGTTTAAACTTTTACCATAAATCGAGTTTTTAAAAAACTGAATCGAAGCAAGAAAAAAAAATCAGCTCGCAAAGAGTCAAGTTTTACTTTTTAAAACCTATATATTTATTCCCTCTCTAAAACAACCAAATCTTTATTCTGTATAAAAATAAAAAAATATCTATATATTTGGCTAAATATATTCTATTTTATAAAAAATGTAAACTAAAACGTATATTTAATATTTTCACATCTATTGGTTTGATTTCTAAACATTTGTGCTTTTGGTAGAAAAATGCTTCAGACAAAATTTGCAAAATTCCTTTGAATTAGATGAAACATCTTAATTTTTAGGGTTTCGAACTTAAAAGTAAAAACGGAATCATTATAAGATCATTCTTGTGTCCGTCCGTCTATCACAGCCATTTTACTCGTAAACTATACAACGTGGAAAGTTTTAATTTCTCAAAAGTAATAAAGACTATTAACATAAACATGACTACATTATTAAACATTCACAAATACATTTATGGAAGGTGGTAGGAAAGTAAAAATATAGGGTTCAATATGTGGGGTATCGTGTGAAAGGTCTCGTAAAGCTGAACTCAAAAATACATTTATTTTAATTTAGGTATTTTATTTTCAGATATATTGTCGAAAACGTAACGCAAAAATCTGTCACCCTCCCTCAATTTCCGAATCTACTGAAACTAAAATTATGGAAAAAATTGGGATTGTAGGCATTTACATAAACCTTGCAGGAAAACTATAGCAATTACCCTAGGTCACATAGTTTTGAGAAAATCACATTTTTCTCTAATACACAAACGAACTGACCGATCCAAAAATCCTTCCATTTCAAATTTCGTTGTTCGTTTTGATTCAAATTAAAGATGTTTATTTATCTGTTGAACATTTACAGGTTTAATTTCACTTTAAACTGACAAAAAGTGATTAAATCTGTTTTTTAATCAGCTTGCAAAGAGTTAAGTTTTACTTTTTAAAACCTAGATATTTATTCCCTTTCTAAAGAAACCAAATCTTTATTCTGTATAAAAATAAAAAATATCTATATATTTGGCTAAATATATTCTATTTTATAAGAAATGTAAACTAAAACGTATAGGTAATACAATTTCTTTAAAAATGTAGTACATTTTATAGAGTAAAACTTTATTTAGGCGAAAACTAAAAAATGTCAAATATTGTCAAATTTTCTTAAAATATACCTAAACTAACAAAAACATTTTAGAAACTAAAACAAAAGCAAAAATAAACAAAAATAATTTTTATTTTTTTTAACCATTTAAAAAAAAAAAAAAAATCTTCAGAGAGATTTCAAATTTTGTTTGGGTTAAGACATATTTCAAAAATTTTACGATAGATAATATCATTTTTCTTCCATCAACAGTTTTTCAATTTTTTAAAGGAATACTCTATAAAATATACTATTTTTAAAAGAAATTACAACAAATATCTGTTTCCAGAACATATGTACTCAGTAACTCTAACCCGTTTTATAAATATTTTTAACCATTATCTATCTAAAATTAGGTCTTGCAATGGATAAAGTTTTATTTTTCCAACACCATTTTCCATTTAACAATTACATGTTTAATTTCAATCAAGACGGATAAAAAAAATGGTTTGATCAGCTAGTAAAACTTCATTTTTTAACTTTGTTTCGCTTTGTTTATCTATTTTCATTAACTGGTTTAATTTCAATCAAAATGGACAAAAATGGTTTGCAAAGTTTTAATTTGAAACAGTATTACAAATTATTTAACGATTAAACATGGAATTATTTAATGTCAATCAACACAAAACATTGCCAAACATTCCTAAAACATTCACAAAATATTCACCATTCACCAAAACATTCAAACAACTTATAGGACGATCACAAAACATATAGGACTATCACAAAACAAACATATAGGACGATCACAAAACATATAAGACTATCACAAAACATATAGAACGATCAGAAAATATATAGGACAATCACAAAACATATAGGACGATCACAAAACATATAGGACAATCACAAAACATATTGGACAATCACTAAACATATAGGACAATCACAAAACATAAAGGACAATCACAAAACATTCAACAAATCATTGACCAAAACATTCAAACAACAAAATGAATATGCTTTGTGAATATTTTTAACCATTGCCTATCCAAATTAAAGTTTTTTAAATGACTTTCAAAGGGTAAAATTTTATTTTTTAACATTGTTTCAAATTATCTAATAATTAAACATGCGAATGTTTAATTTTAATCAAAACAGACAAAAAGGTCTGATCGGCTTGTAAAATTTCATTTTGTAATACTCTTTCAAATTATCTTAGATTAAACAATTACATGTTTAATTTCAAGTGAAAAAAAACAAAAAGTAATAACCTATTTGAAATTTATACTTAAACTCTTACCTTTTCTTCGTATCCACTGTTTAAAAAAATAGGACACAAGTATAAGTATTCTGTTTTAAAATCCAACGAGGTGGAACCCGTCGAAATTCGACGAAATTATGTATTATTATTTCCGAAGGAGCTGCTTCATTGACTTATAATACACGTACACAATTAATTACAATAAAAATGCATCTTATATTGATCAGTCTACCTCTCAAACAAATATTATAAAAAATACATCTTATATTGATCAGTCTAACTGTAAAACAAATATTATTTTAAGCTAAGATTAACAATATACGGTAAAACTCAGTTGTCCAAATTTTTAAAATTAAACTTTAATCTCATACTTTCATCGGTAAAATATAATAAATGTCAACTATTATGATGAATTTATCAACTGGAGAGTCTTATGTTTGGTATAAATGCGAATGAAAAAAAAAAAAAAAAATTCCAAATTGACACGATTATAGAATTTCACGCGAATTTTAAAACCCGTCGTAATTTTCATCCTCTCAAAATTTAAACACGTACTTCTCATATACGTATTCACTATGTTTAAAAAAAATGGTATTTTGATTTGATCATTTTAAAATCACTTTAACTCAAAACTTTAAGTTTTATTTAACTGATGAATATAAACGAAATAAAACCAAAATCACGGAATTTTATAACAGATGATATATTTTGCAATTTAATTTCTATTTTTTTTTTTTTTTTTTTTTTTTTTTTTTTTTTTTTTCTAATTTTAAGAGAAAATGGGGTGATTTTGTTGCCACAACTACAAAATTCGTACAAAAAACTATAAAAAATTAATATCTCATAAATAAATTGAGATACAGCTTTCAAACAAACTGCATTTAAAAGTACATTTTATTCTCAATACGACTGTGCAAAAATGAAAAATGTGCGATATTTAGAAGTATAAAATTTATAATACCGAAAATTGCAAAACTTAATTGCATGTGAAAGTGTTGGCATTCACAAAATGACGTATGCGTTACGCACAAATAC
Source organism: Maratus speculifer (assembly GCA_964019185.1). Classification (NCBI taxonomy): domain Eukaryota; kingdom Metazoa; phylum Arthropoda; class Arachnida; order Araneae; family Salticidae; genus Maratus; species Maratus speculifer. The sequence goes on from OZ025295.1 coordinate 29,413,523, forward strand.
GTTTGGCTTTTATAATATAGATGTGTAATCCACAAAATCAATACCCAAATATAGTTGAAGCATCCTGATTTAAAATCCAAAAGGTAATCCAGAAATCAATGCACATGATAAAGTGAAGTTTCACCTCTATATATAATGTTAATTACCTATCCAATGCACAAGTACAGTTGAAGTATCCTGATTTAAAATCCAAAGGGTAAAATATCCAATGCAGCACAAATATAGTTGAAGTATCCTAAAGTCCAAAGGATAAAATATCCAATGCAGCCCTCTATTTCAGAGACGTTGATTCAACCATTTGAGAAGCGTGAAATGATTTTTTTTCAGTTGTGCATCCTTTTTTATGCCCAACTAAAACAAAAACAAAAAAAAATTATTTTAATCTGATTCTTAAACGAAAAAAAATTCAAAATAACAAAAAAAAAAAAAAATTTAGAAACTGATTTTTTTTTTTTTTTTTTTTTTTTTTTTTGAGAGAATAATAAATTTGTTTGTGTTTAGTCATAATTGAAAAGTTTTACGATAGATGACATTATTTACAAATTTCTCCTATCAACAGCAGCATCCTATATAAATTATACTACTTTTTTGGTGAAATTGTATAAATTATCTGAACATATACCCATTTCTTATCAATTTTGATCCATTATTTGAATATTTTATTGATTCTAACCGGTTTTGTAGATTTCTTTACTCATTTCCTATCCATTTTGTAAATATTTTTAACCATTTCATATCAAAAGTTTGGTTTTTTAGATCAACTTGCAAAGAGTAAGTATTATTTTTTTAATATCATTTCGTATTATGTATCCATTTAGTATTTACATGCATATTTTCAGTCAAAAATACCAAAAAATGGTTAATTTTGTTTTTTGATCGGCTTGAAAAGGATTATATTTCATTTTGTAGCACAGTTTAATATGGTATAAAATCTACACTTTTGAAATGCATCATTTTCATTTCGTTCCAGGCATTTTTTTTAATATAAAAATGGCTTTTATTGAAACCAATTTTTACTTTGGTGTACGCTAAAAGATTAAAAATTTTTAAATTTTTGAATAGTTGGCAATTGATATGTCACCTCCAATGTATTGAATGATGCCATTTTTTTCTTCTGTAGCTGTTGCCATACTTTTAAAAAATTACCTCTTTTTTCAGCCAATTTTCATTTGGGTGTGCTTTAAAGGGTTAAGCAGTTGAAAATTTTTAAATAAAAGATTGTTAATGTACAAACTCTAATTTGACGTAATCTATAATTTTTTTCTCGAACCGGGCAATTTTTTGTAAATAAATGGCCTTCCTATGAGCCAATTTTCATTTTGGTGTACGCTAAAGGGTTAAAATGTTTTTCAAACCAAAACTAAAAAATTGTTTATAACTTTTAATAACCTATCGAATGATATCATTTTTAAACATTTCACGGTGATCCTTCTATAAAATGAATTTTTGCACTTGAGCCAATTTTCTTTTAAACTTGCATTAAAGGGTTAACAATTTTGAAATTGTTTGATTGTCAGTAATTGATATATGAACTTTAAGGTATGGAATGATATTATTTTTGTCCTGGTGAAGCTGTTGCCGTAATCTAAAACAAAACACCCCTTTTTTGAGCCCATTTTGTCTTTATTGGCTTGCAAAGGGTTAAGTAGTTGAAACTTTATAAATAGTATGTTGGTCATCCTCATTTAACATAATTTATCATTTTTATCTAGTTCCAGCTGAAGGTTTTGAAAATAAATGACTTTTATTGAAAACGATATTCATTTTGGTGTACGCTAAAGGGTTAAAAAAATTTTCAGACACAAACAATTTCAATGTTTACAACTTTTGATAACACATCGAATGATATAATTTTTTTCTTCTGAAGCTGTTACCATACTCTAAAACAAAACACCCCTTTTCTGAACTCATTTTGTTTTGATAGGCTTGCAAAAGGTTAAGTGTTTGAAATTTTATAGATAGCATAAAAGTAATGTAGAAACTCAGTATTATCACAATATACAATTTTTACCTAGTTCCCCCTGATTGTTTTGCAAATAATCTGTTTTCATTTCAGCCAATTTTCATTTTCGCGTACGCTCAAGGATTAAATTTTTTTTTTCAAACCAAAACTAAAAAATTGTTTACAACTTTTGATAACCTATCGAATGATATCATTTTTATACGTTTCCAAGCGATCCTTTTATAAAATGAAATTTTGCTCTTGACCAGATTTTGTTTTCAACGTACGCTAAAAGGTTAACAATTTATAAATTTTTGGATAGTCGATAAAGAATACATTTTATCAAAAGTAACGAAATGTATAATTTTTTTTCTGGTAAAGCTTTTACCATACTCTAAAACAGGATACGCCTTTTTTGAGCCCATTTTGTTTTGACCGGCCCTCAAAGGGTTAAGTGTTTGAAACTTTATAAATACTATGTTGGTAATGTACTCATCCTCATCAAACATAATAACCAGTTTTAACCAGTTTCGGCTGATAGTTTTGTAAATAACTGCCTTTTATTGAATATGATTTTCATTTTGGTGTACGCTAAAGGGTTAAATATATTTATTTTTTAGATTATTGGTAATTGATGTACCAACTAAAACACATCGAATGATATAACTTTTTTTCTTCTGAAGCTGTTGCCATACTCTAAAAACAAAACACCCTTTTCTGAACCCATTTTGTTTTCATCGACCTGCAAAGGATTAAGTGTTTAAAATGTAATAAACAACATAAAAGTAATGTACTCACTCCAAATTATCATAATATACAATTTTTATCTAGTTCGCCCTGATTTTTTTGGATATAAATGAAATTCATTTAAGCCAATTTTCAATTTGGTGTACGCTCAAGGGTTAAATATTTTTTCAAACAAAAACTAAATAATTGGCTATAGCTTTTGACAACCTATCAAATGATATCATTTTTATACATTTCCACATAGTCCTTCTATAAAATGAAAAAATTCCATTTTAACCAGTTTTCTTTAAAAGTACACCAAAAGGTTAACAATTTTTTAATTTTTGGATAGTTTATAATTGATATATCAGTCTTAAGGTATGAAACGATACCCTTTTTTTCTGGTCAAGCTGTTGCCATAAGCTAAAACAGAGTACCCCTTTTTAACTAATTTTCATTTTAATCGGCCTTAAAAAGGTTAAGTGTTTGAAATTTAATAAATAACATAAAAGTAATGTACTCATCCTAATTTATCAAAATAAACAACTTTTATTTCGTTCCCCCTGATTGTTTTTTAAATAAATAGCATCCTTTCGAATTTACATTTTGAAGTACGCTGAAGGGTTAACTTTTTTTTTCAAACAGAAACAATTTTAAAATTTACAACTCTTGAAAACAAATCGAATGATATCGTTTTTAATCATTTTCGCAGAGTCCTTCTATAAAATGAAAAATTCCATTTTAGCCAGTTTTCATTAAATGTACGCTAAAGGGTTAACAATTTTTAAATTTTTCAATAGTTGGTAATTGATGTAACAACTCTAACATATCGAACGATACCATTTTTTTCTGTTCACGCTATTAACATGCATTAAAACAGAATACACTTTTTTGAACCCATTTTCTTTTGATCGGCCTGCAAAGGGTTAAGTGTTTAAAATTTAAAATACGGTACATAAATAATGTATTTATACTAAATTATCACAATGCACCATTTTTATCTAGTTCCCCTTGATTGTTTTTTTTTAATAAAAAGCATCATTTTAGCCAATTTACATTTTGCTGTACGCTCAAGTGTTAAGTTTTTTTTCAAACAGAAACAATTTCAAAATTTACAACTCTTGAATACATTTCGAATGACTTCATTTTTAACCATTTCCAGGTAATGCTTTTGTAATAAAACTTGTTTTCATTTCAGCCAATCTTTTCAATTTGCACCGACTGGTGGTACAAAACATTAATTAAAATTTTTTTTCGAGGATAGTTTGATTTTATAAATCATTTCCGTTCGTTGGATATGCTACTCGACCAATTTTGTCCAAAATTAAAATTTTTTAATTTCGGTGTCGCCAATTTTGCCGAAATTGGTGATAAATACTATTTATTCAAATTTTCCAACTATATTCTGACTATTGAGAAGACGTCTAGTGATTTGATAGGTAACATGACTATGTTTTGTCCAAAAATGAAAAAGTTGTTTGAAACATCAGATATTTTTAGTTTTTTACCCAATTTTGCTACTGGCTAAACAAATGAAATATTTTAACTTTTTTCGGTATATTCCGATTATTTACACTATTTCCGTTCGTTGGATATGCTACTCGACTATGTTTATTCCAAAAATAAAAGAGTTATAATTTTTGAACCAAAATTGGCTACTGGCTAAACAAATGAAAAAGTTTTTAATTTTTCAGTACATTTTGATTATTTAAAACATATCCGCTAGTTCAAGACCAAACTTGACGATATTTATTACAAAAATAAAAAAGTTGCATTTTTGTACCAAATCGTAATTTTGGTTCCATGCAAATCAAAAATTTAAAATTTTTCAAGTATGTTCCGACTATTGAAAAGATGTCTGCTGGTTTGATAGGTAACACGACTATGTTTTCTCAAAAAAATGAAAAAGTTTTTTGAAACTTCAAAAAATTTCAGTTTTTTTATCCAATTTTGCTACTGGCTAAACAAATGAAAAAATTAAACTTTTTTCGGTATATTCCGATTATTTAAAACATAACCGCTAGTTCAAGAACAAACTTGACGATATTTATTACAAAAATAAAAAAGTTACATTTTTGTACCAAATCGTGATTTTGGTTCAATGCTAATCAAAATTTTTAAATTTTTCGAATATATTTTGACTATTGAGAAGATGTGTGGTGGTTTGATAGGTAACACGACTATATTTTCTCAAAAAATGAAAAAGTTGTTTGAAACTTCAAAAAATTTCAATTTTTTTACCCAATTTTACTATTGGCTATACAAATGAAAATTTTAAACTTTTTTCGGTAAATTCCAATTATTTAAAACATATCCGCTAGTTCAAGACCAAACTCGACGATATTTATTACAAAAATAAAAAAGTTGCATTTTTGTACCAAATCGTGATTTTGGTACAATGCAAATTTAAATTTTTAAATTTTTCAACTATATTCGGACTATTGAGAAGATGTCCGGTAGTTTGATAGGTAACACGACTATATTTTCTCAAAAAATGAAAATGTTGTTTGAAACATCAAAAAATTTCAGTTTTTTTTACCCAATTTTGCTATTGGCCATACAGATGAAAAATTTAAACTTTTTTCGGTATATTCCAATTATTTAAAACATATCCGCTAGTTCAAGACCAAACTTGACGATATTTGTTACAAAAATAAAAAAGTTGCATTTTTGTACCAAATCGTGATTTTGGTTCCATGCAAATCAAAATATTTAAATTTTTCAACTATATTCCGACTATTGAAAAAATGTCTGCTGGTTTGATAGGTAACATGACTATGTTTTCTCAAAAAATGAAAAAGTTATAATTTTGAATGACAATACTCTGAATAATAATATTATTAATAATAATAATAAATAATAAATAATAAATAAAACTTACTTGGTAAAATGTTATCCAATATTTAAAATCCAAAGTTTATGTAGATAACAAAACATTTCCGATGATCAATATGTATTTTATCCACAAAGATTTTCAAATACACGTCACATTTTAATATAAACACACTGTTCAGTAGATTTCATAGTAAAGTCCACAAAATTAAAAGCACAAATATTATTTAGAAGTATCCATATGTTTCAATCCATCAAATAATCCAAAAAATTGAAGTATTCACAAGTTAAAATCCAGTTCAAGGGAGGAGCATGGTTCCGGAGATGTTTAAGCAACCAGTTGAGGACCAAAAAATGATATTTTTCATCTGTGCACCTGTTTTTATGCCAGGCTAAAAAAAATATATTTCTGTTTTAAATTCTGATTTATAAAATGGAAGGATTTCATTGGTTAATAATGATGCAATCATTTTGATTATCCAATCAGGTTCATTTTTTAAAAAATGAATCTGATTTTAATTATTTTTTAGAAAAAAAATAAACCAGACATCGTCTGAAATTTGATAATTAATAGCCTCATTAAATATGATAATTAATTGCTATTTTTAGAATTCCAGGAATTTAGTCTAGACTTTATGTCTCCTTCACCAGACATATTGTCTGAAATTTGATAATTAATGATATTTAATAACCCATTGTTTTAAGATATAAAACTTGAGCGATTAATTGTCAAAGGTTAAAATATTTTTAATAGCCTAATTAAAATTCCTTTTGCATGGTTTATTGTATAAATAATTACAGTTGAATAAATAAAAGTAAATAAATCATTTTTAATGAGCAATTAATTATCAAATTTCAGACAATATGTCTGGTTTATTTTTTTTTCTAAAGAATAATTAAAATCAAATTCATTTTTTTCAAAATGAACCTGATTGGATAATCAAAATGATTACATCATCATTAACCAATGAAATCCCTCCATTTTATAAATCGGAATTTAAAACAGAAATATATTTTTTTAAACTAGGTATAAATAGCGATGCACAGCTGAAAAATGTCATTTTTCGGTCTTCAACTGGTTGCAATAACAGGTCTCGAAATGTGCTCATGCTCTGTACTGGATTTAAACATATGGATACTTCTAAATAATATTTGTGCTTTTAATTTTGTGGACTTTACCATGAATTCAACTGAACAGTGTGTTTATATTAAAATATTATGTGTATTTGAAAATCTTTGTGGATAAAATACATATTGATCATCGGAAATGTTTTGTTATTTACATAAACTTTGGATTTCAAATATTGGATAACACTTTACCAAGAAAGTTTTATTTATTATTTATTATTATTATTCAGAGTATTGTCACTCAAAATTATAACTTTTTCATTTTTTGAGAAAACATAGTCGTGTTACCTATCAAACCAGCAGACATCTTCTCAATAGTCGGAATATAGTTGAAAATTTTAAAAATTTTGATTTGCATTGTACCAAAATCACGATTTGGTACAAAAATGCATCTCTTTTATTTTTGTAATAAATATCGTCGAGTTTGGTCTTAAACTAGCGGATATGTTTTAAATAATTGGAATATACCGAAAAAAGTTTAATTTTTCATTTGTATGGCCAATAGCAAAATTGGGGAAAAAACTGAAATTTTTTGATGTTTCAAACAATTTTTTCATTTTTTGAGAAAATATAGTCGTGTTACCTATCAAACCACCAGACATCTTCTCAATAGTCGAAATATACTCGAAAAATTTAAAAATTTTGATTTGCATTGAACCAAAATCACGATTTGGTACAAAAATGCAACTTTTTTTGTTTTGTAATAAATACCGTCAAGTTTGGACTTGAACTAGCGGATATGTTTTAAATAATCGAAATGTACTGAAAAATTTAAAACTTTTTCATTTGTTTAGCAGCCAATTGTTTTCAGTAGCCAATTTTGGTTCAAATATTACAACTTTTTTATTTTTTGAATAAACATAGTCCAGTAGCATATCCAACGAACGGAAATGTTTTAAATAATTTGAATATGCCGAAAAAAGTTTAAATTTTTCATTTGTTTAGCCAGTAGCAAAATTGGGTAAAAAACTGAAAATTTTTGATGTTTCAAACAACTTTTTCATTTCTGGACAAAATATAGTCAAGTTACCTATCAAACCACAAGACATCTTCTCAATAGTCGGAATATAGTTGAAAAGTTTGGATAAATAGTATTTATCACCAATTTTGGCAAAATTGGCGACACCGAAATTTAAAATTTTTATTTTTGGACAAAATTGGTCAAGTAGCATATCTAACGAACGGAAATGATTTATAGAATCAAACTATACTCGAAATTTTTTTTTAATTAATGTTTTGTACCACCAGTGGGTGCAAATTCAAAAAATTGGCTGAAATGAAAACAAGTTCTATTACAAAAGCATTACCCGGAAATGGTTAAAAATGGTGTCATTCAAAATGTATTCAAGAGTTGTAAATTTTGAGATTGTTTCTATTTGAAAAAAACTTAATCCTTTAACGTACAGCAAAATGTAAATTGGCTAAAATGATGCTGTTTATTAAAAAAACAATCGAGGGGAACTAGATAAAAATGGCGTATTGTGATAATTTAGTATAAATACAATATTTACATACCGTATTTTAAATTTTAAACTCTTAAACCTTTGCAGGCCGATCAAAAGAAAATGGGTTCAAAAAAGGGTATTGTGTTTTAACGTATGGTAATAGCGTGGCCAGAAAAAAAGGTATCATTCGATATGTTAGAGTTGATACATCAATTACCAACTGTTCAAAAATTTAAAAATTGTTAACCCTTTAGCGTACATTTAATGAAAACTGGCTAAAATGGAATTTTTCTTTTTATAGAAGGACTATGAGAAAATGATTAAAAACGATGTCATTCGATTTGTTTTCAAGAGTTGTAAATTTTAAAATTGTTTCTGTTTGAAAAAAAAGTTAACCCTTGAGCGTACGGCAAAATGTAAATTGGCTGAAAGGATGCTGTTTATTTAAAAAACAATCAGGGGGAACGAAATAAAAGTTGTGTATTTTGATAAATTAGGATGAGTACATTACTTTTGTGTTATTTATTAAATTTCAAACACTTAACCCTTTTCAGACCGATCAAAATGAAAATTAAGCAAAAAGGGGTACTCTGTTTTAGCTTATGGCAACAGCTTTACCAGAAAAAAGGGTATCGTTCCATAACTTAGGACTGATGTATCAATAATAAACTATCCAAAAATTAAAAAATTGTTAACCCTTTGGTGTACTTTTAAAGAAAACTGGTTAAAATGGAATTTTTTCATTTTATAGAAGGACTATGCGGAAATGTATAAAAATGATATCATTTGATAGGTTGTCAAAAGTTATAAACAATTATTTAGTTTTTGTTTGAAAAAAAATTTAACCCTTGAGCGTACACTAAATTGAAAATTGGCTTAAATGAATTTCATTTATATCCAAAACAATCAAAGGGAACTAGATAAAAATTGTATATTACGATAATTTACAGTGAGTACATTACTTTTATATTGTTTATTAAATTTCAAACACTTAACCCTTTGAAGGCCGATGAAAACAAAATGGGTTCAGAAAAGGGGTGTTTTGTTTAGAATATGGCAACAGCTTCAGAAGAAAAAAAATTATATCATTCAATGTGTTAGAATTGATACATCAATTACCAACAATCTAAAAAATTAAATATATTTAACCCTTTAGCGTACACCAAAATGAAAATCATATTCAATAAAAGGCAGTTATTTACAAAACCATCAACCAAAACTGATTAAAAATTAAAATTGATAAGAAATGGGTTCAGAAAATAGATAATTTATACAATTTCACCAGAAAAAGTAGTATAATTTATATAGGATGCTGTTGATAGGAGAAATTTGTAAATAATGTCATCTATCGTAAAACTTTTCAATTATTACTAAACAGAAACAAATTTATTATTATCTCTTTAAAAAAAAATCTAAAAAAAATTTTTTTATCTTGAATTTTTTTGTTATTTTGAATTTTTTTTTCGTTTAAGAAAGAGATTAAAATTTTAAAATTAAAAAAAAAAATGTTTTAGTTGGAGATAAAAGAGGATGCACCGCTGAAAAAAAATCATTTCACGCTTCTCAAGTGGTTGAATCAACATCTCTGGAATAGAGTGTGGCATTGGATATTTTACCCTTTGGATTTTAAATCAGGATACTTCTACTATACATGTGCATTGATTCCTGGATTACACATTGGATTTTAAAACAGAATACTTATACTTCTGCCCTATTTTTTGGATTACAGATTGGAATATAGTGAATACTAAAAAATAAACTTACCCTCATGGATACTTCAAACATATTTGTGATGCATTGGTTTAACATCTCTGAACACATTGGATAATAAAACCAGGATACTTGAAATATACTTGTGCATGGATTTTTGGACTATATATAAGATTTAAAGATCGTAGGCATAACATAAATCTTTGAAAGTATCATTGTTCTGAAATCTGAAATCTGAAATATCATTGTTCTGAAATCTTTTTAAGAAAGATGTTAAAATCAGATTCTAACATTCATCTTATATATTCAATTTAAAGTTCGTAGGCATAACATAAAACTTTTGAAAGTATCATTGTTCTGAAATTTGAAATTTGAAATCTGAAATTTGAAAGTATCATTGTTCTGAAATTTGAAATCTGAAATCTGGAATATCATTGTTCTGAAATCTTTTTAAGAAAGATGTTAAAAAGGATTTTTTATGTTAAAGCATTTGTATATATACTGTTTAAAAAAAAAAAAAAAAAAAAAAAAAAAAAAACGTTTTTATTGGATACTTTGTTGTGTAAACCGTTTTCATTGAATAGCAATTTTAATGATGCTTTGTGAAATGCGTAATTTTATTTACATTTCAATTTTTTGTATTTTTTTTTCTTTCTTCAAATCATGACCAAAGTAATTATTTGCGCTTGTTTTCATTATTTCAACTTGAAGATCGAATTCATAATACATCATTTTTTGAAATTTTCTAAGTCTGGAGTCTCTTTATAAAGGGAATTCTTTAAGGGCCATTTTAAAGGTGTTCTATTAAACTTAGATGAAAATTGCAAAGCATAGCAATTGCAAGCACAGATAAGCACAGCTTCAATACCAAAATTTTTAATGTAATTTTTATTCTACAGCGGCAATTTTTTCTCTGATATAAATGTTATACTTCATTAAAGAGCTGTAACTTCATTATTAGTTTCAGTAAAATACATGTACTTTTTGATATGCAATTCGAATAATTCAGTTCTAGGGTATGAACATTATAAGACAATTTTTATATAACAGTTCTACGCAGCGAAAATTCAGACTGAAGTCAGAAAGATAAGAAAATTCTGAAATATATTAAAAACGAAATATACTAGAAAACAATTATCGAATTGAAGCATATAATGATGACACACAGATATCGTTAAAAAATTGTTTTGCTTTCTATTAATTTCAATAAAAGATTACGACGTATTTAATTTAAAAAAATGCATATTTTACAGAAATCTGGCTGAATTATGAAGTTATTAAAACTTTTTACTTTATAGAGATAACTAGTTATATTGTTTAAAATGGGAAATTATGAAAAAAAAAAATCCAGAGTTTAAAGAGAATTTCGGAGAAACGGTTTCATATACTGTGCATGTTAGAAGAAAATCATTTGTCATGTAAGTGCGAATTGCATTTGTATTAAAATGTTATGAAAAAAAGGGTAAGTACTTGGAATAACTTTTATAAGGGAACCATGAAAACTAAACATATTTATCACTATTGCTGTTAGTCCAAAAAGAAATCCTATGACAGGAAAGTTTTTAAAAGTTCATTTTTACTTAAGTACATTGTAAACTAATTTGTCTTTACCTAAAAATATATATATATATATATATATATAAGACAGTAGTAGATAGACTTAATGTGTGTAAGAAAATAAAATTATGCGCCAAAGTGCTATAATTTTTAAAAATTAGTTAAAAGAACCGAATTATATGTGCAAAAATGAAATCACGGTAAAGTTTCCTATTGTGAAAAAATACGATATGCAAAGATGATCTGAGAATATGCACGTGAAAATTATCTAAAATTTTCCAAAAGTACAAAACTTGAGAAAAAACAAACTGCAATGATAATAAAAATTATGATGATTTTAATTTTCATAATTTTTATAAACAAATTATGCTCTTATGCTTAGAATCATCCATTTATTGATGCGAAATCTCCAGTTCAATCCCCTTATATATCTCTTGACAATGAAGAAAAAAAATACCGACCAAAAATATTTACCTTTTTATAATTAAAAAAATATTTCTTAAAGATTAAAAAAATATATTTTTTAAATGTTTAAAAATATTTTTTTTAATATTACATTTTTTTAAATATATAAAAAAATATTTTTTTAATGTTTAAAAATATTTTTTTAATATTAAATTTTTTTAAATATAAAAAAAAATATTTTTATATTTATTTTTTAAATTTTATTTATTTATTTATTTTATTATTATTATTATTATTTTAAGGGTTATATATGGGGATTGAAATGAAGATTGAAGATTCGGTAACAATGATTCTAAACGTAAACATAATTGTCCACATCTCCCGTCCCATAGCAGATCTTAATTCTATAAGCTATGAGCCACATTTTGTTAAACTTACTAATCATGTTGTTCGCCAAGAAAACATGATCGGCTGTTTTCGAGATGTTTATAATCATTGCACTTCGTTTTTTCTCAAGTTTAATGCCTTCGGCTATTTTTGGATAATTCCTACATGCATATTTTCTGATACCGAACAAAATAGAGTATCTCTTGGTGTTGTTTTCAGCTCAACCTTATATCATGCTGTTTCGTATTTGCACGTAAATACCTCTGCTACATCTACTGTACAAAATAGTGGGACAGTCTCATCCCGACATATAGTTCATGTGAACTTAATATTCTTCAACTTCGGAATCATTTATACAAACCAAATTTTCACAATGAGTAACATTACAGTCATATTGAGTTTGCACATATAACTTGATACTTTAAGTAAGATGAAGTATCTAAATGGAACATGGGGCATAATGTTATTGACTACCATAATTTCAATCTGTACAAATAATTTACAGAATTTTTATTTATTGATAGTTATGTAAAACAGTATGTACTATTAAAAACTTTTTTCAATTTCATAACGTGTTCGTCTTATTTTTATTTCAATATTTTTTCCACGAATACTACGTACAAACTATTCATAATGTATATACTTTTTCATTGTATTAGTTCTTATACCTTTTTATTTTATAGATATAGCTGGTTACATTATTTAAAAAGGAATATTATGAGAAAAAAAAACATCCAGTGTTTAAAGAGAATTTCAGAGAAACGGTTTTATATTCTGTGCAAATTAGAAGAAAATCATTTTCACACAAGCATTCAGACTGGACTTAGAAAAAGAATACAGTTGAAGATAGTAGATAAAATTACTAAATTAAGGAGTACAGTAAGACCACACAGATTAAAGCAATTGGAACGAATACAAAAAACTTTCTAAAGAAGTTTACTACAGATAATTAATTAAAAATATTATTTTAATTAATTTTAAAAGGGGTAAGTATTTTGTAAACTAAAAAAGTATTTTGAATAACATACACATATCGACAAAATTAATCAAAAATTATAATCATCACTTAAACAATATATTCAGTTCATCAAAAATCTGCAAACAAGTTTTAATTAAAGCGATGAGCTCTGAAATACATTTATAGTTTTTAGATTATCATAGTTAAAAGAAGTCAGTTTTAACTTCATTATAAATTTTAGTTCAAGTAGATAGACGTTTACGCTATATAATTGAATTAATTTAGATCTAACATAACATTAAAATATTTTTTACGTGAATATTTCATCAATTTGTACACAAAACAGAGAAAAATATTTAAAAAAGGAAAATCCTAAATATACTAACTAAATTTAAGAATAAAATAAGAAAATGTACAATAATCGTATTTGATAAAAGGACTGGAAGACAGATTTTTTTATATATATATAATTTTGTAAATAAGCCTAGAACTTGAATAATTTGTGAAAGTTTTCTTGGTTTGGGATACATATTAATAAACTGAACTAGGAAGTTATCAAAAAGTTTACTTTAGATAAGTAATTTCTACTATAACTCTTTATGTTGAAAAATATGAAAAAGAAAACCCATAAAGTATTTATATTGAAATACTGAGAAATAATTTCATTGCTTGAGAGGCTAGAACGTAATATCTTGCACATGTAAGCATTTTGAAAATTATTTAAAAAATAATTTTAGGCAAATAACTACTTAGAATAAATATTTTAATAAAAAAATATAAAAATAAAAAGGAAGTATTTATAGTGAATTCATGAGAATTACTTTTATGTAGTGAACAGAAGTTAGAAAGAAATCTTTCACACATAATCATTTAGACTAAACTCAGAAAAACATGGCAGAAGTACAAATGCTCTAAAAAAGAAAAAAAAATGTAGATTGAAATAACACCATATAGGTTAAGCGTATTTGGGAATTATTTGGAAAGCTTTATTTTGAAAATATGACGATTTCTTGTACTATGTGTAAAATATTGTTTGGTATCAGACGCCATACAACTGTAGATTAAATTATGAAGTTATTAAAACATTCCACTTTAAAGAAATAACTGCTATTGGTATTTATACAGAAAGAAAATGAAAAATATTATCAATTATTTAAAGACAATTCATAAGGATTTTTTTTAGCCTGTATAATTTAGAAAGAGGTCTTTCATACATAAGCAATAAGGTAAAGTGGATAAGTAGGGAATATTTTATTTAAAATGTCTAGTACTTTTTCATAAGAGTAATATTTGCTTTATTGAATAACATACATTCCATTATTAAACAAAGAGAAGAGTAATAACTTGAAAAAGCAGTAGATATTTTGAATAAATAAATTCCTATGACTAGCATCCAATAGTCTAAACTCTTACATTCTAAAAAGTTGAAATAAAATAAGCTTTCAAACGACCTACTTAGTTTTTTTTTTTTTTTTTTTTTTTTTTTTTTATGGATTAGTCGGAATTTTGATATTTTCAAATTATAGAGTAAAATTATACAAAATATTGTAAGTCTTTTTCGGATTGATGTGAAATACTTTCTGCTATTTTGAAAAAATGATGACCGATCATAATTTGTAAGAATTTTCCTTTTATAAAATTTTATACAAGTGTAGACTAACAGTTTACACAAATGAAAACTAACGTTTTATACGAGTGTAGACTATGTTTAGACATAATGATGTTAGTGAAAATGTTCACAACAGATAAGTGCTAATTTTATTTAAATTAAAAAGTTGTGAAAAAAAGATAAGTACTTTTTTAAGGGGCCGTGAACAAAAAAGATATTTTTCATTATTTATGTTAGTCCAAAAAGGAATCCTGTGCCAGGAGAGTTTTTAGAGGTTTAGTTTTACTTACGTACATTGGAAACTAATTTGTCTTTACTTAATAAAATAAATAAAAAAGACCATAGTAGATAGACTTGATGTGAGACAGAAAATAAAATTATGCGCCAAGTGCCATTTCGAAGCTCCATAATCTTTAAAAATTATTTAAAGAACCGAATTATATGTGCAAATTTGAAATCACGGTGAAGTTTCCTATTGTGAAAAAATACGATATGCATACCTGAGAATATGTTCGTGAGAATTATTTAAAACCATCCTAAGGTATAAAACTTGAGAAAAAAATGAATTGCAATGATGATAAAAATAATGATGATTAATATAATCAAATTATGCTCTAATGTTTAGAATCATCGATACGAAATCTTCAGTTCGATCTCTTTTATTTCTGTTGATCCTTAAAAAAAGAAAAACACACACACACCCAAAAATAAATAAATAAATATATTTATTATTTTTTTAATTAAAAAAATATTTTTTAAAGATTAAAAAATATATTTTATTAATATTTAAAAATATTTCTTTTTAATATTAAAAAAACTATGTATGTATTTTAAATATTAATTATTTTAAAATATTTAAAGATATTTTTTCTTATTAAAAATTATACATTTTTTAAGTATTGAAAAAATATTTTTTAATAGATTTTTTATTTATTTATTTTGAAGGATTATATATGGGGATTGAAATGAAGATTTAAGATTCGGTAGCAATGACTCTAAACATAAACATAATTTGTCACATTTCTTCTCCCATGGCGGTTCTTAACTCTTCATGCAATCCGCCGCATTTTGTTAACCTTATTAATCATGTTGTTGCAAATTCCCCTCGGACTAAAAGATTAGTCCGGTAGCGTACGAGAAGAAATTTACCCACTGAATCAATTTAAGGGATTAAATAATATTTATTTACACAAAGTCTTATTTAAATAGTAAAATTAATCAGTCGTGCATTTTTTTCAGGGGTGAGTTCTGAGTCTTGTGCGAGTGTTCCCAGAACACAGAAAGTTTACAATTGTAGTCTTACGGTCTTTAGATTGACCAATTCACGTGTCATATACACAAAGGTCACCGTGGACCTCGACGAATTTTGCTTCCTTCCCTCCTCCTTGTACGAGGAAAATCTTTCTCCAGAATCTCACTGGACTGCCTGTCTGATCCCAGGCTTTTTTTCAACACACCACCGAAGGTCTCTGGTGTCCTCACTTGAAAAGCAACCTGAATAGGGAGGGACCCTCTAGAACATATTAGAGCACCTCCACATGATGTCAGTCTTAACGTCTTCTATAATTGGTCACCTCAAAATGCTGATGTCACGTACAAACTACCGTGAGAAAAACTAACACCTGTTGGGTTTCAACATGAAAGCATTCGGCGGCACCTTTACACAAATTCTGAGAAAATATTTGCTGTCTAAACCAAAGTGCTCTCTTGTCAACGAAAAAAACTTCAACTTGTGCGGCCCAATATTTCTAAGAAACAGCACAATGACAAGCTCCCACGTAGGCAATTCAATTTGTAAAGTTCAATTCTTTACAATGTTGTTCACCAAGAAAACAGGATCGGCTGTTTCCGAGATGTTTATCATTGTTGCACTTCGTTTTTTATCAAATTTTATTCCTTCAGATATTTTTGGATAATTCCCACAGGTATATTCTCAGATATCGAACAAAATAAAGTGTCTCTTGGTGTTGCTTTCAGCTCAACCATGTTTCACGCTGTTTCGTATTTGTGTTTGAATACTTCTACTACATCTGCTGTGCAAAATAGTAGTATAGTCTCATCCAGACATATAGTTCATGTTAACTTAATATTCTTCAACTTTGGAATCATCTCTACAAACCAAATCTTCATAATGAGGAACATAAAAGTCATCTTAAGTTTGCATATTTAACTTAGACACTTTAAGCAATTTTAAAATATTGCGGAGCATCTAAATGGAACATGGGGCATAATGTTATTGTCTACCATAATTTCAATCTGTACAAATAATTTATTGAATTGTTAAATATTGATTTTGTCATGTAAGACAGCATGTACCATTAAAAACTTTTTGCAATTTCGTAATATGTTCGTCTGATTTTTATTTTAACATTTTTTTCCCCAGTGCTATGTACAAACTGTTGAGAATGTGTATATTTTTTCCGTGTATTAGTTCTTACACCAGCGAACAATAATAAATATAGAAAAAATAAACATATATTAAATAAACAATCATTTTTTTTAATACAAGTATTTACTAGTAGCATTTACATTGGGAAATAATTTAATTAATATCTTTTTTAGTGAAAATTTCTCAGAAAAAGTTTAGTTTCAAACTTGGGAACAGAACTTTGAAAAGAGTTTGAAGACAACCTATTAATTTTAAAAATATTTTCAGATCGTGTACTATTTTTGAGAGATTTTTTTTTTTTTTTTTTTTTTTGGGATTTATCACAAATGTATATTCATTGATGAGATTATTACTTTATTAAAACTTTAGACATTTTTTTTAATAAAATTTATATTTATTAAATCATATAAATAAGAAGTTGTTTCTCAACCAAAATTTCTGATATAAAGTTTTGTTTCAAAATTTTCTTGGAACTTTACTTTGAAAAGATTTAGAAGTATTATTTTTTATATTTGAAAATACTACTAGAACTTGTATTTGAGAGATTTCAATCTGTGGGAATTAACACAAATGTACATTCACTGATGAAATTATAATTATTATTATTATTATTATTATTATACTTTATACAAGTTTTACTAGTAGCATTTACCTAGCGAAATCATCGAAGTAAATGGGTGTTTTGTAACAAGAAATTCCTAGAAAAACTTTCATTTCAAATTTTTCATGGAACCTAACTTTGGAAAAAGTTAGAAGACTTTCTATTAATTTTGAAAATTTGTATCCAGAATTTGTATTGTTTTTGAAAAATTCTTTGTTTGGATTTTAGCACAAATGTAAATTCACTGATGAAAGTTATTTAACATTTTTATGCCAAATGTAACTTTAGAATTAAGCTGGAAATTAATGTTCCTTAAAAGGATTCGCAAATGTTTTAGATTAATAAGCATACTAAGTTAATTGGAAAAGATATGAATAATATGACAATTCTTCTTAAAATTATGGAATATATCTTCTTATATAATATCCACCAAACATGGATTTTTGAGAGAATATTTTTACGAGAGATGAATTTTCAGCTTTATCATTTAATTTAGGGTGTATTCTAATCCAAACTATTTATTTTCTGAATTATTTTTAAATTCATTTTTCCTCTCAAACGCATCAAACTGGCAAATTCTCTTATTAAGAAACTTCATAATGTGCCATGCTTATCGTTTGTTTGATAAAAGCAGAAAATATTGCAAAAAATGCTGTGAAAGATGGTGTTTCGAACCGAATTTTTCGAAGCAAGATATCTGGGAACGAAAAAAAAAATGGTCGTACTGAGAAAATAATTGTTTATAAATCAAATTCTAAATGAAGTGAGCGAAAAATGAAATCACACGTTTCTTATACATCTCTTCATAAATTACCTCAACAAGTTTCATGTTTTCACTTTTAAAAATAAATCTAAAAATGTTTCAGAAAATTTTCAGAAGTTAAAGGGGCGAAAATATATTTTTGAATACACCCTTAAACAACTTCCATAAATAACGATTAAGTAACTAATTTGCTGAAAAAATATAACATTTTTTCCGACTTTGTATTATCTTTTCCATCATCACTTTACTCATAGGAACAATATATTCACAGTTCTTGCTATAGTTAAGGTAGTTTTGCACCGAACTCCAAAAGGTAATTAAAAAAATAAAATAAAATAAAATAAAATAAAATAAAAATAAAAAAATTGTAATTTAAGAAATTACACCAACCATTTGAAAAATGTTTCACTCGAAACATTCATCTATCATTTTAAGCTAAATACCAGTTGTTTTATTGTGTATTATCCGTGCCACTGCTACAAAATATAAATGACTTTACACATGCTGCAATTTGAAGGTACGGTTCGTTTAAGTTACATCACTCCATTGTCGCCAAGCATAAAAGTTGGCGACAAAAAAACATTTCAAACTATGTAACATTGTTGGTGCGAAAGTAATCATTATTAAAATACAGCTTCGGCATATACTGTTATACTTGTAAGACTTTGGCATATACTGTTTGATTTTACAGAGCAGAATTTTGGTGATGGAGGTTTTAAACCAAAGTCGATCGCAGCACATGCATCTGTGAATGGATCCATCAGGCATTGAATCAAAAAAGTTTTTTCCAGTTTTTCCCAAGCCGATTGCTTTTTAGTTTTCTTTTTAGGTGGTGGAAAATCAAGAGTAATAGCTATAACATTTTCCGGCTTGTTAGAATCACTATTGGCACTCAAATTTTCCTGGTTAGAACCGACCGATTGTAAAACGCCATGGCTAGTGGATTGGTTGCCCTCGAGACATGGTGTTTTACAATTAATCGGTTCGGCATTAAATTGCTTCCTTTTTCGTGATCGCCGTTCAACACGTAATTGGTTTTCAGCGGCTCGATAATCTTTTGATTTTCTCGTTTTCTGCATTGAAAGACGTTTTTGCGCCAAACCAAATATAGTACTACTTAGTTATCCCTTCGAACAATTTCGCCAAATGATACGAATCGCCAAACTAAAAGCAACTTATACACGTTGACTAAATTTTTATTTTAAATAACAAAAGAACAAATAAATTAGTAAAACATTAATAAAAAGTCGAAATAAAAATCACTTTATGATTGTTTAAGTACGCGTATTGTGTTTAATGTCATTGAATGCGACATTCACGGTCATTCATTTTTTTGGCTTCGGCTTTTTCCATATCTGTTAATTTCCGTCTACCCATTTTTAAATTTGTTAGTTTTCTCCTTTATTACAACGATTTTAAATATTTTAATTTCCTATTTAAATAAAAATTCTTTTAAAAGTAAAGAATTTAATTTAAATTCAAATAAAAATTCTTCTAAAAGTAAAGAATTTAATTTAAATTCAAACACCGAAAACAACAACCATTTTTCAATGGTTAAAAAAAAAAAAAAAAAAAAAAAAAAAAAAAAAAAAAATTGGGGGGAAAGAGTTGTAAGACTTAATTAATTTCGATTTCTCTAAGCCTGTTCAAAACTTTGCGAAAATTTTGAGGTGTTTAAAGGTTTTGAGGTGCAAACATAACTTAAATTACGTTTGATACTTCAACTGACATTTAAAAAAAAAATTTCTTATTTTCGACTTTTTTTTTTTTTTTTTTTTTTTTTTTTTTTTTTTTTTTTTACATTTTTTAAATATTAAAACATTACTATTTTTGCAATTATTAACAGGACTTAACTTTTCACTCTGAGTATGTCAAATAAGTTTTAGGGAAGCACCAGGATTTTATGCCGGACCCTCGTCCTGCAATGTTCGCATGAGCAACCGGTATAAACCGGCTCAACAAATAAAACAAGTCATCAAGAAAACAACCCAAAACAACAGGAATTGATTTTCTGAGTTTACGGAACAAGCCTAAAAATCTAATATTAGTTATCAAAAAAGTTTAATATATTCAATTCATGAGAAAAGGTTTCATAGTTTGTAAAAGTTAAAACTTAATCATTCGCACATAAGAATTTATGCTAAAATGCAGAATTGCATTGAACAAATGAAAATGCTATAAAATATAAATGTAAATGTAATAAAATTATAGATTTAAATCTTTTGAAAGTATTTGGAAAGCTTTCTATTAATATGAAAGTACGGCACTTACTGGTGCAGAAATTAAAACGTAATCTTTCCCACAATCATGCTAAAATTCGAAAGATAATGAGGTGAAAATTGCTATAAAAAATATCATAACACCAAAGTAGTTAGGGAAAATTATAAATTAATTTGAAAATACGGCGTTTACTTATATATCATGTAAAAGATTTCGTCGTATGAGGTTTCACACTAACGTAGACTGGATAAAGAGTTTAAATAATGTTGGATAAAGTTTACCTTAGACAGGTTTATAATATTTTATATTTAAGAGCGCATTAAAATCCAAACTGCTTACTTTTTTACTCATTTTTAATTTTATTTTTTGTTCTGAAACGCATCAAACTAGCAGATTCTCTTAATCAGAAACTACATAACAAGACGTGTTTGTCGAATTTTTAATAAAGGCAGAATGTATTGCAAAAAATGCTCTCAAACTTGGCGTTTAGTACCGAATTTTCCGAAGTGAAAGAGCTGGAAATGAAAAAAATGGGCATTCTGAGAAAATAGTTGTTTATAAATCAAGTTCTAATTGAGCAAAAAATGAAAACACACGGCTATTTATGCATGTCTTCAAAAATCACATCAGCCTTTTTTTTTTTTTTATCTTTTTGCTTTAAAAAATATTCGTATTACAGTAAAACCTCCAAATAACGGACACCTTGGGGACGGGGAAACTGTCCGCTATTCGGAGGTGTCCGCTATTGGGAAAAACCTGAGAGATTCAAAAATTTTAAAGAAATGCTTAAAGTTTCATTGATTGACTTTTATATGTCCTAAAATTCTTATATATGATTGATCAGAAATTAAAATAATTTTTAAGCAATAAAATTGAAATAAAATGGTACATATCTTTATACATTGTTTATTACATTCTTACAAACAATTTATTTAAAAAATTTTCTTTTGCTTTTAAAGATTACATATAATTTTTTTCAAAGTGAAGTTTTAACCCTGTCAATAGTTCTGATGTTTCTGAATCATCTTAAAGAAAAAAAAAAGCAACTGCTCACTGTATTTTACCACTTCTCAAAAACATAAAATCTCAAATCATCCGGAGAGGAGTGGAGCGGCATTGTGATGCCCCGGCGGTAATGCCTCTCCATACCATCCCCTGAATTTAATATTGGACATGGGAGGGAAGATTTTCCCCGGCCCACTCTCTACATTTATCTGTGATCACAAAATTTTGACTCATTACCCTGACAAATTTAGAGTCTTTTTACTTTTTTTTTTCTTCATTAAAAAACAATTTCTCATACTTTATAGCCAAAATTAGTGTCCGCTATTCGGAATGTCCGTTATTCAGAGGTTAAACATACAAAAATTTAGATTTTGGGAGTGGGAATCGGAAAACTGTCCGTTAAATAGAGGTGTCCGCTATTCGGGAGTGTCCGTTATGGAGCTTTTACTGTAATTCCAAAAATGTGTCAGAAAATTTAGAGTTATTGAGCGGAGAAAAATATTTTTATGAATAACGCCTGAAATTGAAAAAAGTCATGAAAAGAAAATTAAAGTATCTATAATGACTTGAGAATCAGACAGGGTAACTTTCTTTATCGTGATGTATACAAAGGCACCGAAAGGTTTTTGCATGGGACGCACAGGCCGAAAACACTTCGTGAAAAGGTGGTACTGCACCACACACGACTACGCCCTGACACTGGTGGATGTGAAAATAAAGTTTTGATTATCGGGCACTCGTTCTCGTAGAAGGGAGATCCGCTGTATAAAAACGGCTGCTGGCTGCTTTTCCATGCGATGAAAGAATCGTGGGAAGCGAGCAAAGAAAAAACTGGAACAAGTTCTCAAACATCATGTATAGAGCAAGAGCCCGTGACTGGCAGACCTTCGTTATTTTATAAAAGCTGAAACTTTCTCAGCGCTATCTTCCAACAAAGATAGGAACGATGGGTAATTATGAAATTTGGATCATGGTGGCTTTGGCAGTGACCAGGGAGCAAAGGTGTAAAAAATACCAACTTACTTTCGTCATTTTATAAAGCGTAATTTTTTGATATTTCCTTTGGAATGATGTTAGAAATCACGTCCTCCATTGGCAGACACTTCCTGTGGTTCCAACCCCCGGCCGACAACCACTAAACTTCAATAATAGGAAATTCTACTTTCGTCATTTTATAAAAGCTGAATTTTATATATGTTACTTGGGTAACTACCAGAAGATATTTCCTCAGTTGGCAGACAGTTTTGGTGGTTCCAACCCCCGGCCGACAGACATATACAGCAGCTTCTCAATACACTAGAGTCTGCGCGAAACAGACATTTTCCCAGTTTTCCCTTGGGTCGGAAATTGGCGACAGTTATTTGAGGTTGTTGCATGTAATTCTACGGTTGTTGACATTTTGAAAAAAGACTACAATGAAAGAAAAAAAATGTAATTTAACAACTTAGAACGACTATTTGGGAAATGATATTTTCAAAGACTAAATTTTTAAAGACTTAAAAAGGAATTCTATACTTAATAATAATAATAATAAACATCATTTTTAGGATGACCATAACGAGTCATATATTAAGTACGCCATGCATTAAACATTAATATTCCTTTACCATAAAAAAAAGTAGTTTATTGTTATATAACTTTACTTTAATTGTTTAAAATGTGCATTTCTATTTGATGGAGTTAATCAGGCTGACTGCCTCTTATTACGTATGGCATGGATTAAACATTAATATTCCTGGACCCATCTTATAAAAGTTTTAAATGAAATTTCAGTTTTACAAATTTTTTGAACTGCAAATTTTTAAACTTCTAAACATTGCACATTTTAAATTTTTATACCGTTGCATAGAGAAAAAAATGCACTTTTGAATGAAACTCGTTTGAAATTTTTATGACAATTTATTTTCAAATTATTATTATTATTCCTTGTAGCTACTGGTAATTTTTGTATGATTTTCATGCATTCTGTTCGCGAATAATTTGACATGTATTTGATGTATACTTTGTTTTTCAATTTTTCTCGTAAATTATCAATCGTACAGGTGCAGTTCTTTGGGCTTCTTTTATGTATTCCCAATGAGGAATCTGACTGCGCAGAGTTTGGGTGCCATTTTTGGGACACCACGTATAGAACTTTTTAACACCATGTATGAATAAACAGTAAAACTCTAATTTTGTATTGAAGTGGATATTAAAAATAAAGTTCATAAAATACCTAAGCATTATTTTCTAACGTATTTCATTTATTTTTAAAACAAGTATCAAAATGGAAATCATAATCAATAACATTATAAACATGCAATTTTTTTATTTATAAATAAGTACATAATAAAACAGCAATTTCGGCATGTGCCAGGGGGAGGATATAGCTTTCATATTCGTTGTTTTTGTTAAATATAGCTTTTTTTGCGACTCGTTAGATGAGTTAATAAAAATTCTTTAATGCTTGATTATTATCTCATTGAAAATTTTACTGAAATTTTAAGAAGATCAAATGCTACGAACCCTATAAAAAGAAATTTCGTAAATACTGAATTTGAATGAGAATTGTGCCAAATTAGTAATCTATAGCCAAATCGACAATATTTATGATTTCTTAATTTTTGTCTTCAAATTTGGCGATATTTTTAAATAATTGGCGATAAGAGTTTCCAAGCTTGGAGAAAATTCTAAGCTAACATTCATTAATACTCATAAATAAATAACTAATTTTTAGTAATTTGGAAAATAGTTGTTATCCTCAGTAGAGAATTGGGAAATCCGAAGTATATCTGAATGTTTTTATTGGTTGAATTCCGCATTTTATTCATTTTCTGATTGTTCCATGTTTAATGTCCAGAAATGGTTTACTTCTGTTGCCACAATGACAAAAAAGTAATAAAAACTTTAAATAATAATAATAATTTGAAAACAAATTGTCATAAAAATTTCAAACGAATTTCATTCAAAAGGGCATTTTTTTCTCTATGCAACGGTATAAAAATCTAAAATGTGCAATGTTTAGAAGTTTAAAAATTTGCAGTTCAAAAAAATTGTAAAACTGAAATTTTATTTAAAATTTTTATAAGATGGGTCCAGGAATATTAATGTTTAATCCATGTCATACGTAATAAGAGGCAGTCAGCCTGATTAACTCCATCAAATAAAAATGCACATTTTAAACAGTTAAAGTTATATAACAATAAACTACTGTTTTTTTATATATATATATATATATATATATATATATATATGGTCTAGGAATATTAGTGTTTAATGCATGGCGTACGTAATATGACTCGTTATGGCCATCCTAAAAATGATGTTTATTATTATTATTAAGTATAGAATTCCTTTTTAAGTCTTTAAAAATTTAGTCTTTGAAAATATCATTTTCCAAATAGTCGTTCTAATTTGTTAAATTACATTTTTTTTTTCTTTCATTGTGGTCTTTTTTCAAAATGTCAACAACCGTAGAATTACATGCAACAACCTCAAATAACTGTCGCCAATTTCCGACCCAAGGGAAAACTGGGAAAATGTCTGTTTCGCGCAGACTCTAGTGTATTGAGAAGACGCTGTATATGTCTGTCGGCCGGGGGTTGGAACCACCAAAACTGTCTGCCAACTGAGGAAATATCTTCTGGTAGTTACCCAAGTAACATATATAAAATTCAGCTTTTATAAAATGACGACAGTAGAATTTCCTATTATTGAAGTTTAGTGGTTGTCGGCCGAGGGTTGGAACCACAGGAAGTGTCTGCCAATGGAGGACGTGATTTTTAACATCATTCCAAAGGAAATATCAAAAAATTACGCTTTATAAAATGACGAAAGTAAGTTGGTATTTTTTACACCTTTGCTCCCTGGTCACTGCCAAAGCCACCATGATCCAAATTTCACAATTACCCATCGTTCCTATCTTTGTTCGAAGATTGCGCTGAGAAAGTTTCAGCTTTTATAAAATAACGAAGGTCTGCCAGTCACGGGCTCTTAGACTAGTAGGGTGAAACCATTGACTTCTCATCAGAGCCGTAGCTAGAAATGAACAATAGGGGGGGGGGGGCTCAAAAGAATTTAGGAGGGGCTCATTTTTTTCTCTCTATGACGCAGACGCATAATGATAATTTTGTGCATATTCACATTGTAGATACTATGTTTATTATTAAACTGTTATAATAACTTCATTTTATGCTGAGAAAAATATATGACGATGAAAATTTTGAGTGTATAATTGGTGCAAAATTAAACATCATGTTATCTTCATATCTGCAAATAGGATAAGCGAGTGCTGAAACACTTATATTAAGGACAATTTAGTATTCCTGCAAAACTGTGAAAGGGTCTCAAAACTAAATTAGATTTTTTAACTGAATTTCATGTGAATTTTCGAAATGTTTGAACACGGAACAATGAAACAGAAATTCATTGAGTGACCTTGGAATCTTTTCCATGGGACTCAAAATATTTTAGGGGGGGGGGGGGGGTGAGCCGCCCTTAGCATCCGCTTAGCTACGGCCCCTTAGATTCGCAAGAGATTTACCCTCAAAATTAAAAATCCCTTTCGGCATGGCCTATAGGCGGAGGTAGATTTCGAAAAGTTTTCATCTCAAAAAAAAAAAAAAAAAAAAAAAAATGATTAGAGATAAACCCAGTTTAACTCGCTTTTAAAAAATTTTTAATTTCATTTTTCTGTAAGAACTGGTTTTATCAAAATCATCTTAAAGGAAATTCTACTCAAGTGCCCATTTTGGCAACATATTTTGAATTATATTCTTACTTTATTTAAAAATAATTGACCAATATGCTCATTATGTAATTCCTAAATAACAAAAAACTGTTAATTTAATTCGTTTGACAGCAAAATTGAGTTTAAAAATGAGTCATAAAATAACCGATTTATTATTTTAATACATCCACAATTTTTTAATCAAGATCGCTTTGACAAATTTTGTGCGAATTGCCCACTTTGACAGATTTTTTTAAATATATATTTAGCCTTTATCAAAAATCTGACCAATACACAGTAATTACACAGTTCCTAAATAAAAAATAACTGTCAATTGCATGCGTTTGAGAGGAAAATTGAATTTAAAAATGAGTCATAAAATAAACAGTTTGTTATTTGAATACAGCCTCAATTCTTTTATCATGATCACTTTGGGAAATTTTTTTGCGAGGTGCTTACTTTGACAGCTTTTAAAAAATATATATTCACCCTTTATCAAAAAATCGACGAATACGCACATTATATAGTTCCTAAGTAACAAAAAACTGTCATTTGAATGCGTTTCAGAGTAAAATTGAATTTAAAAATGAGTCATAAAATAACCAATTTGTTATTTGAATACCCACAGTTCATTAATCATGATGGCTTAGTGAAATTCTGTTCAAAATACCCTTTTTGGCAGCCTTTTTAAAAATATATTCTGCCTTTATCAAAAAACTGGCCAATACGTCAAGTTGTATAGTTTCTAAATAAGAGGATCTGTAAATTGGAAGGGTTTGAGAACAAAAATGAATTTAAAAATGACTCAGAAAAAACGCAATTTGTTATACTTCCCCAATTTTTAATTGACAACTTCGGGAAATTCTGTTCAAAATACCCTTTTTGGCAGCCTTTTTAAAAATATATTGTGCCTTTATCAAAAAACTGGCCAATACGTCGCATTATATAGTTCCTAAATAAGAGGATCTGTCATTTGGATGCGTTTAAAATCAAAAATGAATTTTAAAATGAGTCAGAATATAAGCAGTTTGGATTTGAGGTTTTTTCTCCAACTCCTATTTTTGTTTAATTTATTTTTGCTATAAGAATTGGTTCTATGAAAAACTTGTTAATATAAAAGTTGTAGATATTATTGTGAAGATGTAAAATAAATTTAATTAGATTTTATTGCTTAAGAATTTAGTAAGTTATGGATTTTTTTCTTTTTCCTCCCCCGTTTTTCTTTTCGTTTTTAATTTTTTTCATCGGTAAAAATTGGTCCTATCAAAAACTTGTAAATACAAAAGTTTTAGATAATATTGAGTACATTTATATAAAATTTAGTTGGATTTGATATCTTGAGAATTGACGAAGTTATGAATTTTTTTTCTCCCAAAAACCATGTTTTTTTCGCCCCTTGAGCCCATTTTTAACTTTATCAAAAATCTGTCATGTATAAACTTTTTGCCCATTTCTTAGAAGTAATATAAACTTTAAACTGATTCTATATCCAGTGGCGCAGCCAGAATTCGGCTCTGGGGGGGGATAGAGTTGCTTCAGGGGTGATTCTGGTAGAAATTTTTTTTCGAAAATCGGCGGGGGGGGGGGGGGAATTCCGCGAGTTACCCCCCCCCCTGCGAAGAGGGTTTACCCGCGATCTTCAGACGAAATAAGCGTTTTCCCGCGACCTTCAGACGAAATCAGCGATATTTTAGCAAAATCGCAATTTATTGCGATCTTTCGTCAAAATCGGCGGTTTTCCGCGATTTTTTTACGAAATCGGCATTTTTCCGTGACCTCTAGACGAAATCAGCGATTTATCTGCGATATTTTAGCAAAATCGGCGATTTATTGCGATCTTTCGTCAAAATCGGCGGTTTTCCGCGATTTTTTTACGAAATCGGCTTTTTTCCGCGACCTCTAGACGAAATCAGCGATTTATCTGCGATATTTTAGCAATATCGGCGATTTATTGCGATATTTTGACGAAATCGGCGGTTTTTCCGCGATCTTATGACGAAATCGGTGTTTCTCAGTGGGTTTTTTTATGAAATCGGCGTTTTTTCGACGATCTTTAGATAAAATTTGCAATTTTACGCATTCTTTTCTAGAAAACGGCGTTTTATCCCCGCGGTCTTTCGACGAAATCGGCGTTTTTTCCGTGATCTTTTGATGAAAGCGGCCTTTTTTTTTTTTTCAATGATCTTTTGACAAAATATTTCTAAGCAATCTTTTATCGAAAAAGGCGTTTTCCCCCCCAATTTTTTAACGAAATCGGCATTATATCAGAAATCTTTAGACGAAATCGACGTTTTCCCACGCGGTCTTCAGACGAAATCAGCGTTTTACCTGCGATATTTGGTGAAATTGCCGTTTTTTCCACGATCCGCACAGGAAATTCGCGTTTTTCGGCAATCTTTTGACAAAGTTCGTTGACAAAAACATTGATGAAATTGTCATTTTTTCACGAAATATTGACGAAATGTGTGCTTTTTCGGCGATCATTTCACGAAATTTGCATTTTTCCGCGATTGTTTTATCCGCGCGCAAAACCATACAAGTTGGCAACTGTGAGAATCATCTTCTGAAAGATCTTATCAAAGAATGAAGAACATTTCTCAGTTACATAGATTTTCAATCATGATATCTACTTGCCTGGATCTAGGAAAAAAGTGTTATCGGGAAAAAAGTTACCGGAAAAAAAGGATAAGATAAAAATGTTACCGGAAAAAAGTATCAAGGAAATGATTTTGGAGATTTATTGGCTAAGTATGAAGGGGGGGGGGGGGGGGAGGGAGGAAGGTCGGCTTTTAATTTAAGTGAATGGTTTTTTCATGCTGAATTAACTGCTTTGATTTAATCTGAATTAACTGCTTTGATTTAATTTTTGGATGTACATTCATACTGAAAAAATGCTTGCCTGATTAGTTTTGGGAACGGAGGATCCCCCTCCCTCTCCGCCCTAAATAAGAGGAATGGTTTTTAAGCAGAATTATCCAACGTGTGTCAAATTTTGGCTATAGGTTATTTCTGATAAGGCTTATATATAGTATTATGGCTTTGCTCACTGAGTTTCTCTTTACTAAGTTGGTTTATTTGTTAAGTTCATCAATAACCCATTTTTAATTCCTCAAGTTCTTTATTAGAACCATACATCAATAAATTAAAAAAATAAATAAAACGACATTACAACTACATAGGAGCCACACTCCACTATTACAATTCGCTTAGCACGTACAAGCCATCTTACATCAATGTACTTTCTTGTACATTACCAGCACATGGCTCTCTTCCAACTACTTTCCTTCCCTCTCGATGCTCAAGAATCCCAGTGTCCCCCTCAGCTCATTGCCACTAGACCAGTGCAATTATTTTCTAGGCATGTCCCTTGAGATCAATAGCACATGTTCTTAACATCTTTTGAATGAAGATACTTTCAACTCTGCATACCTTTTCAGAATAAGACTTCGCTATCTATCTTCTGTCACGATTAAAGTTGTCAGTACGTCGTCACAGTATATAATGCCTGAAGAATTTTGGGAGTTTAATGGTTAAGTATAGATAATGCATGAGGGATAACCTCTCTTAAATAAAATAATTGGCTTTTTACGCAGAATTATCCGATTTGCTTCAAAATTGAATATAGGATTTATTATGGGGTTCTTTTGCTAATTGAAAAGGGATGCCGCGATTATTCCCCTCCCCCTTAAATTAGATAAATTGTTTTTTATGCACAATTATCTGATGTATTTCAAATTTTGACTATAGGTACTTTCTCATAAAGTGAATCCCTGAATAGTTTTAAGTGTTTGTTTATGTATCCTCAATGGCTGTTTGCATTTAAAACTGTGATTTATGTTGGTGCATAGCATTTTTCAGTACTCTATAAATATCGTAACAAAGAAAAAAATATCCTGTTTTTCTTAAAATCGTTTTTTTTTTTTTTTTAACCATTTGAAAAATGGTTGTTGTTTTCGGGAGAATGGACCCGATGATGTTACCACTTTTGAATGATGTTACCACTTTTGAATGATGTGGTCACTTTTGAATTTAAATTAATTTCTTTACTTTTAGAAGAGTTTTTATTTGAATTTAAATTAAATTCTTTACTTTTAGAAGAATTTTTATTTGAATAGTAAATTAAAATGGTTAAAATCATTGTAATAAAGGAGAAAACTAACAAATTTAAAAATGGGTAGACGGAAATTAACAGATACGGAAAAAGCCGAAGCCAAAGAAATGAATGAACGTGAATATCGCATTCAATGATATTAAACACAATACGCGTACTTAAACAATCATAAAGTGATTTTTATTTCTTCTTTTGCTATTTAAAATAAAAATTTAGTCAACATGTATAAGTTGCTTATTAGTTTGGCGATTCGTATCATTTGGCGAAATTGGTCGACGGGATAACTGAGTAATACTGTATTTGGTTTGGCGCAAAAACGTCTTTCAATGCAGAAAATGATAAAATCAAAAGATTATTGAGCCGCTGAAAACCAATTACGTGTTGAAAGGCGATCACGAAAAAGGAAGCAATTTAATGCCGAACCGATTAATTGTAAAACATCATGTCGCCAGGGCGACCAATCCACTAGCCATGGCGTTTTACTATCGGTCGGTTCTAACCAGGAAAATTTGAGTGCCAATAGTGATTCTAACAAGCCGGAAAATGTTATAGCTATTACTCTTGATTTTCCACCACCTAAAAAGAAAACTAAAAAGCAATCGGCTTGGGAAAAACTGGGAAAAAACTTTTTTGATTCGATGTCTGATGGACCCATTCACAGATGCATGTGCTGCGATCGATTTTGGTTTAAAACCTCCATCACCAAAATTCTGCTCTGTAAAATCAAACAATATATGCCAAAGTCTTACAAGTATAACAGTATATGCCAAAGCTGTATTTTAATAATGATTACTTTTGCACCAACAATGTTAAATAGTTTGAAATGTTTCTTTCGTCGCCAACTTTTATGCTTGGCGACAATAGAGTGATATAACTTAAACGAACCGTACCTTCAAATTGCAGCATGTATAAAGTCATTTATAGCAGTGGCACGGATAATACACAATAAAACAACTGGTATTTAGCTTAAAATGATAGATGAATGTATCGAGTGAAACATTTTTCAAATGGTTGGGGTAATTTCTTAAATTACAATTTTTTTTTTTTTTTTTTTTTTTTTTTTTTGTAATTTTTTAAGCGTTTAAAGTTGAAGATCTATCAAGAACTACAGGTTTTGAAACAATAAATTTTCTAATTACTAACGTAGCTAGTAATAAAAAAAAATATTTTTATTACTACAAATTAATGAATTCACTAGTTCATTCGTTCGTGACATACAATATAGTTTGTACATTAAAATTTTCTAACATATATTTTTTTAATGTTTTATATCATATTTTGTAATGTGTAATATGGAACATTAATTAGTAAAAATCCAGTTTTAAATGATAAATATTTGGTGTAAATTAAAATGACAATTACAACAGATGATTTAGTATATTACTTTTTTCACAAATAAAAATAAATAAATAAATAAACCATAAAAGTTAAAAATGCAAAATTAATGGAAATTAATCATTATAAGAAAAAAGGTAAAATATGTTATAATGTTTTCTGACATAATAGTTTTCAATCATTAAATTAAGACATAAAGAAGAAATTTTTTCAATTTTTATTTGCGCTTAGTTGCATTCAACTCGCTTTTTTATGTTACTTGAATATTTTTGAGGCAAACCTTTGCCGGGAAATCCCCTGATCAACAAATTTCCTAAGAGACTAGTCGACCGCGATATCTACTGGACATCCCTCTCCGTCGAATGGGGAAAGCAAGCTTCTTTCCCCGAAAGAGTTTCCTGAATGGACTGTAAAGGTGATCGTAAAAACTACCCAGGAAGAGATCGAGAGCGCAGAGAAATAAACTCCAACATAATTGCAGACAGAATAAGGTGTTTATTTAGAAGATGAACGATGGAATGTTTACAATGTTAAGTCGCTAGCAATATGGGAAATCACATCGTCTGCTCACAGGCACGGCATTAGCCGGAGAGGGGCACAGCGCCCCTTTAACGTGGTGTTACATGGCTGAAGGTCCGAGTAGAAGTGAGTCTGCAGCAGGGAAGATGTACAGCGTCAAGGTTATGCGAATCCGTTAAAAATGCTTAGTAACAGAGAATGCTAGGGTTGGTGTAATATTAAAGTTCTGTGGTTTTTAAGGAGTGTCGATTGCATACGCACGTGTGCTTCCAGATACTGAAAGAATTACATGCCGAAATGATTCATGACATCTGGGAGATTTTAAAGATTAGCTGAGTGCATGAGAATGTTAACAGATAAACGTATTATAAACCACAGCTGCATCATTTAACATGTGAAAGAATGCAGAAATGTGCAGATCTAAGGAGGACTGACATTCGGTTAACTTTTATTGCGACGAGAAAAGAATTAACAGATCTTTCTCAAAGTGATAAAAATCCAAAACAAAGAGTGGGAATGAAATGGTGTTTTTTTATCATATGAAAGAGGGTTTGTAAAAGAATTAATTTCACATGCAAAGTTATAAAAGGAAAAATAACAAAGTACAGCATTAAAACCTTAAATGCAAGAATATTAACTTTAAGTATTTATTTAAGGGGGGGGGAGGTAATTTCCAGTTAAAATTTTGAAGTTTTGATTTTACTTGTTCATTTTCTAAAAAGGGGAGAAGACAAGATAATATGTGACAGAAACGCTGTCACATATCTCACTCCCAGCATCGGGGAAAAAAAAACTGCAATGTTTGCAATAAAGTTTTTTTTTTTTTTTTTTTTTTATAGCAACAAGCGCTGCACATCTTCTCTACTTCAAATACATAATCATAACAGTAAGTACATAAAATTGAAAGGAAAAAATACATGTAAACATAAAACTGTATATATAGTATATTGCTTCCTTTTTGAAAATTGTTTGGATTATGCAAACTTCTTTTTTTTTACTCATTTTATAAACGTCATGACTTTAAGCGCTTTTCAAGATCATCGTGTCTTGGTGATCATTAGTCCTTTCAGTCCCAAGACAAATAATTAAAATAATTTTTTTTTATATGTGCATCCGGATGACTTAAAAAATATTTTATTCTGAAAGTGCTGGTACCAGCTTTTGTCATGACTAAAAAAAAATGTGAAGTTTAAATATAATAATAGCTTTTTAATACTTCACAGTGAATGCAAGCAAAAATTGAATTATATTTAGCACACAAATAAAAGATACACTAAAATATATATATGACATAATAAGTACTGGATATATAAAATAAACATTGATAAACGAAAAGTAAAAAAAAATTTGTGCACACAGCACAGGACCTCAAAAAAAAGGGATGCAAAGCAAGCCCATAGACAGGTGGGGCCCTAAATCTTGTTTTTTTTTTTTTTTAATTTGATAAAACAAGTATTATGGCGTCAGTTTAAGACTTCAGCCCTAGAGGAGGAGGGAATTGTGAGACTCATATAGCACGAAGGTATATGAGTCCCTGCTCCCCCAAGATCATAATGATCTTCCAAGGAGCACACGTCGAGTAATCGAAAAAAACTGTATTTGTAAATTGAATTGAAAAACAATTCAAGAGTTTTCGATAACATAATGAAGTTGGAGACCTAAGGGCACTAATTTTGAACGGAAACCAGCTTCAGGAAAGGGGATAATTGAAAAAAAAAAACAAACAAAAAAGGCAATTCAGAGTGACACAGGAAAACTTCTCATTATTTTTAAACTACAACTGCAGCTAAATCAGAAGGTAAAAGTAATATATGTTGTTACTAACTGTACCTATCAGCATTATACTAACCAGTTTGAAGTAAAAATGTAACTCATTATCTATTCAAAAGAAATGACTAATCTTTTATATGTGTGACTGGGGTGTGTTTACTATTATTACAAACAAAACTGCCTCTGACAAGATGCTTTCAGTTTTCAATTCAGGAAAAGACCTGTGTATGAAATGAGTCGAGAAAATCAACTTACTCAACAACAAACAGAAGTGTAAAATGTAACTGAAGAAAATGAAATAATTTTGAAAAAAAATACAACCTTAATGTGAAACGAAAAGAAGTTATGTGAAGAAGTTGTTACTTAAATTAATTACCTCTTTGTTTTTTTTTTTAATAAAGTGAAAATGACATGAAGAATCATGCCATTACCAACAATGAGATGTAGAATTTAAATTAGATGAACAAAACTACGTGTAAAAATCTTCGTGCTGAGAACTTATGTGTATGAAAAGAGTATTACTGGAATGAAATTAAAACAGAAATGAATTTTTATCAGCCTGATTCGAAGAAAAGAATGCAAATCAAAGATTCAATGCATAATTTTGATAGGAATAAATGGCACTAGGTTTGTAAGGATAACACTGTGTATAACTGTATAACTTGATGAGCGAAGACAAAAACGCAGGTGCCAAAGTCCCAGAATGTGTGAATTAAATCCACTGACACGTGTTTAACAAAAAAAAGTGTGATTTTTTTTAAAACTATGCTATAAGAAACATGTAAAATGTGGTTTACTTTCTATGAACTAATGTGTTACATATTCTATGAACAAAGATGTGTATTTTCAATGAACTAATGTGTAAACAATCTATGAACACTAATTAAAACTTCAACGAACTAAAGTGTACATCTCTATGAACTACAATGTAAAACAATGACTGATAACATGTATAACATCACTATGAACTAATGTGTAAAAACATCGATGAACTAACGTGTAAAATTCTGTAAGCAAACATGTAAATATTCTATGAACGGATGTGAAAAATCGATGAACTAATGTGTAAAATTTCTATAAGTAAACGTGTAAATATGCAATGAACTAAGATGTTTATTCGGTGAACTAAAATGATCAGGAAGAAAGTGGTTTTTTTTTTGTTTTAGCAAAAATAAATGTAACCAGTTCCCCATGTACAACACGAATGGAAAGTAAAGCTATGAACTAGTGTAACATCAATGAACTAAGAATGTGCGATGAACTCCTGTGTTTTTTTTCTATGAACAAAATTCTCATGTGTACCAGGAACTAATACATTCTATGCCATAACAAAAAAAACAAGTCCTTAAAATAACTGATGTAAATAATGTGTATTTATAACAATTTAAACTTCAAAAGAGAAAAAATGCATGTTCCTAACAGCAAACAAACCAACATAAATGAGTGTAAGATTATGTAAAAGAAAAACAGGTTTTGTCTGCAGAGTAAAATAAAAGAAAAAAGAATGTGATGTTAACGTGTACGCCTACAACAAAAATACCAACTGTGTGAACACAATCTAATGACCTGCATCAGAAAGTTTCAACCATACATCCAAACCTTACTCAGATAACTGCTTGCCGGCTAAACAGTCAAATGAAAAAGGAATCCTCACCAACCGTACACTCATGTGTGGAGCAATTTTTAATTTTTTGTTTATTTATTTTTTTTTTATTTTAACATGAATGGTGTAAAAAAAAATGTGAATTGACTTGTATATAAAAAAACTAATAATGTATAACTACAAAAATAACAAATAGACTGTTGAGGTAAAAGTAAACTTCTTCACACTAATGTGACTTATTGGCAAAATAACTAAACGCTGTAAATTATGTAAGTCTTTTTTTTTTTTTTTTTTTTTTGGAGCAAACTTAATCATTGAAATAGATGCAGTTGTATATTTTTTCTTTCCTGTTTAATAAATCTTTTAAGAGAGGGGCAAGATTGTGCAAATGCTGGATGAAAAATGTTAAAATTGGTATTGTTATCTTGATTATTTCTGATACAATTTATGCATTTTGGTGAATTTGTACATTGAGTGTCACTATGTGGGAGAGCACATACAGGACAAGAGATATTATTAGGACAAAGCCTAGCAACATGTTTGTACATTTGGCACGAAAAGCATCGCTTGACATTAATGTATACATCTACAGAGTATTCATTACTTTTAATGTTTATTTTTTGTTGCATTATTAATTTTCTAGCTGTCTGCGAAGATGCTTCAAAAACCCAATTGTATGAATCGACATGTTGTAATTTATATTTCTTAGAAAATTGAATCTCAGGTTCATTAATATGCAAAAGCTCACCCACTCCCAATAAAATATCTGGTATACCACATTCTTCTGGCAAATTGAAAATAATAATTCGAACAGATTTTATTTTTTTACATTCAGATGCTGAAAAAGAATTTTGATTAGAATCGCTGAATTTTGTAAGTGTCTCTATTTCATCGTTTCTGTCCTTTTGCAAATTATCCTTGTATCTTTTATGATTACCTGTTTGTGTCGCTTTGTCTATTGTTATTGTGGATAGACTATCACTATTGGTCTTTAATTTCTCACCCTGCTTAGTCTCGAACTGCTGCATTCCTCCCTATTTTAACTATATCTATTAGCTTATACGACTTACCATAATGAAACTACATCCAAAATTTGAAGCAAATCTGATAATTCTACGTACACTGGTGAAAACAATTAAAGGGACAAATGGATTTTTTGCAATTAAAAAAAACCTAACAAAGAAAATAAAACCAAACTTGGCCAAAATATCACCCGATACAAGACTAATGCATGGAAAAACAAAAATGAGCGCAACCTGCACCCTAAATAAGGAAATTGGGCAAGTGCCCAGCGCAGCAGACGACTGACACTCTGTCAGTCAGAGGAAACCATGTCTGACACTCTGCCAGTTAGAGGAAAACATGTTTAATAAGATGTGTGATCGCCTTTAACAGCTACACAACTCTCGCATCGGCGTTTCATACTGTTTACCAATGTCTTTATCAATCCCGGTGGCAACCGCATCCACTCTTGCACCAAAGCCCCCTTGAGCTCATCGATAGTCGTTGGAACTGGTCTTCGAGCTGCAATTGATCGTCCAAGGGCGTCCCACACGTGTTCGATAGGATTAAGGTCAGGGAACATCGCAGGCCCCTTCATTCGTTGAATATCCTCCGATTCGAGGTATTCGTCTACCAACTGAGCCCAATGTGGACGGGTGTTATTGTCCATAAAGATGAAATTTTGTCCATATGCTCCTCGAAAAAGTCGCACATAGGGTGCAAGAATTTCGTCCCTGTATCGTTGACCTGTCCGAGTACCTCTATCAAACACATGGAGGTCGGTATGCCCGTCTGCCATGATACCTGCCCAGACCATCAAACCACCTCCACCATAATGGTCCTTTTCGAGAATATTAGAGGGCCGATATCGACTCCCGGGTTTTCTCTATATTTGAACACGTCTCGAATCACTGTCCAGATTGAATCGTGACTCATCACTAAAGAGTACCTGCCCCCAATTATCCTCTGTTCAAGACAAGCGTTTTCGGCACGATGCTAGACGAGCCTATTTGTGGTTCCTACTCAAAGGGAAGCAGACTGCAGAGCGTCTGGCATACAGGCCACCTGCATTAAGTCTCTGGGTGACTGTTATCCGTGAAATGGATGTTCCTGTTGCATTATACAGGTGACAAGAGAGTTGTGTCGCTGTAGCGGACCTATCTGTTTTAGCTAAAACTCTCAAAGAACGGTTTTCAGCCGACGTTGTTGCACTTTTACGGCCTTGAACAGGTCGGCGGACCACTGTTCCTGTCTCTGTGAATTGTTTCCACGGAGTGGAGACCACATTTCTCGGAACTCCGAGCTCTTTATAACATGTAGCTTGTGGTTGGCCGGCCTCGAGTCTTCCAACAATCCGCAAGCTTGTTGCATCATCTAGACGATGGCGACTAGCCATATTAACGATAGATTTAAAAAGAAATTCAAAAAACAAGGATTGGGTTCGTCTACGAGCGTTCAAAACGTCCTCACGCTACAAGCATCGGAGAGCAAATGAAGTACCTTTACACAAAAGCAATCGCAGTGCCACTACCTTATTGCGACGCAGATCACTGCGCAGCAGGTGTGTCCGTAATGAGCTTAATTATCATTTGATACCTTATTTGCGTATAGGCATAACTTATTTTGTTCGTTTTTTTTAAAAAAAACCATTTGTCCCTTCAATTGTTTTCACCAGTGTAAAAAGCCATTTATGTAATTTAAGTGGGGTTATCCCCAGTTCCCCCCTCTATACTTAGCCATTAAGCCCTTAAAACTATTAGGGATCCACTTTATGAGAGAAAACCTATATCAAAAATTTGAAATACATCGGATAATTATGCATAAAAAACAATTTATCTAATTTAAAAGGGGGAAAATCGTCCGTTTCCCTATTTATAATAAGCAAAAGAACCTCATGACTAATCGGGAATACGCCTTATCATAAAGAAGCTACATCCAAAATTTGAAGCAAATCGGATAATTTTGCATAAAAGCTATTTATTTAATTTAAGGGGAGTTATCCTCTGTTTTTGCCTTTATACTTAGCCATTAAACCCCGGATTCACCTTATCAGAAAGAACCTATATTTAAAATTTGAATTACACCGGATAATTCTGCATAAAAACCGATTGATCTAATTTGAGGGGGAAATAATTGCTTGCCTCCCCCCTTTATATTAAGGAAAAGAACCCCCTAACTAATCAGAGATATATTTTATCATAATGAACCTATGTCCAAAATTCGAAGCAAATCGGATAATTCTGCGTGAAAAGCCATTTATTTAATTTAAGAGGGATTATCCCCCATCCCCCTCCCCTTTATACTTAGCCATTAAACTCTTAAAACTATTCATTGATTCACCTTATCAGAAAGAATCTATATCTAAAATTTGAAATACATTGGATAATTTTGCATAAAAACCAATCTAATTTGTGGGGAGAGGGGGTAATTGACCATCCTCCCTTTATAATAAGCAAAAGAACCCTATAACTAATCAGAGATATGTCTTATCATAATGAATCTATGTCCGAAATTCCAAGCGAATTGGATAAATCTGCATCAAAAAACTGTTAATTTAATTTGAGAGGTTACGGATTGGGGGGGGGGGGGGGATATCATATGTCCAAAAACTGAACCAAAACAGTTAATTCAGCACGACCCATTTACCTAAATTAAGAGCCTCCCCCTGATCCTCCCCCTAAATATTTAACCAATGAATCCTCAAAATCAATAACGAATTCCCAAAATCAATAATAAATTCCCAAAATTCTATGTCCTTTTTTTTCCGCTTTTGTAGTTTATGTCACTTTTTTTCCGGTTACTGTTTTTTCCGGTAACCTTTTTTTCCGTTTATCCACTTGCCTATTTCGGGCGTTTTTTAAATAAGAATTAATATTAATTAAAAAATTTGTCTGAGAGTAGTCCCTTTAAGGGTGTATTTCGATTCTAACTGCTTATTTTCCGATTTATTTTTAAATTCATTTTTGCTCGCATATGCATCAAACTGGCAAATTGTCTTATTTACAAAGTACACAAGGTGCCGTGATGGTCGATTCTTTGATAAATGCAGAAAATACTGCAAAAAATGCAATCAAAAACGGCATTTTGAACAGATTTTTCCGAAGCGGGAGATTTGGGAACGAATAAAAGTGTAATACTGAGAAGATAATTGTTCATAAATCAAATTCTAATGAATGGAGTGTAAAATGACATCACACGGCCCCTTGTATGTCTCTTCGAAAATCCTCTCATCAAGTTTCATGTTTCTACTTTTAAAAATGTGTCTGAAATTGTATCGGAAAATTTTGAGGTGTCGAAGGTGAAAAAGCGTTTTTTCAGATACACCCTTAAAGTAGTAGTAAGTAGAAAGTAGTTAGAAATTTGGCGCCCCCTAAATCTCTGCGCCCGGGGCGACCTCCCTCCCCCCCCCCCCCCTTTCGCACGGTGCAGTTAATATCTTTCCAGAAACATAAATATAAACCAATTATATATTTTCCAAACATACCTGGATTTCAAAAATGCTTGAAGGAATTCCAAAGATTAAAAAAAAATTATCTCTTATATCCATCTTTTTCATAATTTTCTTCTCTGAAGAAGATTTAATATCCATAGCGAAACGCACGATAAAGGAAACCTTAGCACCACAGCAACTAACAACATTATGTTTGTGGAATTAAATCCTTCAAAGCATGCGAACATGTGTTTTTATTTTTCCTGGAATTTGCGAGTCCAGTGCCGTTTCCAAAAAGAGAGCAAGGAACAGATGCAACTGATTAAGACCCCCCCCCCCCCCCAGTGGTGCAGTATTGAAAAACCCGAGACGGTTTTGGCAGCGACAGGAAATGACCATTCTTTTTAGCCTTCGGCTAATTTCCAATAGTATAAATGAATACCGGCCTTTTCCGAAATGAGTGACCAGTTTTCGATACTGATACTGTTACTATGCGCTTTCCCCATTTTTCAAAGTAAATACATTACTGCCGCTTAAACGAGTCAAGTTTTTAAATAAAATTTGATTCAATAAAGCGGCAGATTTCGAGAACAAAACAAATAAAATTGTAACTTTAGTTTTTTTTTTTATGATTCGGTTCATAAAAATGGAAATTTTTTTATTTTTGTCATGGCTCTGGGGGGGGGGGGGTTTAACCCCCAAAACCCCCCCCCTCGCTGCGCCACTGCTATATCTATTTTAATTAAGAAGTTATCGCGTTTTTTCTGTTTTCACAAAAACCCTCCCTATTTCCACCCCCTTGGTCCAATTTTGCCCATTAACGAACTCGACCGAGATTTTAAGCTCCTTGATTTTATGTAAAAGTTTGAAAAAGATCTGAGCATAATTATGGAAGTTATCGTGTCTAGAAGAAAGTGATATACACCGATAGATAGATAGATAGATAGATATATATATAAACTTTTTTACTGATGGTAGTTTTGGGGTCTAGGAGTCGTGATTCGTGTAGATCCGCAAAAATTTTTCAGAAATTCCAACATGGGAGACAATGCAATAGGTAGTATTTCATACGAAATCTACCTAAAATGCAACTGTCAAAACACAGTGAATCACTATGGTGCTGCCATCTTATGTCTTTAAATACAAATAAATATTACAGTACCCTGTTATTTTAATTTAAAATCAATAGTTTTTTTTTTTTTTTTTTTTTTTTTTTTTTCCAAAACAGTTTTTGGAAAGTACACATTAAATTAGTTATTTCTTGGTGCAGGAGATAAATGATCATCAAACATGAAAATAAAACATCAAACATGATAGAATTTCATTTACGAATTTCAAAATTTAAGCTAAGTAATATGTATAAAGAATTGGTAAACAGTTTCAGTAGGATATTTTTTTTACTTCATTCATTATTATTTGTAAATTCATCAATTTAAAGTAGAAAGCTTTGTAAAAAATTAAGGGTGTTAGGGCAATTTTGTGAAATATGCTTTAATTTATTTTTGTTCGGCAATGCATGAAAATAGCAGGGGTTGTTATTCAGAAACTGTCTAATTGCACTCAACTTTCTGTTTTTTTTTTTTTTTTTTTTTTTTTTTTTTTTTTTTTTTTTTAACACAATAGATTTTTATAACAAGCCTTCAAAGTTGACGTTTTTGAGCACATTTCCCGACGAAAGCAGAAAAATTGGTTGAAAAGCAGGAGAAAAACGGGCGATTACGTGATCGAAATAGCTTAGATCTGGATAGGTAATTTAATTATCATATAGCCCCACCAGTGGCCGAGAGGTTCTGACCTCAAACTGGTAGAAGGTAGGTGCTGGGTTCGAACCCAATCGCGACCGTCGGCCTAACCGTTCGGAGTTTTCCGTGGTTTTCTTCGAACCTTGCGTAAATACGGGTTAGGTTCCCTTAGAAAGACCCCCACGGAGGGCATCCCACCCCTTAGGGCCTATATCCCATAGTGTAGAAAATCGGCCGACAAACATACAACAACATACAACATTAATTATCATATAATGGAAAAATAAGTTGTATTCGAAATCGCTTCGATAGCCAGGCATTCCAATTTTACATCTTTTTGTTAAAAAATGAATTTTCAAATGTGTCAAAACGTTTTGCGCTTGTTGAGCGAGCAGTTGACCTATACTACAATCTATAAAATAGATATTCTACAATATTACAAACTTTACTTTACAAAACTTATGTATCAAATAAAAAGTTTGGTGCTGCCATCTACTATACAATTATGAATTTACAAATAATAATGTATCAAATAAAATATATGCTACTGAAGCAAAGACTGTTTACCAGATTTTTATACTCAATGCTTGTCTTAAATTTTTAAATTTGTAAATGAAATTCTACCATAAATATTTCGTAAAATATTTGAGTTTTCGTATCACACGTTTCTTTTTTCAAGTATTTGTTTATGATATAATTTTCGACCTGTGCGGCCATCTCTTTCGACGACCATTTTTTTCATGGAACGAAATTTGTTTCGCATAAGCTCAATGCTTTGTTTTACCTCCATTCAGAGTTCCATTCCCAACTCAACTCCCTCCATGAGCGACCAATTTCTTTGAAGAAAACGAAACAAATTCTGTTTTTCCTGTCAGCTTCAAGAAAGTATGTATATTTTATAATGGCCGATTATCAACAGTGGGATATAGGCTCGAAAGGGGTAGGGTCAGGGCCGTTGCTAAGGAGGCGCTATGGGAGGCTCAGCCCCTCCTGGAAAAGATTCCAAGGTCATTAAATGAATTTGAGTTCTGAAAATTCAAATGAAATTCTGTTCAAAAATCTAATTTAGTTTTGAGGCCCTTTCATAGTTTTGCTGGAATACTAAAAACAGTAACTAAAACAAGAGTTTCAATACTCCATCATCCTATTTGAACATATGAAGCTAACATGATGTTTAATTTTGCACCAATTATACACTCAAAATTTTCGGCATCATATACTTCTCTTAGCGTAAAATGATGTTCTTACAACAGTTTAATAAGAAACACAATACCTACTATAAGAATGTGCACTAATTTATCTTTCGCGCCACCAGAGAAAAAGAAATTATGAGCGCCTCCTATTGTTCACTTCTTGCTACGGCCCTGGATAGGGTGACCTCCGTTGAGGTCTTTCTAAGGGAACCTAACCCGTATTTACGCAAGGAAATCCAAGGTTCGAAAAAACCACGGAAACTCCGAACGGTTAGTCCGACGGCCGCGATTGAGTTAAACCCAGCACCTGCTGTCTACCAGCTGAGAGGTCAGAACCTCTCATCCACTGGTGGGCTTTAAGAAGGATTTATCAGAAAAATAATACCGGAGAGAACATTATCCATCAAACTTCTAAACTAAGTTTCAAAATTTTTATTATTATTATTATTATTTCGGTTTTTTTTTTTAAGCATTTAAACTCCTTTGTGCCTTTTTAGACAATGAATTTGACACTTATGACGAATTAAGAATGAC
The DNA here is from genome assembly GCA_964019185.1 of Maratus speculifer. NCBI lineage: Eukaryota > Metazoa > Arthropoda > Arachnida > Araneae > Salticidae > Maratus > Maratus speculifer. Next base: position 29,457,147 of record OZ025295.1, read on the forward strand.
AATCAATAAACTCCCCTGCTCTATTCTGTCAGGAAACTGTCAAAGAAATAGATAAAGTAATTAAATCGTCATCATTTGTTCCAGATTTAAAAAAAAAAAAAAAAAAAAAAAAAAAAAAAAAACATTTACTTACTGTTTTGTGAAAGAATTTGGAAATATAATAAGATATAAACCGTAAAATCTAAGCAAACGTCAATGTATTCCTTAAAAGAAAAAAAAAAAAAAAACTCTGCAGTAGGGTCATCCAACACGTAAAATGAGCAAAATGTAAAAAAAAAAAAAAAAAAAAAAAAGCTGTGGTCACATAGGAATCGATTTTAATAAGATTTTATATACATGTTCCATTCATATTCAAATAGATCTCTGAAAAATATCTTGACGAAAAATAAATGATGCTAGCCTTTTTGGACACTTAAAGAACTTGTGATGTAGAATGGAATACGAGCAATCGTCTAAATTTGCAAGTTTGAAGTTCTATATCTTGAAAATTATTAAACAGTAATGAAATTTTTTTTATATATAATATTGTAACCTCTGAAAATCTGGCTTCATATTTATTGAGTAATAATAACCTGGTAATACTGTGATTAATCTTAAATTGGTTGTAAATATTGAAAATTTCTGAATTTTCAGAAAATTAGAAACGTTATAAAAATCAAAGGAATTAAAAAACATCTGTGAAATTGATGCCTGATGTGGTATAACATATGAAGTCCGAATTCTCTAACTTTGAAAGTTGTCATTCATTTCATTCATCTTCCAAAAAAAAAAAAAATAATAATAAAATAAAAAATAAATAAAAAAATAAATAAAATTTTAAAAAAAATACAAAATCCTAATTTTTCCTCTTATGTATCGGCGAAAAATAAATAAAGGTAATGTCTAAGGTAACACTATTGCACAGTCATAAAGATCGATAAGTCCATGATGTGCTAAAAAAAATATTCAAGATTGTCTTTTGATTTCTAACATAACAAAAATGGGTTCAAAAAAGTAACATTCCATGGACTTCTCTTTGAAATCGCAACTACAAAATTCTAATATATTCTCGTTGCAATATTTTCCTGGATTTTTCGAACGTTTAAAATATAAACTCAATAAGTACAATATATCTATCGTTGCAAAACCGTCGGCTAAATTTAAAAAAACTCAATATGTAGGAAAATTGATGCAATAGAACCTCATCAAATCTCTGGCGTATATGAAATACCTTTCACCAAACAAGATGGAACAAAGCAATATTACATAGGTATGACAAATAGAAAACTCAGAACTATAAGAACATATATAGCGGACATCAAATACAATATGAAAATTACAGCTCTCTCAAGATTATATAGCAAAGAACCGTTAAAAATAGATTTTTAAAATCAGGGTTCTGTCCAGACTTTTCTCACAAGGTCCTGTTTTTCTGAAATTGTGAATTTTTTTTTCTTATATTTGTGAAAATTCTAATCAGAATTTTATGAATTTTAAATTATCGATGTCTTCAGGTTCTATTTTTCATATATAAAAAGCTAAATAATATGTATGTTCTTTGGTGAGTTCTGCTGATTTACAAGTCAGATTTTATTAGTAAATGATTAAATTTGTGAAAAGTTCAATTTGAATTTGAAAAAAAAAATTCTGTGAAAGGTCAATTTAAGAAACAAATAATTTTGTGAAGGGTCCTGTTTGGGGATAAAAAAATTTGTGATGGGTCCTGTTTTAAGATAAATTATTTTGACGAGGGTCCTTTAAAGGATCTAAAATTTTCTCATACATATCCCTGAAAATAGCAGACTAGTTTGCTAATTTAGATCATATTTTTCGTCTATCACCAAAGAATCAATAGAATTCTTCATATGGAATGATATCTGCAATGAATTTGCCTTCATGAAACTCCCTAAAATTTGGGAGGAAATGCTTCAAAGGATTTTAAAAGAGTTATATGTAATATTTTTCATGTTCACAAAAACTTTTATTCATTTTAATTCATTTATTTCACTATGTTTGTGTTCGCGTGATTTTTTGTTTTCCTGTTTACTATTTTTCAATTTGAAAATATTTTAGTGAAAATTTTCTTTTATCATTTTATTTTTGAAAAAATTGTTGTTGGAACATACGTAACGTGTAAAATAAAAGGTATTTTCCCATTTTTATTTTAATGTATCACTTGTAGCATAATGGAATACTTTTGATTGTCCCTGTAATTAAACTATGCATCCGATTATCATAAAATTTGAAATGACGCGACAAAATTATACAAAAGTTATACATTTCAAATTTCAAATGATTCGGTTGAGTGGTTTTTGCTCTGTTATATGCGGATAGACGGACGGATTGAACGACGACTGTAGATGTTGCGTATTTATATAATTACGAACGCTCCTAATAATAAATTTTCATTAAATCCGTAAACTTCTTTTCTATGTTTCTAATAAGACTTTTTTAATTCAACATTTTAAGGGGACATACGACCTTTAAAAGTGAAAATTAGGCAAGAAAAATGTTGTGCATGTTTAACATTTAATTTCTCAGAATGTATTTGCTCTATGACCATAACTTTTTTTACTGGATGCTATAAATTGATGTCTTATAATTTAAAAGATATTTTTATATTCTTATAAAAGAAAAAAAAAGTTTATTTTTTGCAAAGATTTAAACCGTAAGTATTAAAAAAAAAAAAAAAAAAAATGATACAAATTTTTGCGCGCATTATTTCAAACAAAATATCCAATGTAATACAAAAAAATCAACTGTAAAAACATATTACAATACTGATAATCTGAACCTAAATTTGTTCAAATTTAGGCTAAAAAAATATATTTTTAAAAAAGTTTAAAACAACAATTATTTTTTAATAAAATCTGAAGTATGACCTGCATGAAAAATGGGGAGGGGGGGTGATGGATGTAAAAATTTAGGTTCAGTTTGAAGGATGTGATGTGTTACACAATCTGTGAAAATTTCAAGAAAAAATATTAAGTAGTTTCAGAGATATCCTGCGCGCAAGGAACACATTTTGAGATAAATGGCTTTAAAGTTAAATTATTAAATAATTCACCATACAATTCCCCATAGTTTTGTATCATATATCTGGAAATAATTGAAATATTTTTTTAAATACGCAGAAATGTTCAGACTTTCACATATTTTTTTTGTAAAAAATCGATTTTTTTAAGCTTAAGGGTCGTTTGTCCCCTTAAAGCTATATAGTTATGTAAAGTCGAAGAATCTTAAACTATTTTAAAACTTATTCGCATCAATTTAATGCACTGTTAAAAACAAATCTGTGAATTCACTGGTAAAACTACTGGCAGCAAAGTTCCCAGTCATTTAGCGTTCCGTTAGTAGATTTTTCCTTTTTGAGAAATAAAAGATGGGAAAACTCCGGTTGAAGAAGCGGCAACTTTCCGTTATAAAATTTGATTTTTAATGATAATAATTTAATTTTTAAAATTAATGAATCAACCTATTGTCAAAAAATTCGAATTTTCCGAGAGATTTTAAAATGGTACATTGTTTAACTTTTGCACAATACACTTCAAGCCGTCCTGATCCTGAGTATTGAACGCGAGACCTTTTGGCAGCGGAATATATCCTTACTGACTGAGTCATAGCTTCAGTTTCAATTTTGCACAAAAATTGATCTTTTATAAGTCAGTGTGGAAAAAAATCTGTTTTGCTTTTTAAAGATTTCCTTTCAAATGTAATTGTTAGAATATTCGTAATCAGTTTATTTTGTTTTATTTTAGACCAATACACAATAATTATTATTTTTTAAAATCAATTTTAATTTTTTAACTAATTTAAATAAATCACTGTTTTTTTTTTTTTTTTTTTTTTTTTTTTTTTTTTGTTTTTTGAATGAATGGATGAAAAAAAATTAATTTATTTTTTACAGAAATGATGTTATAGAGAATTTTTCGAAATTGTGGCACACTAATTATTTTTTAACTGGTCGATTAATTTTAATGGGCTAATTAATTAAAATATTTTTTAATAAGAAATAAGAAAAAATAAACAGAAAAAATATAATCGAAAAGTGATTTTTTATTTAATTCATTCATTTTGTGTAATATGTTTTTATAAAATTAATATATTTTTTATTATTCATTTACCAATGAAATAATAATAATGCATTGTAGTAATTACGACTCCCATGAAGTAAGACTACGCAATTATTTTTAACATTAATAAACTTCTGGCATCTGGTGAAAGAAACAATTGCAAAATGATTGTCAATGAAAATCCCCACTAACTCTGAGAAGATCATTTTTTCCTTTCTAAATTATTCTAAGTTTAAAAAAAAAAACTTAAATAAATAAATAAATTTTCTTCTTTATTATTTCTAATAAAATTGAAAAAAAAAAAGTGTGTATTTTGAATTGCAAATTTTAATAAAGATAATATCTTTAAATAAAAATATGGGAATCAATAGAGAGAACTTGATATAAGATCAGAGAAATGTGTGCAAAATGGTGACCAGGAAACGTAATCGAATGCATTTAATCAAGATCTAAGGTAAATTTATAGAGAGTTTTGCTTTTTAGGTGCTTTCGTAATTATGTAAATAAATAGCACCTAGCACCTATAGTTGTCGTTCAGTCCGTCCGTCCGCATATAACAAGGCAAAAACTGCACAGCCGAAATTGACAAGCATGACTATTGAAAAGGTTTGGAATGGAATAATGTTTTCCATTTTTGGTAAATAAGATACTTGTATAACCTTGTTGAGATATGATTCTTGTCACGTGGTTGCAGATTTTTTTCCTTTCTCATCTTGTCGCTTCCGGAAATTCGATTCAAAACGCTAACTTTGACAGTATTTTTTTAATTGCTTGTATCAAAAAATGGATAACGCCATTCGATTACATAGGTTTTGAATAAAAACCCGTGCTAATCTTATGCGTTTCCACAAAAAAATGAATTTAGAAATGTATCAAAAAGTAGCTCTTTTGGATTTGAGAAAATCTAATGATATAGAAATATTTTCATAAATCTACTTTTTATCATACAGCTCCAAAAGCTAAGATGCATTTAACTTTCTTTTTTTATCTTTTATTCTAAATCATATTAATTTTTAATGAATCTGTATGGGCCGAGTCTAGAAATGCAAAAATATAAATGGCTTGGATTTTGAGCTTTTGAGTTTTACACCGGGCCGGACCCGGCCCTGGAAATTCCGACCCGTGCAGACCTCTATCTTGCAGTAGAAAAATAATTATCGTGGGTTGATAGTTACTGTAAAATTTTTATTGTTGGCAACTAATTTTTATATTTGATAAGAAACAGCTGTTAAATTAGTGGGGTTTTTTTTTTAGTAATTAAAAATAAATATAAATTATTTCGATTTCGGATTATATTAATTGTTTCGACCGAGTTTTAATGCACATTTACGTAACATTTCACAATTCTGGCTTCCAAACTATGGATTTCTATAGATTTACAGACAGACAGACAAGCTTTCATTTTTATACAGGGTGTCCACTCTCAACGGTGGCCAATGGCTAATTTCTAAACCGTTAGTCATAGACATATAATTCCAATTGCAAAAATGCTTTAAAAAAGATAAAGAATTGTTTTTCAAGCGATTTAGGTCAAAAAAAAAATTATTAAAAAATTACGAAAATTAACTTTTTATACGGTCCCCCGGTCTTATCAGTGGTATTTAGTAAAAATTTTCCATTACCCTATCAAGTATTACAAAAAAGGTCCCATTCATCTAACATTAAAATTGACCGAGTTATGAAACTTTAAATTTCATGACTTAAACCACTTTTCTGTAGCTGAAAGCAAACGAGTTGGACTAAGTTTTCAGGGAACGTATGCTAAGTGCTTAAATTATTGTAAAGGGCGTCCATTTCCAACGCTGTCCAATAGCTAATTCCTAAATCATTTGCCACAGACATATAATTCCAATTACAAAAATGTTTTAAATGAGATAAAGAAATATTTTTAAAGCAATTTAATTGAAGGTGCTACCACCGAATAAGTTTTACGGTAGTGTTAATTTTTATTAATTAACTTCTAGATTTGTTAAAATAGTTGAAGACGTGAGTTTTAAAATTCTCTTTATCGAGAAAATCAAATTTTGGGAAATAGCGATTTTATTTTAAAAAGATGTGTTATTTTGTTAAGCTTTTATTTTGTTTAAAACGTTCGTACGTATGTTTCCCTAATTCAAAATTTCTTTTCAAATTTTAATTCACTTCCAAATATCCGATCGAGGTTCAATTTGCACAATTTTTATATCCAATGACAATGTAATATTAATAAAATTTTAGGTGCGTACCATTTATTTGTTTTATAGGACTACACCAAATTCTGTTAGGTTAAGTAATCTAATAGAATTTTAAATGTATGTCATTTTGTAACGAATTGTGGCTGTTGCTTTTCATAATTTAAATTAACAAACTTTCCTTTTTTTTACTTATATTTTTTCTACAAATTTTGCTTTAATATGTAATCATCAACATAAATTAAAAAATAATATTGTAAAAATCATTTTACTCTCAATGTTTAATATTAAATTTTAAATCTTGCGTTTATTTTTATTTCCAGTAAATTTGTGACTGACCCCTAATTTGCAGCAAAAAAGATGCTTCAGCTTTAAATATCTATTACTCGGTTAGTTGTAATCGCAGAGGAATGGGGCTTTTTTTGTATTACTTGTTAGAGTAGTGGTAAAAATTTACTAAATATCACTTATAGGACCGGGGGACCGTATAAAAAGCTAATTTTCGTATTTTTTTAATAAAAACTTTTTTTGACCTAAATCGCTTGAAAAAGAATTCTTTACCTTTTTTAAAGCATTTTTGCAATTGGAACCAGGCACGTAGCCAGGGAGGGGGCTAAGGGGGCTGAAGCCCCTCCCGAAACTTTGAAAATACAAAATTATCTGTATGATAAAAAAAAGTAAGTTTTGTTTGTTTTTATCTTCCATTACATTGAAATCAATTGCATTTTTATCTGTAAAAATATCTATTTATTGAATTACAGTTACGGTAATCCTTCATTATATCGGTTATTTGGATATATTATTTTTTTAATTGGTATGTACCATTAAAAATAAAAATTCTTTTTAAAAAGTAATTTTAACTGTCTTTATGCGCAGTAAAATTCGGTCAAGTGTAATTTCTTATCATTAATTTGACTAAGAAAATTTAAGTATAACACGCAAGATCATGAAAAATTAGGAAAATTATTTTCTACATGTTTCAGTCATTGGAAAAAGGCTAAATGTTTTTCTTAAAACATATACAATTAGATTATCACAAATCTTATGTTATTTTAACAAACAAACTTCAGATTTTTTCAGGAAAATAGAAATAGAATTATTTGATTGTTGAGTTTTCAAAGTGCTCCAGGAAAAGAAGAAATTAGAGAAGATCTTGAACTAATACTTGAAACAATCTTATTTTGTGCAAAATAAAATAGCCACTGACCATGATGACGATCCTCTAACTTTAGAGAAATTGGTATAAAAAAAGACTAGTTAAGAGTTCTTTTAAGTTTTGAGCAAAGTCTGGAGCGAATGAATTGAAATGAGACATTACAAATATCCTTAGAAATGCTGTTTATTTCACCCCAGAAACTCAGAATGAAATCAAATATTCTGGGATACAGTTACCGAAGTATTAATTATCAAAATATACATTGCGGTCTGTTTTAGCTTAATTGCTGTCGAAACTATGGACATTTCAAGCGCAGAACAGCTTGCCATTTGTTTAGATATGTGAACTATTAAAAAATTAAAAAAACCCAATAATTCGGAAATTTTTTTCATGTGTTATTTCAATAAATGTCTCAAAAATTCAAGAAAAGTAATTTTACAACATTGTGATGAACTATGTCTTGGCATGTATAAATGTGTCGCATAGGCGTATGACAAAGTAGCCAATAAGTTTGGTCATGTTAGCGGGGTTCATTCTAAAATTCTTCAGAATATCTAAAAATTAGATACGTCCTCTGTGAAAGCCATTGATTAAATCTTGCCTTGTCCAATAACATATTTATTCCCTTCATTCGAAAGTATCATGCATAGACTTGTTAAAGCAGCGACAAAACTTTTTAAAAATCACATGAAGGCAAATTTAGCGCTTCAAGAAGCAATTGCATCATATATCCTAGAAAACAAAAGAATATAACTTTTCCGCATTTGTTATACAGATTTTATCGAGAGGCATGAAAGCATATTGACTTTTGTTGAGCTACTTAAATACATTTGTATTAGCTCAGAAAATATTTCGAAAAACACATGGAAGATTTCTTCAACAGCTGGAGTTTTTTTTTTTTTGGCAGTCAGGGAGAAGAATCATTTTCTCATAAGCTTGTCTGTTTGTCAGAAGGTTTTCTGTCTGACAATCATAGTGAGTTCTTCAAAAAAAAAAAAAAAAAAAGTTTTATAGTATTGACTGTAACTCATGCTAAAAGATGCCTAATTGTTTTACATAAATATTGCAGAAAAATGAAGTAGAAATCCTTTGTGAGATTTTATTGTACATTAAAACTTCGGGAAGACATCTTCCAAACTGAAATAAAGGTCTCAAGACTGACATTTAGACAAGCAACAGGTACAAACCATCATATTACATCACTGACAAGTATTACAATATCACGGTCTTATTTTCCCATGTAGAAAGTCTTATTCAAAATTTAAATTATCGATTCATTTCGAATGAAGGCATTCTAAGAGATTCCCAGTTACATCTTCCAGGATGTACTTCACTGGCAAAAGCAAGCAAATTAGAGAATCCGATGCAATATTTTCAGGATAAAGTGTCAATGTAGCAAGTGAAAGCTGAATATGAATTAGGGTGCAAACAAATTGCTAATGTTGACACCAACACAGAGGTTTTAAAAGTTTTAGTACTGTAATGTGACGTATTACGATAAAATCAAACACTTGCTGACAGTTTTGGTTAAAAGCCGAGTACCAAAAGTCAGTGCTGAAATGTATTTTTCGACAAAGAAAATAATTAAATCTGACTCGAAGCATTATGGTCGATGACAGACTGGGTAGTTTTTCCATGATTTCCATTCTTTGGGAAATTACAGAAACTCTTGATAAGTCAATCAGCATCATGGCTAAGAAGAAATTATGATGATTGCTTCTGTTACATTAGTAAACAGTGTTGAATTCAGGGGGTCGCCCGGGAGGGGGACATTCCCCCTTCCCCCGGAGAAATGAGATGTCCCAGCCCGAAAAATTTGTGATTTTGTGTTTTCAATCGTCAAAAAGTACAATTCTCCTCTCCCCCTCGGAATGCTATAATGTCCCCCCCCCGGAACCCCAAAAATCCCTTCCGGAGACAAATGCCTGAATTCAACACTTCTAGTAAATTTATTTTACCACGAGTGTCATTTATAATTATATAATTATATATATATATATTAATTATATATATAATAATTATATATATAATTATATATATAATTATAATTATAATTGTCATTTATAATACTCAGAGAATGTGAAATACAAACATAATTTTTATGATTGCATATGGCTATAACAATGAATTTTTTTTCAAAAAAATAATGCATGTAATTTATTTTATTTATGGAACAATAGTTTCAAGACCTCGCACTAGTAATGTCAGATTCTCGCACGTTATTATCAATCCTGTGTTTTAAATCAATACATATTATTTGTTTGCATTTCAATATTTTACAACGTTTTTCTTCATATGATAGGAGAGCACATTTGAACAATTTTTAAAAAAATCAGTACATTTCTTATCTGAATTATATTTTTTGCGTTTTAAGTATTACATAATAAAAAGAGTGCATTTCTCCATCATATGAACCAGAAAGTAAAAGTTTTCCATATAAATTTTTAAAAAATGTGAGGATTTAAAAAGATTAAATATTTCTGTTCAAACCTGTCCCATGTAGGGGTATTTTTGAACAAGTAATTGGCACCTTTGAACAAATGAGTAAAATATGAAAATATTGAGAGTTTTCATAAAACGCTGCATATGTTTCAGAACTATAAAGTAATACGGATAAAATTTAATAACTATATTTTATTGAAACTAATAATTTTTCTATTATTTAACCAAATTGATGTCAAAAATCATTGTTGAAACAACACAGAATATCTCTCCAGTTTTGTTTGTTTGAGAAAACTTTTTTAAAATATCCTTGTAATACACCAATATGATATCTGATACTTCTGAAAAATTAAAATTCTTCATTCACACTTTTTATGAAAAAACTTGACTTAAATTCTTTTTTATCTAGTACGAAAGTACTAGTAATTCCGTAGTTTGGGAAAGATTAAATGAAAAAGTATATAGGCTTTGTTAGACAAACCGGCTAAACCATGAATCATTATTGTGTATCCGGGTTTTGTAATTATCAAATAAATGAATGCCATCATCAATTTAAGTTTGAAACTTCAAATCGCTGATACATCCAGAGATTGTAATACATGTTTGCAGTAAAGAAGGATTGTTAACAGTATAAGTTCATGTTCTTTGATATTTTTAATTAACCTCTTTTCACATAGAAAAAATTCCAAAAATAGTAACATTTAGGTACATCAATAACTCTTTACTTCATAGTTTTAGATGTTCAATGGTGCCCCATCCCATGGAGTTCAACATTACAACGGTTTACTCAAGTCGGCTGATGAATTTGAATAAAAAAAACTTATAAACTAAAGATTACACCTTTATTTAGGTGTTGAACAATAAATCAAAATTTTAGGGATACAAAATTTTGAACAAAAATCTTACAACGTTATTTTCTTAAGTTTAGATTCAAGAGGGAGAAAAATATATATCTTGCTTAGACAGCATTGTGCATATAAAATGGATGAGCTTTGTATACTTATTGCACTGAAGCAATAGTAATGTATTCCATAGACATTTTTAGAAAAATAATTTATTTGAAGGAAAATATTTAGTGTTCAAAGATGCCCCCAGTTCAAATGTGCCCCCCTCTCCCCAACTTGAGGCTCATCTCAAACATTGTTAGTTTGTGCTTTTTAAGTTTCGCAGAAAATTTTTCCTAAAAACTCTCCGGTTCCTGAATCGGTTTGGAAACTGAAAATGCTCTTAAAAGTTAAAAATTGCAACAGAAATTCAAAAATTTAAATATGAAATAACAATATTTGACATAGTTAACAAGTATCCTATGTAGAAACACACATTAGGACAAGCCTAGATTATTTTTAAAGTTTTTACTGAATATTATTCAAATTACTTTTGTAAGAACAGAAAAAATTTCAAAATTGAGCCCCTCCCGAAAGAAAATCCTGGCTACGGGCCTGATTGGAACTATATGTCTATGACTAACGGTTTAGAAATTAGCCATTGGCCACCGTTGAGAGTGCACACCCTGTATATAGGTATGACTATCGAACAAAGTCAATTTTTAAACCGCCGAATACGAGAAAAAATGTACTTTGGAAAAGAATATAAAAGGGCGAATTAATTTTATTAGTAGATAAATATATAAGGCATCCATTGTTATTCGAATAGAAAACAATCAATGTTCCTTTTTTTTTTTTTTTTTTTTTTTTTTTTTTTTAATTAAAAGGCACATTGTACACAATAGAAGATAAAAAATTTTAATGCATTAAGCTAACGCTTGGTGGTCTAAAAACAAAAGAAATATTCATTTCGTGTTAGATCTCTAAAATAAATAAATAAATAACTGTTTTTATTCTCCTTTAATTCTGATCAAAATAGCATTAAAAGAACTTGGAACGGAATACGAAATTAATAAATAAATATTTCAATTCTTTCTTAATGAGAATAAATAAAACTTACAGTTTAAAAAAAAAAAAAAAAAAAAAAAAAAAAAAAAAAAAAAACAGTAAAAAAAACGTGTTGGAACGATATGAATTAATAATAAATATATATAACGTTATCATTTTAGGGGCGAGAGGGATCTTACGTTTGATATCATATCTCTATGGGGAGGGAGTTTTGTCTTTTGATATCTTAATAATTTTTTATACAATCAAACATTACTTTTCTTCTTTTTGTAACTTTTTCTCTGTGTCAAAACAGCCTATTATCTATTTTTATATGTATAAAAAAAAAAAAAAAAAAAAAAATACAAAATTATAATTAAAACCAATAAATGATTATAAAATCATTTCTTCCGAAATATGGAATATCCCAACGTTCGACATTCTTATTGTTCTGCGCATATAATCCACTGCAGGAAGAAATTTCATGAATAATAGTGATATTTTATTGATTTCTCTTCATTTCAATCAGTAAAGTATGCAAGTAATAAATATAAACACCCTATCCGAATGAAAAGAAAGAAAAAAAATTAATATTTTTAAATAAAAAGAATTTTAAAGTGTATAAAAATAAAAAAAAAATTATACATTAATACCGATATTAGTAATAGGAGTGGGGATTAAAGCAATGATATCGTAAGATATCGTAAGGTGGGAGCGGAGGATCCAAAATTAACAAAAGATTGATAATGCTACATGTGTTCAGTTCTTATTATTATAAACTATAATATTTTAGTTGATTTTTTTTTTTTTTTTTTTTTTTTTTTTTACGTAAATTGCATAATCGTGTAATTATGTAAATAATATATGGTACGCAGTCACCGCCAAAGTAATAATGTCTGGTAATAAATGGGTTATATAAATAATAAAATATTACGCATAACAATTCAGTCAGCAAATATAAAGATTTCTTCTGAATAATAATAAAATCGTATTATGAGTCAGGTTTTATATGTTCAAAGAAGTTGTACATTTTGTATTACTTTTCTTTTGAAATAATAAATTTTATCGAGTTACCATTTAGGTAAGCAATGAATCACAATAACGCTTTTATTCCAATTTGCTAATCGAAATACAGACGCCAGACTAATAATTTTTCTGAGTAACATCTGTCAGTCGTCAAGTGATAATTAAAATAAATATTCAAGCTGCACTCTCAATTTCTGAAATATAATTCGCCAGCTTCAAAGAAGAAATTTATCACGATTTATAAACATTGAAACTAATTTCATGGAGAAAAAGAAATATCCGTCAAATAATAAAATTAACAAATGAAACATGATGAAAGCGTAAGGGGGGATAGCAGGGAGGAAAGCAACTCTCGGCGCCGCAGTAAGAGGGTATTCCACCAATGATATTGACGGGATGTCTGCTGCCTCCAGACGACTGAGGGCAGAATTCTTACAACGTCACGACGCAGGTTTAGGTTGCTAGGTTTGGCAATTTATCGCCTTCATTTCTTTATCATATTTCTGATTATGTATCTTTTTTATTTTACCGACAAAACATAGCTTCGGATCTTTATTTCAGTGTAAAATACATAATGCATCACGTGATTGCTGCTGATTAATTTTCGAAGCGCTAAATACATTGCTCTAACATTTATGCTTTTTTGTAATAACTAAATTTTAATAGAAATTTGTGCAAAATATACAGTACAATACTATATGAGCTAAGCTCGCTGGTTTTTTAAAAAGACGACTTAAATAATAAAATAGGCGTTACAAGTTTAAAATATACATTTTATTTAAAACTTCTCCGTACTTTCAGCCTTCATTTCCCGAAGCCATCATCAAAGAATATTTTAATAACTAATTGCTGCGCAATTAGGCAAATATCTCACTTCGTTTTGAAATGAGAGAGCCAATAATTATAAGAATCATTTATACAAATACGTCACTTCGCTAAAAAATGGGAGGGCCGATAATTATTAGAGTTCTCCCATCTCAAAACGAAGATACGTATTTGTATAAATGAACAGCAATTTATTTTTAAACTATTATCTGATGATTGAAATACAGGTCGAAAGTACTGTGCAGTTTTTAATAAAATGCATATTTTTAACTTGTAACATCTTTTTTTTAATTGTTTAATTCGCCTTTTAAGTAAAATAATGAGCTCTTTAAAGTGTATCTGTGTATATAAAAAAAGGGATGTCTGTCTGCCTGCCTGCCTGACCGCAGATAATGCCGAAATTAAAAAACCCAAGTCTCTGGAGTTTTTGTCATATATGGATTCTAACACCGGAAAGTGCACTTCGCATCCGGATTTTTAAATTTCAATTTAATTTTTTTTTAATTAAAACTTATTGGGTAACAGGATATTTGCAGCTTTCCACCAATTCGCAGCAATGAAACAGCCAGCCATTTAGAGCAGGCATTAAATATGGGATTTAATGACTGCATTTCACGTCTGAATGCTAGCATCAAATTGCACACGCATTTGTTAATTTTTCTTGTTTATATGATTTTGTTTTTCCCGATTCATTGATAATCGATCTTCAAAATCCATCCATAGCACCATCCAAAAAAGTAGTAAATCAGGTAATTACTCATTTTATATTTTCTTAGGGTTTGTTCAGATGTGTAGTGCACGTCTCGAGCATGCTCAGAAGATTCTGCATGGGGTAGGTCTCATTGAAGAAATGAATTTTAAAATAATTCAATTATTGCATTATTTTTATGGATCAAAATAGCTAAAATCAACGACTATATTTCTTTATTGTTAAAAGAAAAAAAAAAAAAAAAAAAAGGTTTTCGTAACAGAAATACATACCTGTGTTCACTCAGATAAAATTTAAAATATTCTAAAGTTTACAATATTCTGCAGATAAAATTAAAAAAAAAAAAATCTATTTTAGTATGAATGGAGATTTTAAATACTGGCAGTTTGTTTGAAAACATCTATGATCCCGTGCAACGCCAAGCGGATCAGCTTGTATTATATATATACCTATATTATATTATATTTGAACCAAGGGGAAATATTGCGTTTCATCTTATGATTTTATTTAGAAATTTGCGTTTTATGTAATTGCAAAATTTCTACCATTAAAAAAGGCTAAATACCACTAATAAACTAGTCGGATGTGGCAATCCAAAAAATTTCTTCTATTTCATCCATGTTAATATTCCAAAATTCGTTATCATAGACACAAAATTAAATGGCCGCTATCATGAGAATGCTAATGGTATGAAATTCCATGCATTAATTCTTGAGATATGATTATCGCTAAAATAACGTAAAACATGCAAAATGAAGCACAGCGCGTCACTTGTTGGGTGATTACACCGAATCCTTGATTTGCAACAACTTATGTCAACATCTAACTGAATATGAAGTATGATGAAAATCAGTTCATTAGTTCTTGAAATAGGGCTACGACGGAAATCGTGAAAAATGCAGCTCAGCAGTGCGACCTGTTGAGAGATTTACACCAAAATGTTAACAACACCAGGAATAACTGAATCTGGAGTTTTATAAAAATCCGTGCATTATTTCTAGAGATAGAGTTATTGCGGAAATTACAATAAATAAATAAATACAGCATAGTAGCACCATTTGTTGACCTATTTACACCAAAAGGTAGAAAACTTCAATTCATGTGAACGACTAACTGAATCTGGAGTTTGATGAAAATCCATACAGTGGTTTTTGAGATAGAACTATTGTGGAAATCGCGGTAAATGATGCATAGCAGAGCCATCTGTCGAGCAATTTTCCCCAAAAACTAATCAGCTCCAATTTATATTAGGGACTAATTGTATATATTTTTTTATTAAATTTCGTGCATTAATTCTTGCGATAGAGCGCCCACAAAATTTGTGTCACATACACACAGACATACATTCTGTAAAAACATGTTTTTGGTATCTCTGACTCCTAAAACGAGTAAATCCGTCGAAAACCAGAAGTCGAAAATTTTTACCTGTTCAGTACTTTCTTCTTGTGAAGAAAGAAGAAAGTAAAAGTAGTGTTATCAAAAAGGAATAAAAGTGTAGTCATAAAAAACACAGAGGTTATACGATCTACAAAGATGGTATACACTCAAGGCAATATACACGCGAGAGTATACCCTAGAAATTATGCGCTATAACTTTCATGAAAAACAGAGGGTATACGGTATTCCTTTAAAAAATTCCAGAAATTATACGGCGTAAACCCCCGTATACCTTCCACTACATCCCTAAAACTGTACTGTCATTTCTATTTTTAAATTTTCTTCTAGGAGGAATTTTGACCAAAAATTCTTAGATTAATTTTTTTACTATTTCTGTCCTTCTGATTTAAAAAACGTTGGTTTGAGGAAATTTTGACAATACCCCCCCTCCCCCCGGTCTTTTAGCTCGGGTATTAATATAAATAATTTAACCCTTTATCTACCGACGGTACTTATAAGTACCATTAAAATAACTTATTATAAAATTCTTTTAATACGTCATTTAGTTGTAGTACGGTTTAGAATGAGTAACAGATACATTACTTTATCTTGTTCCAAAAACAATATTGGTTACAAAAAACAAAAATATTTTTAAAAGGATGATTTCTTTTGCCTTTGCATCTTTTCAGCTTTCTTGGCGCTGAGGGAGGGGGAATGGGGATTTTTTAATGCGGAAATATTTCTATATTTATGTTGTAAGAACATCATATTTGTAATTTTAAAATTCTACAAAATACTAAGAAAATAATAAAAATAAAAGATTTGAGTGGGGTTATAAAAATTGCACAAAACCCCTGTAATTTCAAATTTAATTAATCCTTCTCAATCCTTCAAATGTTTATTAAATGATTATGTAAATCTTTTAATTTAGTTTAAACAATTTGCGTAAAATGCTATAGAGTGAAAAATCTTCATGAATTTCTAATGTGGTAGATAAAGGCTTAAAAGGATTTAAATCACTATAGTATTACTTTTATAGTGATAAGTTTCAAAATTTTCATCTACAGGAAATTCTGACAAAAAATTTTTAGATTTGATTTTTACATGTTTATATCCTCCAATCAAAAAAAAAAAAAAAAAGTCGGATATTGCTCGTTAAGTATAGAAAATGCGGTGCGTTAGTACTACAACGAAGTTTAAAATATATTCAGATTTTGCTGTAATAGTATATAGCATTTCAGATACAGTATAGTAGCTGAAATCTTTTGTGCTTCCCTGTAAATACTACCTGCCTTTCTATTATGCATTAAGTGACTTCTAGAAAACTTCAGCAACGTACATAAATTTCATAAAATGTGAAATATTTTAATATGGTTAAAACGCGCCTCAAACAATGATTCCCCCTATACCAATGTGTAATGGAATATTTTTGCGTGGCCCTGTAAATTAATAACAAATATTCTTTGCACCACAAATTGTACAGAGAGTATATTTTAGTATATACTTCATAGATGCATATCAATTTTATTATGTTGGAAAGAGTGTAACATCATTAAAATGTACTTGAAAATATTTTCCCCCAATTGGCCGTAATGTAATGTAATATTTTTGATTGTCCCTGTAATTGAACTATGCATCCGATTTTCATAAAACTTTTCCGATTTTTCCTGCTAAGGTGTCTTAACACTTTTTTCCCTACTTTAAGATACTTTAACTTCACGCATACTTTTTTAATTTCTACGCCACCAGTTTTTGTCTTTTGCTTATATAATTTCAATGATTAAAATTATTAATGAAAAGGTTTGTGGCATATTCTTTATGTTTAAAAATAACAACAAAAAGAAAAAAAAAAGGGGGGGGGGACATTTAACAAAAACTTTTTGGCGTAAACTATACAAATGAAAGTAAGATATTATGTCCTGTGAAAGCACATGTGTTTTTTTTTTCTCTCATTTACTATGATAGTATGTGGTTGTTATTACATTGCGAATAATTCAATACTTATCACTTATTTCTTAACTGGCACAACTCCAAAAAACATTTTTTTTTTTTTTTTGCTTTTTTTCTTTGGGGGGGGGGGGGGGTATTATTATAGTGAATAGAGACGTACCAAGCGAGGAGTGAAGAAGACGTCGCCCCGGGTGCGGATATTGAGGGTGCGCCAAATTTATATTACCATCGTCCTTTGTTTATTCCTGTTTTTTTTTTTTTTTTGTAATATATATGTTACAGGCCAAACCCGATTTTAGGCCAAACTAGATTGGCCTAGTCCAAACTAGTCTATCCTAACGCCCATCGGATAAACTAGTTTTTCCTAGGCCAAACTAGTCTATCCTAACGCCCATCGGATAAACTAGTTTTTCCTAGGCCAAACTAATCTATCCGAACGCCCATCGGATAAACTAGTTTTTCCTAGGCCAAACTAGTCTATCCGAACGCCCATCGGATAAACTAGATTTTCCTAGGCCAAACTAGTTTGGCCGAACGGTCATTAGGATGAACTAGTTTAGCCTGCTATTCATTGGTTTGAACTAGTTTATCCTAGGCCGAACTAGATTGTCCTAGGCCAATTCAATTTGGCGTGATTTTATTGAATTTAAAGACCGCCATGGCGCCAACTTTCTTGTTTTGATCTAATTTAGCCTAGGCCGATGCAATTCGACGCGATTTTAGCTCACAGACTATCAAAGCCTGAGAGCTAATGTGCTCGCAGATTCTGTGTGTGTGTATGTAACCATGAACATATGTAGGACTAATATAACGGACTAATGTGTAACTAATATAACGCGAGCACTCTGGTGTTGGAATTTGGACGCGATTTAGTTCAAGCCAGTCGGCTTCGCCCGCTATCGGGCCCCTTCTTTTATATAAGATCTTGAAACGGACGTATGTTGAAGCGAACGAACTTCGAAGTGAAAAAAACATGATGATACATATTTAAGAAAAAGGATTTTGCATCGAAATACCACTATTTTTTAATAGTAATTTTTGTAAAAATGTTATATTCTTGCTGGAACTTTTTGAAACTTTCTGATAGTTTATCGCATATGATATAATTTTATATAAAAAAAAAAAAAAAGAGGTACATTTCGGCGTGAAAGAGGATGTGGTTGCGAACAAAATCAGGAAATATAACGGAAATTCTAGGTTTTAAAGCACCGCGACCTCAAGTAACACATCTACTAATAGGTTGTTTAACGGAGTTTCATTCAAATACAGTTTTGTTAATAATAGAGTACGCTCCCTGGTGTTGGAATGAGGAACTAATGTAACGTGCCTTAGTTAAAACTTGCTGGCTTCGAGCGCTATCGGACTGGCGTGGGCAGCGGGGATATGGTTCGAATTTCGTTCGCTTCGAGGTTCTTTCGAAAAGGAGGTTTACATTCGGTGGTGCGTGCTCAGCATGGTTGCTACGATTTAAATTTTGTTCGCTTCGAAGTTCATTCGAAAAGGAAGAGCGCATTCGGCAGTACGCGTGCAGTACCAACACCCCCTATAGTCAAAGCCTCCGCACCGATTCAAGATGGCCGATCACAAAGTCCTACTTCCCACAACCATAATATGAGTTTACGCAAGCCAACACTTTAAAGTTGCAATTCCCGTTACTTTTAAATTTCATAACACCAGTTTTTATTTTCTCATTTAATTAAAAATTCAAATAAGAGCGGATTTCTCTAAGATGAATTTTTTAAAATAATAATCAAGTGAATAATTATCATTCAAATAAATAAGTACTGTAATTTAAAAACTAAAAATATTAAAAAGTAAAAAATAAAATCTTATTTTATTTATTTCCATTAGATTTCCATTTATTCCCTTTGAACCACATTAATTTTATTGCAATAAGTTGTTTATCTTTTTTTCCTTTTAAACCTCATTTTTTTTTTTACCTGCATTTTTTAAATGAAAAAAAAAAATCTGTCTTTATATTTTTTTTACGCAATCATTTACAATATAAAGGTTTGTCAATAGAGTTGAAGAATTTTACGGATTTTTAAAAAAGCACTTTTGAAAATAAAAAATGTTAAGAGGGTTACTTATTGTTTAAAAAAAGCTACTATAAAGGATCTTAAAATAGAAATCTTTTTGTTCTAAATAGACATAACTTAATTTAGAAGTAGAATATTTCCTTTGTCTTATCAATATCACAGTATTTTAAAAGAATAAGCATAAAAGTAAATAGTCTTATATATGTTAAGGAAAAATCTTAAGTTTAATTATAACTTTATATCAATTTTTCTATAAAATATACTAAAATTAGTCAATTTAAATTAGCTTTATAACCTAGAAGCTAAATTCTTTTATATGAATGGAATTTGATGACTTGACTTGAAAACAAAAGTATTGGGGGGGAGGATGTACAAAAATAATATGTTGTGTGAGATGATTTTTTCCCCTTCAAATACTATCCTTCTTTACCCCCCCCCCCCCCACCATAGGCGTAACTTGGGCTATAAAACTAGGGGGCAAAAGCTTCGAATACTTTTCTAGAAAATTAACCCTCCCCCTTTTGCAGTCATCGTGTGCACACATATACACTTTAACATTTAAAAATTTAAAAATTAAAAAATAATAATGTTCAAACATAAACGAAAAAATAATGAAAAATACGAAATTAGTAATTTCATGTCTTTACTAAGCTATTTTCAAATATTGAATGCACAACCGTTATATCTCTTACATTTGATGCATTGTTCAAAAACTAGGCTTTCACTAGGGGTGATAAAATTTTCGAAGTACTTTTCAAGAAAATTGCACTCCCATTCCTTTGCAGTCAGCGCGTGCACACATATACACTTTAATATTTAAAAATTTTAATATTAAAAAAATTAAGTGTTCAACCATATGCGAAAAAATAAGTAAAAATCCAAAATTAGTATTTTTCATGTCTTTAACCCTTTGGGGACGAGCGACACGTATACGTGCCGCAAAAAAGGCTTAAGAATCCTTGTTTATCCCCACCAGTAAATTTTCCTTATTTAATCGAGCGTTTTCTCGATTTAATAGGGCACAAATTTCTGTTTTTAAAAATCGGTGGCGAAACATTAAAAATTTTGTAAAAGACTCCCGTCGCGAAGGGGTTAATAAGATATTTTCAAATATTGAATACACAGCCGTTATATCTCTTACGTTTGATGCACTGTTCAACCAGAAAAAAGTTCAAACTAACTTAATAAAAATTTGTCAAAGCCTTATAGAGATCTGCACGGGCCGGAAACTCTTGCCCCGGGCCGGTCCGAGCGAAAGTTACTACCGAGTGAAAGAGCCCAGCCCGGTGTAAAAATTAAAAGTTCGGCCCGAGCCCGTAAGGACCCGGCACAATTTCTACAAAAAATTTGGATTTTACTTAACATACTATAAAGATTTTTTTAAAGAGGACTGCATGCACATTTATGGGATAAATTGACAGTATATTTTTTAATTATTATGTGCAAGATAGACAACCCACAATAACAACAATAACGATTACTTAAATTCTTAGACGTTGCAATATATAAAAAAGGTGTGTTTGTGATGTTATGTATAACGGTCGATTACCTGCATGAGGGCTATAGGCCTTAGGTGGAGTGCCCTCCGTGAGGGCCTTTCTAACGAAACCTAACCCGCATTTACGCAAGGTTCAAATGAAACCACGAAAACCCCGAACGGTTAGGTCGACAGGCGCGATTGGGTTCAAACTCAGCACCTCTTGTCCACCAGCTTCGAGAATAAAACCTCTCAGCGACTAGTGGGGTGCATTTAAATAAGGATAAAAAAAAATTAGTTTAAAATAAAAGAACAAAAAGAGAGTTAAAAACATCGTAATTTTTGAAGCTATATATTAAACAGTAGATTTGTGGAAATATTCCTCTGATTTGTGAAAATATTTCATTTTTCAAGGCAATTCTCAAATCCAAAAGAGCCACTTTCTGACATATTTCTGAATTCATTTCTTTACGGAAACGCATAAGATTGGCAAGTATTGTTATTCAGAAACTATGTAATGGCGTTATCCATTTTTCGATACAGACAACGTATTTTTGAGATAATACTGATAAAGACAGCGTTTTGAATCGAGCTTCTAAAAGCGACATCACAAAAAATGTAAAAACCTGAAGCCGTAACAAGAATATCATAGTTGTCGACAGATAATTTATTTATCAAAAAAGAAAACCGCTAATTGATTCCAAATCCCTTCAATAGTCAAGCTTCTCAATTTTAAACTTTTGCAGTTAGAAAATGTCTCAAAGCTTTGAGTTATGCAGCAGTGAATTTGAGAGCCATTTTAAGGTATATTTCCAAAGATTATGTTAACAGAATTTCATTACCGCTATTATACTTTTCACAAAACATATTGTTTGTCCAATACTTCCAAAGAATGTCTAAGCTCAGCTTCGGCTCGGCTCGACTGTGTACGGAAAACAAGCAAGGCTGATGTCAGCACGGCATAAGTCTGCTGAAGATAAATAAATAAATAAAAATAAATAAAATGAACTGTCTGAGACATCATATATGATGCCGATCTCTTACGGTGGACATATTATATTTTCGAACATGTTATTGATGTTGTCGAACTACCATCGGCTCATAACGCACATTTGTGCTACAAAAGTCTTATTCAATGAAGTAGCTGAAATTTTATCTTCTTAGCGTAAATTTTTATATCTGGCCGATAGACCCGAAAGTTTTTTTTTCTCTGCCTAGCCCAATGCGGTTGGCCCGTTCGATTTTTTTGCTGACCCATTGGAAAATTTGCCCTCACTCCGCTGGCCCGGCCCGCGAATGTCATGTATGGCGCTCGGGCAAATCCCGTCCCTATGCTTTAGAAGATTTTATTTATTGGTAGTAAATGGAGAGGGAGGAGGTTGAGGTAAATATATCCTTCATTCCAGAACGGCAATAAATAACAAAATTTTATTTATTTATTTTTTTTTAAACTTTAACTAGCGTTCTGATTGGAATGAATCAGAACTTTTGTTGTTACGCTTTATAAGATACGGGGAGTAATTTTAGATTAAGAATGTAAAAATTAATATTGTCTTGAAAAAAAAATAATAATAATTGCACCACTTCACACTGTTTCAAGTGAAAAAAAAACAAAAGCAAAAACGAGAGCATTGGTTATTGATTATGAAATATTTTCCCACATTATCAAAATACTGTTATGAAAATTCATTCTTTCATACAATTAAGTTTATCTAAATAAAAAATTTAGAAACACGGAACGCAATTATAAATCTTTTTCAAGAATTTCTGTCCATAGCAGATAATGTATGTAAATTATTTTTTGCAACTCATATATGATCTTTAGAGCTATAAGCATATCACATAAACAAAACTTAAACTAAAATTTAAGTCAGCTGAAAAACTCGTAAAACAACTAAAAATATTTTTCTACGGAATTACTATTTTTTAGTTGACAGAGTATCAATGTATGAAAAATACAGTCAAAAATAAATTTTGTAAAGCGGAAAAGCGTGTAAAACAGCTGAAAATTTATTTTGAGGAAATATTTCCATGAACGTCAATGCTGTTCCTTTTTCGTCGAAAATTTTACAGATTTTATTTTGCAAAAAATGCCTCTATTCGTCGGAACGTTTCGAAATTTTAATAGATGATTTGAATTTAGTCTGCAAAGATGCTCTAAAAAGATTGCGTCGAAATGCAAATTTTTAGGCAATTTTGCAGTAGAAGCAAGTTGGAAATTGTATGTCAAGAGTAGCAAATGAGGTACGTTCGTACTTTAATAAAGTTTTAAAAATATTTATAGATCCTGATGTAATAGTATGCAGCACTTCAGATACAGTATAGTAGCTTAAATCTTATGTGCATCCCTGTAAATAATATATATCTGCTTTCTGTTGTATATAGAAAGTAAATTCTAATAAACCTTAATAAAAAGTAACTAAATACTTTTGATTGTCCCTTTACTTAAACTATTCATCCGATTTTCCTAAAATTTGAAATGACTCGTCAAACTTATGCAACAATTATATATTTTAAATTTCAAATAATTCGGTTGGGTAGTTTTAGTTCTGTTACATTTGGACAGATGGATGGATAGAACGACGACTATAGGTGCTAGGTATTTACCTAATTACGAACACACCTGAAAACGATCGTCTCCGCAAGGCTGAAAGAAACCTGAAAAAATTCGCAATTTTTTCAATGTATTATCGACGAAATTCGCAAAGATAATTTTAAGTAAAAAAAAAAAAAATTGAAATTCACCACAATTTTTTTTCAAAGGTTACAGCAGAGAAGCAGGGAAAAAATCTTTTCCCGATGCTAATTATGCGTTTCTTCCCGACTTTTTGAAGAAATTAATCTTTTTTTCTTCCTCTATCCGTCGAAAAATTTGTGTTTCTTTCGCGATACTTTGACTAGTTTTTTTCCGCGGTCTTTTATCATTTTTTTTTAAAACAATTCTGCAACAAAACTTACGTTTTCACCGCGATGTTTTGACAGAAATTTGCGATTTTGCTCTATCTTGTCAGAAATTTGTAATTTGTAAAAACAAAATTACATTTTTTTCTGTGATCCTTTGATAAATTCATGTTTTTTCCGTGATCCTTTGACAAAATTAGCGTTGTTTGGTGATGTTAAACAAAATGTTTACGTATTTTTCGCAATCCTGTCACAAAAATTTCCGTTCTTTTTGCAACTTTTTGAAAAAAAAATTGCGTTTTTTCGCAAACTTTTGACGAAATTTGTGTCATTTCTAGTTTGCATTCAAAATGTAATATATTCTTGGTTAAATAAAAAAGAAGAGAAAATCGAAATCGAAAATTGGCCCTTAACCACAGAATAATTCAAAAAACTGGAGGGGCAAAAGGCAAGTCTTGCCCCTGCTCCTGGAAAACTAGGGGGGCATATGCCCCCTCTTGCCCCCGCCAGATTACGCCCATGCCCCCCCACACACACACACACTCCCATGTACTTTATTTACTTTTTATTATTATTATTAATTGAGAATTATTTTAAAGACAGGATGCTAAGTATTCTCTTATTTATTTACTTATGTCATTGCTTTAACATCATTATCATATAATCATTTCTGTTATACATATGTAAGACATAAAAAGTTTTTCACAAAATTAAAGCCAAAAGAAAAAAATACATAAAATGCATGTTTTTTAGCTTTAATTATTTTATTATTCAGTATTTCCTTATAAGACTCTGCTTATATATTGTTTACATTTGAAAGTGCTTGGTAATATCAATCATGTATGTATAGAGTCAGTTTTAAGTTTGTTTTCTGCAACTATTTAAAGATTTTTGATAATTCATTATAATCATTATCCCCCCCCCCCCCGCCCAGAAACATATGCAAAAATTTTCTTGTAATTATCTTTGAACAACCAATTATAAATAATTAATAATAAGACATTGTTACACATAAGTTGCTGTACAAAAACATTCCCAAAACCTTTCTTTTTTCATTAGAGGGGGGGGGGGCTTAATTTTATAAATTGAAATTAAATATCATCCGGTGCCATTGAAGTGGGGAAGATCCAACAACTCACAAATGTATAAATTTTAAAATTACTATTATTATTAAAGAAAAAATCCTTTCCTTATCAATATATATATTACTTTTTAAATTACAATTGTTATTTTAAATTATTATTATTAAAGAAAATAGCGATTCCTTATCAATTTATAAATTACTATTATTATTATAGATTATTATTATTATTAAAAAAATTTCTGTCAAACTAAAAAATATTTTGAATTTATTGTTATTATTTATGATACCTTATCAATATATATTATTTTTAAATTACAATTATTGTTATAAATTAAGGAAATTATTATTAAGGAAAACAGCGATTCCTTATACATTTATATATTACTTTTAAATTACTATTATTATTATAGATTATTATTATTTTTAAAAAAATCTGTGTTTTTATTTATTTATTTATTTATTTATTTATTTTGTCAATCTAAAAAGTATTAGGAAATTATTGTTATTAAAGAAAAAAAATCTTTTTTGCCAATCTAAAAAATATTTTAAAATTATTATTGTTAAAGTAAAAATATCTGTTCCTTATCAATCTATAAATTATTTTTTAATTACTATTATTATTACCAAAGAAACTAGTTGGATGTGTCAATCCCAAAACTTTCTTCTATCTCATAAGTATATTTTAATATTAAAAAAAAACGTGGTGACCCCAAAGTTACCCACTATCGAATTTCCTCGAACATTTGACCTAGCCTAATGAGATTCTGGTATCCGAAAAGCCTAAAACGCAAAATTTAATTAATATTCTGAGAAAATGAGCTTAGTAGTGCCTCATGTTGGATAATTTATACTAAAACCTAATAAGCATCTATTTTTGTCAAGACCTAACAGAATCTGAAATTTGATGGAATTTCGTCCATTAGTTCTTGAGATATAGTTATAGCAAGAAATTTGCAAAACGTAGCACAGCAACACCATATCTTGGACAATTTATGCCAAAACGTAAAAAAGCGTCTAATTATGTTATGGTGTAAAAGAATCTGAAGTTTGATGAAATTCTGTGCATTAATTCTTGAGATATAGCTAGTTTAAAAAAAAACCGTGTAAAATATAGCACAGCAGCACCATCAATTGAAGGATTTATAACAAAACGTAATCATCGTGTAATGTTACGTGTCATTTTGTAACAAAATCTGAAGTTTGATGAAATTCTGTGCGTTGGTTGTTGAGATATAGCTATCGGAAAAATCGTGCAAAATGCAGCATAGCTGCACAACCTGTTGCAAGGTTAATACCAAAATGTAATCAGCGTCTAATTATGTTATATATTCTAGTGTAACAGAATCTAAAATTTGATGAAGTTCTCTGCATTAGTTCTTGAGATATAGCTATCGCAAAAATCGTGCAAAATGTAGCATAGCAGCGCCACCTATAAGGCAGTTCACACCAAAACCTTATCAGCGGCTATGTATCTCAAGGTATTGCGGAATCTGAAGTTTGGTGAAATTCCGTGCATTAGTTCTTGAGATATAGTTATCATGAAAATCATGAAAAACGTAGCATAGTAGCGCCACCTGCTGGCCAATTTACACCAAAACTTAATCAGCGTCTATGTATATCAAGGGGGTACAGAATCTAAAGTTTGGTGAAATTCTGTGCATTAATTCTTGAGATATAGCAATCTTGAAAATCATGAAAAATGTAGTATAGCAGCGCCACCTGCAGGCCAATTTTCACCAAAAACCAATAGGCACCAATTCATATCAAGGTCTAACTGAATATGAAATTTTATGAAATTTCGAGCATTAGTTCTTGAGATAGAGCGCCCACAAATTTTTTGTCACATACAGACAGACACACAGACAGACAGACAGACAGACGGACAGACTCACAGACAGACATTTTCTAAAAATAGTCAAAACGTGTTCAGGACCTTCTAAAACGTATAAATCCGTCGAAAACCGGAAGTCGAAAATTTTCATGAATCCAATACTTTCTTCTTGTAAAGATAGAAGAAAGTAAAAATATGTTCCTCATCAATCTACAAATTATTGTTTAATTATTATTGTTAAAGAAAAAAATGTTCCTTATCAATGTATAAATTACTTTTAATTCACTATAATTATTAAAAATTATTATTATAAAAGAAAAAATAATATTTGTCCATAAAAATAACTTTAAAATTAACAGTATATATAGAAAGAAAAAAAATTGTCAAAACATCAAATTCATTATAAGAGCTGATATGCTAATTATGTACTAATGAATGCTGCAACAACGATAAATAAACTCTTTGAATATTTATGAATTAATTTAAACACTGCATCCATATTACTGATAGTAAATGATTTAAAACTGGCAAAGAGTAAAATTATATAATTTAATAAGTATATTCGGATGCAAACTAATAAACTGGAGTTTAGATACAAAAAAATAAATCATATTAATTAAAGGACGGATATTTCTTATAAACATATTATGCATCAATAATAACAAAGTCTTGTGAGGAAATACTGAAGGTTAAAAGAAACTGGATAAAAAAAAAAAAACCAGATGAGAAGCAAAAATATCTTACTATTATTATCATTTAAAACAAAATACTAATTCAAAGTATAGGTAAATGATTCAAAGCTACTGTTGTAACACACGTGTGACTTGAAAATTAAAGTGATAATCATTAATCTTAGAAATATGTCACAGAAATTATATTTAAAGCCTTGCTATTAAAACAATGACATAAGGAAACAAAATAACACTTACTTTTAGTCTTTAAAATATCCAAATTACTTAATTAAAGCACAACAAATCATACAATAAAATGGCGAGATGCGAACACGAGGCAGAAACATGCACTACTGCTGTGCTGGTACAGGGGAAATCACTTCGGACCTCTCTTTGGTCTTCGGACTAAAGGGTCGGCCATATTAGCATTTTTGGAATTCGCTGTGAAGGCCTTGACTACAGGGGGTGTTGGCAGTACACCTGCTATACGCTGCCGCAGTCTGTGGGAACGCGGCTGAAGAACTAATGCACGAAATTTAATAAAAAATTATATTCAGGTAGTCTCTGATCTAAATTGTTGCTGATTAGTTTTTGTTGTAAATCGTTCATCAGGTGGAGTACTGTTTGGCATTTTTTACGATTTACGCATCAGCTTTATCTTAATAGCTAATACAATCAAATTTCCATCGAACTTCAGATACAGTTCGTCCATGACATGAGTTGGTGTTGTTTTTATTTTGAAGTAAATCACTCAACATGGCTATGATATGCTGCATTTTTCACAATTTTCACAATAGCTGTATCTCAAGAAGTAATAGACGGAATTTAATAAAAAGTTATATTCAGATAGTCCCTGATATAAATCGATACTGATTACTTTTTCATGTAAATAGTTCAACAGATGGCGCTTCTAAAGTGCGATTTTACTGATTTGCATTAATACTATTTCAATAACTAATTTACGGATTTTCATCAAACTTCCGAATCAGTAAATCCGTGATATGAACTAAATCTTTTTACGTATTCGTGTTAATTGCTCAATAGGTGGCGCTGTTGTGCTCAATTTTCCCGATTCCTGAAATAGTTTTGTTGCAAGAATTAATGCACGAATTTTCATCAAACTTTAGATTCAGTAAGTCCCTGATATAAATTAGTATTCTGTAGTTTTGGAGTAAATCTCTTGAAAGGTAGCGCCGCTATACGGTATTATTCGTGACTATTGCAATAGCTCTATCTCAGGATCTAATGCATGGATTTTCATGAAAGTCCAGATTCTGTTAGTCCTTGATATAAAAAAGTACAAAAGTACTTTTTAGTTTTTGGAGTAAATCGTGCAACAGGTGGCGCTGCTATGTGGCATTATTCATGATTATCGCAATATCTCAAGAAGAAATGCACGGATTTTCATCAAACTTCAAATTCAGTTAGTCCCTGATATAAATTAATATTCTTTTGTTTTTAGAGTAAATGGCTCAATAGGTAGCGCTTCCATCCAGTTTTTTTATTACTTCTGTGATAATTCAAATATCTGAAATAGTACTAATACACAGATTTTCATCAAATTTCAGCTTGAATTAGAATTTGAAAGACGTTGTTACGGATTTTTCAAAAAGTTCCGGCAAGAATTTAACATTTTTACAAAAATTGCTATTAGAAAATAGTGGTATTTCGATGCGGAATCCTTTTTCTTAAGTATTTATCATAATGTTTCTTTCCTTCCGATTCAACATTCGTAAATACCTAAATCGCGTTGTATTAGTTCCAAATTCCAACACCAGGGTGCTCGCATTAGTTCCAAATTCCATCACCAGGGAGCGTACCTTATTACTAACAGAACTGTATCTTAAGAAAACTCCGTTAAAGAATCTATCAGTAGATATGTTACTCGATGTCGCGGTGCTTCAAAACAAGAATTTGAGATTTTTGAAAAAATCACTATTCTTCAATAGTGGCATTAAATGCGAAATATATTTTTATAAATTTCTATCATATGTCATTAACTATCTTAAAGTTTCAAATAGATCAACCTAGAATTTCCGTTACATTTCCTGATTTTGTTTGCCCCCCCCCCCCCTCTTTCCCTTTCGTAATGGGACTTTTTATACAATTTTTTATCACATGTTATAAACTATCACAAAGTTTCAACAATTCCAACAAGAATTTAACATTTTTACAAAAATTACTAATAGAAAATAGTGGTATTTGACGCGGCATTTTTTTTCTTAAATATTTAACATCATGTTATATTATGTTTCAAAAAGTTTCACAAAATTGGTTAATTAGCAGCTAAAATTTAAAAAAACGCTGAGCTTTTAAAAAAAAATCTATCGTCCCCTTAATCTACCTCCCCGCCGTATCCTAAATTTCAAGTGTCATGCTTTATTTAAGCTTTTTCTTATTTTTAAAAGGATTCGGATATTTACTTTTTTAATATGAACAATTTCGCGTGAAGTGATGTGTGTGAAAACCAATATCTGTTACGAATTAAAAATCTTTTCATAAAACCAAAAGTTTCTATCCGATTGAAAAAATAATCCGCTCTATCTTTATATTTAAACTCAGAACCCCCAAAATTAATCAGGTAAACGCCTTATCAGAAGAAACCTACATCCAAAATTTGAAACAAATCGGTAAATTATCCCTGAAAAATCTATTTACATAAATTAAGAGTGTTACCCCCCATTCCTCCTTTCTTTATATGTAAACAATGAACACCCACAACTAATCATGGATGTACCTTATCAAACTGATATTGTACCTAAAATTTTAATAAAATCTGATACTTTTGCATGAAAACTGACAACGAAATTAAGGAGTGGGAGGGGGGGGGTGCGGTTGTTCCCCTTCCCTTATTCTTATCCAATGAACCCCTGAAACTAATCAGGAAAGTTCGTTATCAGGATAAATCTATGTCCAAATTTTGAAGCAAATTGGATATTTCTATCAGGAGTTATCGCATTACGTACATACGTACGTACATACGTACATACATACGTACATGGTTACATACACACACACAGAATCTGCGAGAACATTAGCTCTCATACTTTGATAGTCTGTGAGCTGAAATCGCGTCAAACTGCATTGGCCTAGGCTAATTAGATCAAAACTAGAAAGTTGGCGCCGTGGCGGTCTTTAAATTAAAAAAAAAAAAAAAAAAAATCACGCCAAATTGAATTGGCCTAGGACAATCTAGTTCGGCCTAGGATGAACTAATTCAAACCAATGAATAGCAGGCTAAACTAGTTCATCCTAATGACCGTTCGGCCAAACTAGTTTGGCCTAGGAAAATCTAGTTTATCCGATGGGCGTTCGGATAGACTAGTTTGGCCTAGGAAAAACTAGTTTATCCGATGGGCGTTCGGATAGACTAGTTTGGCCTAGGAAAAACTAGTTTATCCGATGGGCGTTAGGATAGACTAGTTTGGACTAGGCCAATCTAGTTTGGCCTGTAACATATATATATATAAATATGTACAAACGCATTGTGATTTTTTTTTTTTTTTTTGTGAAAAAATAAATATTTTCTCAAAGTAGCATGTTGCTAATTTCTTGGAATCCAAAAGGCTTACAATTACTGTTAGATATGTTTTTTCCACATATGTTTTCCAGATCCCCTTTGCCAAAATACAAGAGATGTAATGTTCTTTTATGTTATTTAATTGTCAAAATTAAACCGTTTAAAATTTTAAAATAAACGATAAACATGTATTCAATAGAATTTATTTGTATTTTTACATTTTTCAATTCGGTGACACCTGTCACAAAGAGAAATGGTGATTGGGAAAAGGGAGGGGAGCCAAATTGAAACTTCGCCCCGGGCGCAATTTTCTCTTCACACGTCACACTGAGTGAATCACAAACATATTCTTAATACCATAGATATTTTTAAAAATGAGTATACAGCGTCTAGAAGTTATATACAGCGTTAAATTCTTTTAAATAACCGAATTAGAATAGTTTTTTATTGATTATGTTGTACAATCTTAATCTCTACAAATTTTCACATAATCGAGTGTAATCATATTTATTTATTTATTTATTTTACATTTTACTCTAGATATAGAAATTGTACATATTTTCAGTACAATTTTAAATAAATGAATAAATATAAAATATTTTAATGCTTAAAAACGTTTTTCAACTCTTCTGAAAAACTTTCATTTTTGAATTGTGTCATTTTAAATGTAACAATGCATTTTTTTTTAATTTTTTTTTTTCAAAATTTCTATAGTGCAATGTAAACAATTATTAAATTATCAATGCATTTTAATTTTAAAACAAAATAAATATCTTCAAATATTAAAGAAAAAATATATCTTTTAATTCTATCTTTAATTATAATATAATCTTAGTTGAATCGAATATTTACATTTAATTTAATTTTTTTTCTTCATAAGTGCATATGCTTCTTAAATTTTTGTCATTTTTTATCATTAAATAAATAAAAATATAAAATGAATGCAGATTCTTTCATTGTATATAGAGAAGTGATTTAGCATTTTAAAAGTTAAATTAAGCTAGTAAATAGTTTAAAGAGTTAAGAAACGTTAAATTATGATAAGAAATATTTATGTATTCGAACTTTAATAGGACATTCATGGCGAAAAATGCTTTGGCGAAAGCGAAACCAGACCGTAAATATTCATTATAGCAACCCCAAATTTGACAACTCACGTGACTTCTGCACATAGCGAGTATAAAATCCTAGCATGCCGTTTCTGACGTCATATTTCCCGCTGAAAGTTGTTCTGTTCGGAAGATTTTTTTGCTCGATTTCAAAGTAAACATTGAGTTACATCCCTCGAATTTAGCTGTTGAAGTTCTTTTTAAACATCTTCCTTGTGGAATATTTTAATAAAAAAGAGAATCACCTAAACTTTTCTGATTTAAAGTTTTCGTTAAACATCATTGTACTGAGTTTAAAACTTCCATCATGGCTTTTATGTTGCCTGTAATGAAAAATGACTACAATATATATGCTAGTCGATCTCGCACCAGCAGTAACAATTCGGTTACATCTTCGGGTCGCCGCCATACCCAGAGTGAATCCGCTCCCGTGAGTTTGTCGTGCTCCCCGGGATCTGACATGGAAGAGCGGCTGGCTGCCATATCCTTAGGGTGCTCTCCTCGACGTGGAAGCCGACTCAGTGACATACCATCTCCAAAATCAGCCTCTCAAAGTTCTCTTCATAAATTCCACAATAAAGTTGTGGATAAGCTAAGGCGTAAGCTCCGATCCAAAGACGATGATGAGTCTGCGAGTTCGCCAAAATCCGAATCTGCTCCTAGCACGTCATAACAAACGGATACGGTAGTGTGTTTTACAATTTTTTGTACATTCTGTGCAGTGCAAAAGACTGTGAAACTACTCCATTGATTACTATGTATATAGGTCGTGTCATTGTATCTATATCTCCATCTGATGTGGTGAAAATGTGCTCCGGTGACATAGTGAAAACATTTCTTAACTTATTTTCATCAGACTTTATTTATTATTTAATAGAAGGAAAAGATTAATAGACTCAAAAATCATAGCCTGTAAGTTTGTTTTGAAGTTGTTTTTATATTGATGACGAAGATTTTCTGATAGTTTATTATTGAAAGTGATTTAGTTAATATTATCAAACACACAATCAGTTTTTATACTGTACTATATTATTTTTAATTGAAATATTTAAAGATTAATCATCCGTTCCATGATTTATTTGCACTTGTTAGGTTAACTTGATCCATATTTTTGAATTCTAAAACTTAAACAATTTAAATTTTGTTCAAAACTAAACAAAATAAATATCAATTATATTTATATATCATCCATCTTTAAAATACGTTTGATTCTTAATACATTGAACTTTCCTGCCAGGTTTTATTTACTTAGAATTTTTTTTTCCATTCAGTTTAATTAGTATGTCAAATATTACATGACATTTTTTAAGAGATTCTGTTTTTTGTTGTACATTTTTTTTTCAAATGTATATTATTTATATACTTTTGGAAATATTCTATTTAACGTTTGGCAAAACTAAAGTTATAAAGAAAAAAAAAAGTTTTAAGTTGTTTACGAATATCGGTATAAATTCAAACAGATTCATTAGAAACAATTCTCGTATATATTTTACTCTTAACTCGTGGAATAGATGGTTAAACGAAACATAATTTAAGAATTTAAAAAAATAGTTTTTGTTTCATGTAAAGCTATGAAGTCAGATTATGACTTGCACATTTTATTTTTATTGCATCATTTTTTTTATGAATCGCGTATTTTCTAAGTTTCATTAACTGGTGTTATAACTTTTTTTTAAAGAAAAAGGAACGTAGTTAGTATATTTTTGTACTGTAACTTAAATGTGTAAATATTAAGTTTAGAATATCTAATATGCTCATGCATGTTTTAAAAATTTTATGACGTGTTTTATTCTACAAATTATTATAACGATCAAAATTTGATTTTCTGTTGAAAATGCCAATATAATATATAATTATCTGTTTACTATGAATTCATAGTATATAAACATACAAAGCTAATTATTAATTGGCTGCTAAAATTATTCACACATGAGTGTGCTGTCATGTTAAACATGAGTAATATTTACTCTTAGACATTGAGATATTCTGAACATTGTTTTTGTTTTTAATGCCAATTTGCATTCCGATATGCTCTGTTGTAATAATTAAATAAATATTATTTGTATTAATTTGAATATTGTGTTTATTTCTGAGTGATTTATTGTCTTAAATCAAAAACTTTGATTTTTTTTTTTTTTTTTTTATACTGCAGTATCTATAAATGTTGATGATAAATCATCAATTAGTTAGCATTTAAATTAATATTTTTGAAAATGTTTATTTTGTATATAAAGATTTTATAAAAATTTTTGGGGTTTTCTACATGATTATTGAACTTTTATTATTTAAGATATAGCTAATTATTAAATTGTTTTATAGTTAAATATTTATAGATAAATATTATTCTACTAACAAAAATTTAGATATTTTTAAAGTTCATTCTAAATTAACTCGGATATTGAAATCATAATAAAGGTTAAAGTGTTATTTAAGAAAAATGAAATTTAAAATTTCCTGTTAACATGATAATTGGCATGCTTATAATGAATTTTAATTTTATTGTTTATATAAATTTAAATACTATTATATTTATTTATATTGAGTTCAGACGTGTGTGTGTGGGGGGGGGGAGGGGGGATATAATTGTAACAAATTTAGTTTGACAATCAATATTTACATTTCTTATTGAACTTTAGGATTTCTAATTTTTTGTCATTTACATGTTTTTTTTTTTTTTTTTTTTTTTTTTTTTTTTCATTATTGAGTCGTAAATAGCATTCTTGTATTGTGATATTTTGTGTGCAGTTAAGGTCTTTGATAAAAAGTAAGTTTTGAATTTTAATAAAATTTCATTAAACGCAAAATATCACGATACAACTCTGATATATAAGCATGTTTTAAATTATTTAAAAATGAAATCGTCAAGCAAAATTCTAATAAATACACAGTGTAATGAATTTCGCAGATTATGATGCATGAAATATTTCCATAAACCCATCATATAATGACAAAATATTTTCTATTAAAGTTGTACTTCCTTGTTCAATATTCTGCTGTTCGGAGAAAATTCTAGAATTTAACTCACGCGCATCCTTCCCGTGTTTCCTGGATTCATAGTAATAGTTCACCAATTCTCAAGCAATTAATTTAGTTTTTACTTTTTCTACTTGTTTTTAATTTTTTTTTTAAATTCTTTTTCGATCGATAAATTTGTTTTGTATACAAATTGATATGGAACAAACGATAGAGGTAAGTAAATCTTAAAAAATATCGATCGCCAATCTTGTCTGGCAGATCGCCAAATTGTTGCCCTTTACACAATACCTTGCCACACCTCCCAGTTGGCATTGCGCCAAGAAACGCGCTCGCGGGCTTTTACAAGTAGTCATGTGATTTACAACTTCATTCACGTTCCTTTTTAATATGTCAACATGCAAAGCATGTGCATTTTCTAATTTAGATTAATAGGTATTATGCATGTTAATTTCTCCCCATTTTCTATTTATTCTTTTTTTAATTCATAATTTTGTTTTTTGTACGCTATAATCATTATTTAGAAATTTTCTAAAGGTTTATATGTATTCATTCCACATTCTGTATATGTTAAAATATCAAATTACAACAAAAAAAAAAAAAAAAAAAATACAAAGAAAATCGATTAGAACATAATGCACATTAATCATTTTCAGTTTACATTTAATAATTTTAATTTATGTGATAAATTATCAATAACTTGAAATTGCATCAAAAATGAAGGACTTGGAAAATAATTGTATTTCTATTGAAAACAAATACAAGTTAGTCTTTTAATTACAGAAAACATAATCCTGTATTACGAATGTTTTAATAAAATAATAGAGATTGGATTTATTTACGTTCCATAATAATATTGAATATAATAGTTAACGAAATTGTTGAATATTAGCAATAAAATATAAATTAAAAAAAAAGGCCTATTCAAAACTTCGACAAGCGATCACAAATTTGAAAAGTGACAATTGAGTGGTCTATAAGTATATGATAATGACTTTTACCAGTATCTATAAGAAATGGACATCTTTAAGTATCATTTTGTGACGTGAATAGTATATGATGACATGTGATTCAGCTGGTCCATAATTCTTAAGTGGCTACTTCATTCACCTGGAAAGACCCCGCTCACTAATGTTAATTCTATGGAAAAATATTTTAAAGATACCCCGTTTGCATTTTAACATTATTAAATGATTTTTTTTTTTTTTAAAGATATCTCGTTTAAATTTTAACATTATTAAATGATTTTGTTTGCATTGGATAGCTGGATGAGATTGATCTCTACATCTGCTCCCCTCCCCCTTTTTTTACTTTTTCAATTTTATTTCGGATTTTTTCCCTTCAAGAGAATGCTTTTACTTTCGAAACCGGTTCCGAAAATGAAAGTGCCCCGATTAAAAGTATCTGTAAGCAAAATCGTAAAGGTGAAAATCCACATTTTTTCAGATAAAAAGCAGGCAATGATCTCAGCTAGCTAGTGCAAAAAGAATTGTTTAAAAATACTGAAATGCAAACGAGATCTTTTTTTTTTTTAAATCCTTCATAGGATTAGCATTATCAGTGGGTTTTTCCAGTGACTGAAATAGCCAGTTAACTTCAATAAAAGATAATTTACAATCAAATGCATCTTTTTTTTTTTTTTTTTTTTTCATTTAAATAAGTTTGTTTTAATGATTGAAAATAACTTTATTTTGGATTCGAGAAAATGAAAGGGGGAGGGATTTTCCCCCTTAGTCTGCTGTGTTTTTAATATTCCCAGTGTGTACTGAAATTAAATATTTCGATGAGATTGGTATTAAAAAGGAAACAAGAAAAATCATGCGTTTAACATAGATTATGAAATATTTTCCAACATATTCTTTCATGCTACTGTAACAAGGTGAAAAATGATATCTAAAAAGAGAAATTAGAAAACCCAATTTTAGCATTTACCGTCCATAGTTTAAATTTTTTTTATTTTTTGTGTGTGTGCGTGTATGTGAAGCCCCCTGCATATGATCTATAGATTTCTATATGAGGACGTGAATATTAAAACTCGCCTTACCCAGAAAATATTTTAAAAAATTGCGAAAAACCTCTACGTCCATTGGTTTTCACTATAAACGGAGATTTTACAGTGCCAAAAATACAGGATAAAACTAATTTTTTGCAGATACATTATTATTATTATTATTTTAAGTGGAGATGCACCAATAAAAAATTATCATCGGTTCCTAATCTGGGGTGAAAAAAAAAATCGGTAAATGCGGAAATCGCCTGAGAAAGTCAGAAAAAGATCGATAAAGTTCCAAATATCTATTATCGTTTATGTTAAGTCAGGGTTGGAAAAAAAACGGTTTTTTTGGTTTAAACCAGGTTTTTTTGGTTTAAACCGAGTTTTTTTAAAACATCCTTTCTTATTATATATATGTGCATATTTACTGATAAAAACATACATTATTGGTTTATAAGCAGTGTAACTTCAGTTAAAATAATTTAAATTTAATAATTATCGTGAATTTATGCTGAAATTAAACGATTTTAGCAAACAGTCTTATGTTGAAAGTTTTAATTGTTCTACACAGTGAACCATTGATGCCCTGTAAATCTTTATAAACAATCTTTTGATTACTAATAATAAACATTTGGATGTAGTTTGATAAATATTGTTTTAGACAATTATTCAAATAATAAATTACAAATACTTCTTAGGATTTTTTCTTTCTGAGTGACAATTTGAAGTTAATATTTTTAGTCGTTAGATTCAGCAGATAACAGAGGGTGAAAAAAATATTATTAAAATGCATTAAAAGAAAAATTTCTTTTACAGCTTGTGCAAAATCTTAAAAGATCATTGTGTTACATTATTAATTGCATTAAATAATCTGCATTATTAAAAAAATATATATATTTTATACTAAATATTGAATCTATTTTATCT
Source organism: Maratus speculifer (assembly GCA_964019185.1). Lineage (NCBI taxonomy): Eukaryota > Metazoa > Arthropoda > Arachnida > Araneae > Salticidae > Maratus > Maratus speculifer. The sequence continues at coordinate 29,495,251 of OZ025295.1, forward strand.
TTGATCAATTCACATGTTTGAAGTTCTTTCTTTAGAGCAATAGATATGTTCACCAATGTGTACTGATTTTAATCCTATGCATAAAAAATTATATAAACCCAACATACCTAATGCTTATTGCTGAAATAAAGTGTTAAGTAGAAATTTATATCCAATAATCTGAAACTCGTAAATTATAAAGAAAGAAAGAAAATGTCATTAGATTTCTTCTAAAAAATAATATAAATTTTTTATAGGTTTAATCCTATGCATAAAAAAAGACCTAAACACACTATATATAGTACTTATTACTGAAATAAAGTGTTAAAAGTAGAAATTATTTATGTTCAATAATCTGAAATACGTAAATTATGAAGAAAAAAAGAAAATGTCATTAGATTTCTTCTAAAAAAACCAATTGGTTTTTTTTGAGAAAAAACCATTTGGTTTAAACCGTGGTTTAAACCATGGTTAAAACCAATTGGTTTAAACCGTGCCAACCCTGTGTTAAGTACAGTCGGTAGAGGTCTGCACGGGCCAGGCCTCGGCCCGAAGCCCGGCCCGGCCCGCTAGCCGATTTCCAATACTGGCATTCGGGTCGGGTCGGGCCGGGCCTAGTCACCAATCTTTTCGGGCCGGGCCGGGCCGGGCTCGGGCCTTAATTTTTTTGCTGGACGGGCCGGGCCTAATTTTTTTTTTCATTACGAAGCCGAGACTGATTCTATTCTTCCTAGTTTTCATGAACCAAAATAATCAGTTCCTATTGAATCTTCCTATATGAAAATCCTTTTCTCGACTTTTTGTAAATCAGTAATATTTGGCTTTGTCCAAAAATGTTTGCAAAAAAGGCATATACTTTTAACCCGTCATTATTCTACAATTAAACATTAGAATTTATTCCTTTTAAAGAATCGTAGATTACTAGGCGTTTTAAAATAGAATTAAACACACACACACACACACACACACACACAAAAAAAAAAAAAAAAAAATATGACGGAATATTTTTTTAAAACTGAAAGTTTCTTTTAAAATGTTCATCCATGCAAAATGAATACAACAATACGGGAGAAAAAAATATATTAAACATTTACATCTGTTAAGAAGGGAATGCATTTTTTCGTTCCAAAGCGATTTCGTTTTTGGAAATTTTACCATAAACCGCTTTTTCGATTTTTTGTCTCTGTTACAGGGATATGGATTAATAATACTAGTGATAACTGAAACATTTACATACAACAAACAAAGATTCATTTAAAAGCATAAATATCGCAGCCTACGGCACTTCTGCATAAGTGGAGATTATAAACATGGAAAAAAAAAAAAAAAAAAAAGACTAATATAATTTTTTTTTTGGTCAGAACATGTTCTTTAGAAATTCACTCGAGCCGGGCCGGGTTCGGGCCGAATTTTAAACTTTTTTCCGGACCGGGTCGGGCCATTATTTTTTTCGTTCGGGCCGAAATTTTAAGTTTCGGGTCGGACCAATATTCCTTTCGTTCGGGCCGGTCCCGGGCCTGGAAATTTCGGCCCGTGCAGACCTCTAACAGTCGGTTCTCATTAATTCGAGCTCGTCGGCACCACAAGAAATGTTCGAATTGCGGAAATTATCAGAGGAAAACATGTTTAAAGGAGTATTATTACAAAAGGATTCATATTATAGTATTTTTAAAAATTTATTTCGGCTGTTATCATTAAAATATGAATTAATGTTAAATTAAAAGATGTAAATACTATATAAACTAATAAAAGGATTAGAGTCAAGTTCAATGTAAGAAGGAGTGGAGGCGTCATTTATGGACAGATGCCGTACTAAGAAAGCAGATATCAAATGCATGGAACTATATATATACTAGTTCAGAACAATTCTGACAATAATGAAAGAAAGAAAGTTATCTCAATCCATGAGAAGTGAGAGAAAATTAAAAATCGAAATTCGCGTTAGTTCGAATTAAACGAAATCAAGAGAAAATGAATTCCAATAAATAAAAATTTCTAATGTTATTTTGCCAGTGAAAATTTCGGGACTTTCATGTTTAGTTCGAATAAAGCGAAGATTCGATTTATTCGATTTCGAATTAACGAGAACCGACTGTATTTCCTTTATCAAATAAAATCTCTGTGGGTATTAGGTTTTTTTTTTAAAAATAATTTAACACACAGTAGAGAACCATTATCTTCAGTCAAGTGAATCTCTTTTCTTTTTTTTTTCTTTTTCTTTTTTTTTTTTTTTGTGTGTGTGTGTGTGGGGGGGGGGGGGGTTACATACCAGCTTTATCAACTGAGATGATAATGGTGAATATCAACCTTATCCACATTTTAAAATTCAGATTCCTCTTGACTACAAAAATGATTGGAAATTAAAGGGGAAAAAAAAAAAAAAAAAAAAAAAAGATGTAATGCAAGTACTTTATGTAGTTTGTCAGAACGGAATGGACCAAGCAAAAGGAAAAGTTATGAATTAAAATGACTGAGATGGACACCTGTTTAAAACGAAATTTCATCTGGTCTCTTGCTAATAGCAGGTTTTAATGTGTTAGAAACAGAAGAAAAAGTTGAAACGTTTCAATGATGTCTCATCTTTATATATATAAAAAAAAAGTAAAATAAAATATTTGTAATATTATAATATCTCTATTAAATTTGTCTTATTTTTATATTTATATTATTTATAATGGAAAACAGTTATTTTATTTCATGAATGGAAGCTATTTAATTCCACCTATCTGCAGAACGTGTTCATAAAAGATGGAGCTATAACTTATTTTCTCAAATATTGATCCTAGATGCATGCTTCCTGTTTTAAAATTTCATAAAACTGCAAAATTTTATGACATAAGTAAGCAATTCCCTTTCGGGGGTCAGGGATCCATTTGGAGAAAATACACCAACTACTAAACTTTTATGGGTGATTCTACGATAAGAGGTAATTTGTACGGCAATCCGTTTAAAACAGACTTTTTATTCTATATGTTACTATTTTTTGCAATGAATCGCATCATCTTAATATACTTTATTAAATAACATCACGATTGAATGTCTAATTAAAACACATTTTTCTCAAATTTCTTACAAAGTCTAAAAAAAGTCTCTCCCCTATGGCATGTCCCCTTGCCGGTTTCAATTTAACTTTCAAACAATACATATATTTTTCCGTCAGATGCTTAGCTAAAGTATGTTTAATTGGAATTTAAGTAATTATACTTACGTATTATAAAATAAAAAATAAGATAGTTTTCTTAATTTCAAATAATTTTTAAAATTAACTTTTGTCTCGCTTTTTTTGTGTATCTACCCTGTCAAATTTCGTTCCGCTGAAACAAATATAAATTCAAGGATAGCTATATCGGAAGTAGCGCTTAAGGGCATCTATTGGCTTGAAGTTGGCAATACTAAACGCGCAAGCCGTTTAAGCGTCGCCAATTTTAGTTGTTGCGACGCGACCGTGCGGTGTCCTGGTTTCGCACGGTGATCGTGTATCACCCCTGGTAAGTCATAAATTTTATGATATTCATTTAATTCAATTGTATTTACTGCTCTAACTAAACAATACGATAATAATTAAAGTGAAATACACAATTAACCCAAAAACTAATTCAGTCAGTTAAAAAATTTGAATTTACATGAAAATGTCTCTCTCCTGCCGTATTTCCCCTGGCAAGATAACTGCCAGGGGAGCGAGTCACTGACCAGAAAGAGTTATAAAATATGTATAAAGTGACTTGCCCTTATATGAAAAAGTAAATAAACGGGACAAAAATCATAATTTAAAGGCTTTTGATCAAACTCAAACTTTTCTTTTTGGCCGAATTCTCTGTGTTTTTGAACCTCTTATCGTAGAATCACCCTTATACAGACCACCGTAGGGTCAAATTTTTAATTACAAAAAATTTTCTCATTCATTCTTGAATGAAATGAAAAATAATTACATCGAGATATTTCTAAAGCTCACAGAGATATGCCAGTTTAAAAATTTCGTCAGGCTAGGGATTAGACATAAATTGAAATTCTTGTAATTCAAAAATTGCTGTAAACATGTCAATTTATGTCCTATTTCTCTTATGTTCCTTTCAGCAAACAGTTGTGATAAATGTATAGTCTTAAATCGCCTTTTAATAGCATGTAATTTTGAGGATGATCCCTATCTTGCATTCCAAATGCATATATACCACGTAGAAACTTTTAATATGATGTCTGTGGACTTTCAGACATAATAATGGATATTTTTGTGTGTCTGTGTGTTTCATTCAGCGCAACTAGGGAAATTTTACTCTACAGAGCCAATTTAGTTTGTGTATTTTCTCAAATAGACCTTCTATGTGCTTGCAATTTATGTCATACAATTTTGCACTTTTTTTTTTATGGAACTTCGCGATTAGAAGTACATGGACCATTTTCAAATTTCACTTACATATACTGTCAAAGATTAAAGAGAAGAAAATTAAAACATAAATTAATATTTAAAGTTTGATTTCAGCTGTGCATTAGCTAAAGAAGACTATATTGAACATTTTTAACATGAAAAATTAAAAAAATCAATAAAAATTTTGGAGATATAAATCTTTAAAATTCTGATTCTAAACAAAAATGTCTGTCCCATTCCAAATTTTATGCAATTAACTGTTTTTTTTTAAAATCTAATTTAACTTTTTTAAATAAAGAGATTTAATTATTTTAAATATGAACTGTTAGTGTTCTATAAAAATGAAAAAAAATTTTTTTACAAGAGATATTTTCTTTAAGAAATTAACAGAAATATTTTGTCCCTCACTTTGTGTCAAGTCCGTTACCTTGTGATTATTTTAGTCAAAATAGGTTTTGAATTTTGCCTAAAGTTAGCAGCAAATATTCGGCGGTATAGTTAAACTATTCGCGCAACTACTACTTGTCAATGTAGAAGTGTTCAATTGTGAAGCAATGTAATAGTGGCAAGAATAAACTTTTATCAAGGTTGGTATTATTATTCACTGTCAAGTCTGTTACCGTAAATTTTAATATTAAAATAATGATTTTTGTAATTAAATATTGCTTACAAATAGTTTCAGAAAGTGTGTGCATTATTATCTAAGTTAGAAATTATGCAAGCTAGTTCATTTCTAATAGTTTTATTTGAAATGTCAAGTCCGTTACCATGAAATATAAGCTGCTAAGTAAATTTACTAAATAGTTTAGAAGGTATGTAAATTATTATCTAAGTTAGAAAATATACAAGATTTTAAAAGTTTTTTTTTTTTAGTTTTATTTGAAATGTCAAGTTCGTTACCATGAAATGTAAGTGAATGGTGAAAATGGCCCATATGTATAGGGTAGTGGTTCCCAAACATTTTTTTGGCCGCGCTCCACTTAATCACCTCTAGACTCATGATGTTCCCCCTCATTTTGATAATTCAAAGTATGTTTGAAACAGGTCCAACAAATCAATTTTTAGATATACCCTATAAAATTTCATATGCAAAATATCCTTCATGGGACAAAATACAAGTTTTCTTTCTGATAAATAGTTAGAAAAGAGATGTTTTACTAAAATCAGAAAAATTAGAATGCATTTTTAATGTGTCAAAATTATCTATACAAAAATTTACAAAATTATTCCGGTGTCAATGTAATCTGAAGTTTTGAATACAGACTGCTTCAGAATTTAATTTTTATTCAGTTGTTTTTCTTTTTCTTTTATTCATTTGTTTCTATTTTTAAACGACGATACTATTTTCAACTAAAAGAAATCTACAAAAAGTTTGTTAATAAGAAATCTGAAATTCTCCTCCCCCCCGTGGGACGTACATCCCACGTTGAGAACCACTGGTCTAGGAACAATATTAAAGGAAATAGGCTATTGACTCCACCTTTATGAACTACCCTGTATACATATATATTGCAAATGAAAATTTCATTCTAGGCGTTCATAACTTGAGTTCTGTAGAATGGGTTTTGCTGGGACTTGATTATTTCCTAACAAGGAAGGTCTCCATACTCGGCATACTCAGAATATTTTGAAAAAAAAAAAAAAATCCTAATTAAACTACTTATGTATGTAATAAAGGTTCAATTGAATTTAGCGGCGGAATTAAAATAGAAAGTCTGTAAAAAAAATAAAATACTTTAGAGTATTTGGCGCGAAAAGACCAAAGTGCCACGCGATTTGGTGAGCAGTATTTTTTCTCAACAAAAGCAAACGATTTTAATGTAACTGAAATTTGTTCATTAATAGATTTTTAGAATGCATGTAAATGGCATTAATGAATTTAAACGTAAGCAATGAAAGAGTTTAATACATATATTATTTTTGTATTAGATATGTTGCTTGTTGCTGCATTTAGTATATAATCTTATCACTTAAAAAAAAATCATGTATAAAAAATATTTTCATCATATTCCAAAATAAAGGCCAGGTGAAGAATGCTGCAGTCAGGCACGTAGCCAGGGAGGGGGCTAAGGGGGCTGAAGCCCCTCCCGAAACTTTGAAAATACAAAATTATCGGTATGATAAAAAATAAGTTTTGTTTGTTTTTATCTTCCATTACATTAAAATCAATTGGGTTTTTAGCTGTAAAAATATCAATTTATTGAATTACAGTTACAGTAATCCTTCATTATATCGGTTATTTGGATATATTGTTTTTTTAATAGCAATTAGTACCAGCAAAAATATAAATTCTTTTTAAAAAGTAATTTTTACTGTCTTTATGCGCATTAAAATTCGATCAAGTGTAATTTCTTATCATTAATTTTGCTAAGAAAAATTAAGTGTAATACGCATACGGCATAAGAAAGATCACAAAAAATTCGGAAGATTATTTTCAACATATTTCAGTCATTGGTAAAAGGCTAAATATTTTTCTTAAAACCTATACAATTAGAATGTTATTTTAACAAACAAACTTCAGATTTTTTCATGATTATAGAAATAGAATTATTTCATTGTTGAGTTTTCAAAGAACTCCAGGAAAAGAAGAAATTAGAGAAGATCTTGAACTAATACTCTCTTATTTTATGCAGAATAAAATAGCCACTGATCACGATGACGGTCCTCTAACTTTGGACAAATTGGTATAAAAAAGATTAAAGAGTTCGTTTAAGTTTTGAGCATAGTCTGGAGCGAATGAATTGAAATGAGACAAATACCCTTAGAAAATGCTATTTATTTCACTCCAGAAACTCGGAATGAAATCAAATATTCTGGGATACAGTTACAGAAGTATTAATTATCAAAATATATATTGCGATCTGTTTTAGCTTAATTGCTGTTGAAACTATGGACATTTCAAGCGCAGAACAGCTTGCTATTTGTGTTAGATATGTGAACTATTAAAAAATTCACAAAACTCAATAATTCGGAAATTTTTTTCACGTGTTATTGCAATAAATGTCTCAAAAATTCAAGAAAAGTAATTTTACAACATTGTGATGAACTATGTGTTGGCATGTATAAATGTGTCGCATAGGCGTATGACAAAGTAGCCAATAAGTTTGGTCATGTTAGCGTGGTTTATTCTAGAAATCTTCAGAATATTTAAAAATTAGATACGCCCTCTGTGAAAGCCATTGGTTAAATCTTGCCTTGTCCAACAACATGCCGATTCCCTTCATTCCAAAGTATCATGCATGGACTTGTTTAAGCAGGGACAAAAGTTTTTAAAAATCACCTAAAGGCAAATTTAGAGCTTCAAGAAGCAATTGCATCATATATCCTAGAAAACAAAAGAATGTAACTTTTCCGCATTTGTGATACAAATTTTATCGAGAGGCATGAAAGCATACGAGAGCTGTTATTTATATTTCTGGTCTTGGCAACAAGGAGTGTTATAAGGCTACCGCTGGAGATTTCAATTGAAAATTCGATATTTTTAACCATAAATTCTCCAAAACGATTTGCCATTTTAGCTTGATTTGTGTTATTTACAGTAAATTGAAAAATTCATCTTGTGCAAAAAAGGAAATTGATTCGTTAACATTTTCATGCGATCCTTTTTTTATAACTTTTGATGTGGATTGTCCAGGTAAGAGTATTTCCATGAATTTAATTTTTTATACAGCGATAAAGCACCATCCTAAAGCACTGTAAAAAACCGGTATAACGAATTCATTCATGTTCCGTGCTCTCTCCAGGACGCATTCCGTGAAGATCTATCAAAATCTGTTGCTATGCTAGAAAATATCGATGCTGTGCCTGAACTGATAAAGCAAGATCGTCATGTGACGTACCGTGAGATTGAGAAATCTTTAGACATTAGTATGACAGGCATCAATAAGATATTGACTGAACATTTGGTAGTAAAAAATATTTGTTCACGTTGGAGACCGCATAATCTCTATCAAAAGCTCAAAAGAAAGCTTGTGTCGACTGGGGCAAGGAAATATTAAACAATTACGTTAAAGATTCATCAAAAGCTGTGTATAACATCTGCACAGGTGATAAATTGTGGATCTATGCATATCAGCCGGAAACAAAACAACAATCGACTGTATGAGTCTTCCAAGACGAGCCAAATCCAACAAAAGTTGTTTGAGAAAGAAGGACATCGAAGCAAATGGTTTCCTGTTTCTCCGAAATTGGCGGTCACGTGGCAACAGTGGCATTAGAACAACGCAAGACAGTTAATTCTGAATGGTACTCAACCATTTATTTGCCCGAAGTCTTCAGGGAATTTCGAAAAAAGCAAAATACCAGGCGAATAATTTTTTATCGAGGCAATGTGAGCTTCGCACATCGGCTCAAATAAAGGAATTTCTGAAAGCCAAAATATCGTATTAATGGGTCATCAGCCACAGAGTCCTGATTTGCCATCCAATAACATTTTTTTTATTCCCACGCATCAAAAATAAATTACGTGAATGATGATTTTCGAACCCCAAAGAAGCGGTTTTTGCTCTCAAAACGCATGTTTGGAGTTACCTCCATAGAAGTGGAAACAGTGCTTCGAAAATTGGTTCAAACGGATGCAAAAGTGTATTTGATCTTCATGGACAATACTTTGAAAAGTAATAAATTCAATATTGATCGTAAATATTAGTGTTTTCATTACTAGGCCAGAGATATAAATAGCAATCCTCGTATTGACTTTTGTCGAGCTATTTAAATACATCTGTATTAGCTCAGAAAATATTTTGAAAAACATATGGAAGATTTCTTCAACAGCTGGAGTTTTTTTTGGCAGTCAGGGAGAAGAATCATTTTCTCATAAGCTTGTCTGTTTATCAGAAACTTTTCTGTCTGACAATCATAATAAGATCTTCAAAAAAAAAAAAAAAAAAAAAAAAAAAAAAAAAAAAAAAAAAAATCTTGATATAATATTGACTGTAACCCATGCTAAAGATGTCTAATTGTTTTACATAAATATTCAGAAAAATGAAGTAGAAATCTTTTGTGAGATTTTATTGTACATCAAAACTTCGGGAAGACGTCTTCCAAACTGAAATAAAGATCCCAAGACTGACATTTAGACAGGCAACAGGTACAAACGCTCAAATTACATTACATCCACTGATAAGTATTACAATATCACGGTCTTATTTCCCATGTAGAAAGTGTTATTCAAAATTTAAATTATCGATTCATTTCTAATGTAGACATTCTAAGAGATTCCCAGTTACATTTTTCAGGATGTGCTTCACTGAAAAAAGCAAGCAATTAGAGAATCCGACGCAATACTTTCAGGATAATGTGTCAATGTAAGATGAATATGAATTAGGGTGCAAACAAATTGCTAAATGTTGACACCAACACAGAGGTTTTAAAAGTTTTAGTACTATAATGTGACATATTACGATAAAATCAAACACTTGCTGACAGTTTTGGTTGAAAGCCGGGGAACAAAAGTCAGTGCTGAAATATATTTTTTGGCAAAGAAAATAATTAAATCTGACACGAAGCGTTATGGTCGATGACAGACTGGGTAGTTTTTCCATGATTTCCATTCTTTGGGAAATTACAGAAACTCTTGATAAGTCAATCAGCATCATGGCTAAGAAGAAATTATGATGATTACTTCTGTTGCACTGGTAAACAGTTTTGAATTCAGGGGGTCCCCCGGAAGGGGGACATCCCCCCTCCCCCGGCGAAATGAGATGTCCCATCCCGGAAAATTTGTGATTTTGTGTTTTCAATCGTCAAAAAGTACATCCCCCCCCGGGAACGCTATAATGTCCCTCCCGGAGCCCCAAAAATCCCTTCCGGAGAAAAGTTCCTGAATTCAACACTGTTAGTAAATTTATTTTACCACGGTTGTCATTTACAATTATTATACTCAGAGATTGTGAAATACAAACATAATTTTTATGATTACATATGGGTGTAGCAATTAACTTTTTTTCAAAAAAATAATGCATGTAATTTATTTTATTTATGGATCAATAGTTTCAAGACCTCGCACTCGTAATATCAGATTCTCTCACGTTAACATTAAGCCTGTGTTTTAAATCAATACATATTATTTGTTTGCTTTTGAATATTTTACAACGTTTTTCTTCATAGGATAGGGGAGAGAAGAGCACATTTGAACATTTTTTTAAAAACTCAGTACATTTCTTATTTGAATTATATTTTTTGCGTTTTAAGTATTACATAATAAAAACAGTGCATTTCTTGATCATATGAACCAGAAATTAAAAGTTTTCCATATAAATTAAAAAAATTGTGAGGATTTAAAAAGCTGAAATATTTCTGTTCAAACCTGTCCCATGCAGGGGTATTTTTGAACAAGTAAGGGGCACCTTTGAACAAATGAGTAAAATATGAAAATATTGAGAGTTTTCATAAAACGCTACATATGTTTCAGGAATATAAAGTAATACGGATAAAATTTAATAACTATATTTTATTGAAACTAATAATCTTTTTATTCTTTAACCAAACTTAAAATCCCCCAAAGCTGATGTCAAAAATCATTGTTGAGACAAAACAGAATGTCTCTCCAGTTATGTATGTTTGAGAAAACTTTAAAATATCCTTGTGATACACCAATATGATATCTGATGCTTCTGGAAAAATAAAATTCTTCATTCACACTTTTTATGAAGAAAATTCACTTAAATTCCGTTTTGTCTAGTAGTTTGGGAAAGAATAAATGAAAGAGTATAGACTTTGTTAGACAAACCTGCTAAACCATGAATCATTATTGTGTATCCGGATTTTGCAAGTATCAAATAAATAAATGCCATCATCAATTTAGGTTTGAAATTTTCAATCACTGATACATCCAGGGATTGTAATACATGTTTGCAGTAAAGAAAGGATTGTTAACAGTATAAGTTCATGTTCTTTGATATTCTTAATTAACCTATTTTCACATAGAAAAAATTCCAAAAATAGTAACATTTAGGTACATCAACAACTCTTTACTTCATAGTTTTAGATGTTCAACGGTGCCCCATCACATGGAGTTCAACATTACAAAGGTTTACTCAATTCGGCTGATGAATTTGAATAAAACAAAACTTATAAACTAAAGATTACATCTTTATTTAAGTGTTGAGGGGCTGTGCAAATATATAACACGTTATCATTTTAGGGGGGGAGAGGTGTCTGGCAAATGATATCGTAAGATATCGCAGAGGGGAGGGGGAATTTGTATTTTGATATCGATATCATTTTTTATCCAACCATCTTTTTTCATTTTTTTTTTTTTTTTTTTTTTTTTTTTGGTTCAACACAACATGTTTTTTTTCTTTTAACCTGTTATCTATTTTTAAAATCGCTAAATTATTATAAATATATTTAATTCTAAAATATGGTATAGCCCAATATTCGACATTCTTGTATGCATATACAATCACTGGTTGAGTAATCCCATGTGAAGTACATTTGAAATGACGCTTCTGTTTATCAATAAATAACAGAGGAAGAGAAAAAATGTTGCCCACTTTTTTTATTGATAAAAATTTCTATCACTCCGCAACCCCCTCCCACCTCCTTCGTGCAAGGCAAATGGAACAAGACTGCTGCATGCATTATGTAACAAAAAGCTATTATAAAATACTTTTAAATAACAATTTCTTTTAAGTATTATATCATTTAAAGTGATTTTTATTAACGACTTTTCATCTGAACCAATAAACTATGTAACCAAGTCTGTATATTATTCCAAACAAAAAAATAAATAAATTCCAAAGATAAAATTTTTTTTAGACATTTATAACGATATCATTACCGGCTGGGGGGGATACTCGAGGAATGATAACGTTTGATATCGGATTGGGCGTAGGGGTCTATAATTACCAAAATGTTGATACGTTATATATGCACAGCTCCTGAACAATAAATCAAAATTTTAGGGATATAAAACTTTGAACAAAAATATTACAACGTTATTTTCTTAAATTTAGATTCAAGAGTGAGAAAAATATATATCTTGCTTAGACAGCATTGTGCATACAAAATGGATGAGCTTTGCATACTTATTGCACTGAAGCAATAGTAATGTATTGCCATAGACATTTGTAGAAAATAATTTATTTGAAGGAAAATATTTAGTGTTCAAAGGTGCCCTCAGTTCACATGTGCCCCCCTCTCTCTTACTTGAGTCTCATCTCAAAAATTGTTAGCTTGTGCTTTTTAAGTTTCACAGAAAATTTTTCCTAAAAACTCTAACTCCAAATCGGTTTGGAAACTGAAAATGCTCTTAAAAGTTAAAAATTGCAACAGAAATTGAAAAATTTAAATATGAAATAACAATATTTGACATAGTTAACAAGTATCCTATGTAGAAACACACATTAGGATAAGCCCAGTTTATTTTTAAATTTTTTACTGAATATTATTCAAATTACTTTTGTAAGAATAGAAAAAATTCCAAAATTGAGCCCCTCCCGAAAGAAAATCCTGGCTACGGGCTTGGCTGCAGTAAATACGTTTCAATATTGGAGAAGTTTTTTGTTTCCATAGCAACAAAACTGAATCTACAGTAATCAATTAGACTTAAGTTTGGGATTGAAACAATTTTAATTGATTTAAATTTTGTTTTAATTCATAAAATTTCATAGTTAACTTTCATTATAAATGTATATATGACAAAGCTATAGTTAAAACAAAATAAAACTGACAAAATTAAAGTTACTTACATAAACACTTTTTAAACAAATACAACATAAAATATTCTTACCTTAAAAAGTAATCGACATAAAAAAGCATTTTTTGAAATTTTATTTCGTCACCAACCGGGATAAATCGCCATATATGTGAAATGTTCATTATTTTTTTATGGACGTTCTATAGAGATTCCGCCGAATTTTTCTTATAAACATATCTGTCAACATGAGAAGAGCATTCAGTAATTTGTTTAGAATTTTCTGAGTATGCCCGTATGGATATCTTCCTTGTAAGAAAGTTTTAGCGCATTATACAGTAACCGAAAAAAAAAAAAAAAAATATCTTGAAGTTGCGATTTTAAACGTTTTGTTAAATATCTAAAAATATACCTGAGGAATAACTCCGAAACTCCTGATGTATAAACAAAATAGTACTAGTCATATATTTTTGAGAAGAGTTTTCCCCGAAATCCAACAGGGAACCGCCAACAAATTGAAAAAAGAATGAAGATCTTTTGGATAACCCTGTCAAAACTAATGAAGCAAAAGATTTCGAACTGCAGATTATGATTAAGTGGCTTATTGTAATAAATCGTGTTTATTTTAATGAATATAGCATGTAAACTCGTAGAGAAATTAAGGTTTTTATAAAAACGGTCCCAAATTTTTCCAAGTTTTTTGCTTATAATTTGCAGAGTTCTTCATCAAACTCAATGTTCTTTTCAGAAAATATGACAATCAACATTGTACATAATACCCTGTAATCAGAATTAAAAAATATTAAAAATTGTATGATAAATGAACAGGTTTACTAAATAATTTTTTACTGCGCATGCGTCAACGCTATTAAAATAACATTTGCATATTATGTTAGTTAAATATATAGAGCAACTTACTTGAAAATCTCATAAACATAGCTTGAAAACTCTGAAAATTATCGTCAATAGAATATAATCAAAATCCATTATTCCCAAAAAGAAGCAAAAAGATGAGGGGCTGTATCCATATTCCATTGATTAGTACCACACAATATTGCACGTTTGGATACAGCTTCTTATCTTTTTGCTTTATTTTTGGAATAACGGATTTTGACCATATTCTATTGGCGATAATTTTCAGAATTTTCAAGTTATGTTTTTGAGACTTTCACAAAAGTTGCTCTATACATTTAACTAACATAGTATATAGTATGCAAATGAAATTTTAATAGCATTTACGCATACGCAGTAAAAGATTAGTAAACCTGCTCATTTATCATACAATTTTTACTTTTTTAAAATTCTGATTACAGGGTGTTATGTACAATGTTGATTGTCATATTTTCTGAAAAGAACATTGAGTTTGATGAAAAACTCTGCAAATTATAAGAGAAAAACTTGGAAAAATTTGGGACCGTTTTTATAAAAACCTTAATTTCTCGACGAGTTTACATGCTATATTCATAAAAATGAACACAGTTTATTACAATAAGCCACTTAATCATAATCTGCAGTTATTTAAAAGATCTTCGTTTTTTTTCAATTTGTTGAGGGTCCCCAGTTAGATTTCGGGGAAAACTCTTCGCGAAAATATATGATTAGTACTATTTTGTTTATACATCTGGAGTTTGAGTTATTCCTCACGTATATTTTTAAATATTTAACAAAACGTCTAAAATTCTCAAGTGTCAAGATTTTTTTTGCAGTGACTGTAACCGTTCTATATTGATTAGCTATAGAATTATAGCGGAAAATTCTATAATCATGTAAACCCAATTATAAAATATTAGCATTTTTAAACAGTTCTACCTGACGGAATTTGAAAAGATTTGCACGGTTAGTTATATTAATTTTCAAGGACGATTTTAGTATATTATATATCACTGTATTGTTCTTTACCAAATTCTGCTATAAATTATCAACTGAAAGAGTTGGTCGCAATAGATTAAATTTTGTCTGTTACGTAATAGCAAGTATAATAGCGCAATGATTTTCTAATCGTTTTCAGCAATGCGAAAGGACATTCCGGGTAAAGGTTCATATTGCTTTAAAACACAAAGTCAAATTCATTGATATATTTCGTTTCATTGAAGATTTTTTTAGAAAAACCGAACAGCGTAAAGGGTGAAGCCTGCTAGTTTAAAATAATTTGAATAGTTTGAATATTAATTTTACATCTGTTCTTTTAGAAAATTCGCCTGATAATTTCCTTCCGAAAATCTGTCGATTTCGATTTTCCGTCATGTTTTTGGTTGTGTAGTTGTCGGATAATCGGTTGTCTACGATATTTTTTAATATAACCAAGAACCGGTGAGACAAAACTTATAGAATTATTGCGGTTTTTCAAAGTAAACAAATACAAACCACGTGACTGATTAATGTAGAAGTAAAAGTAGAGGTTTTTTTAACAGTGCGTGGGATTTTCCGTGATCTCTCAGGTGTGACGAGCGGCATATTAACCTCGCCCTAAAGACGTTCGTACAGGAAAATGGATGATTTTTATCAATGGAATGGAATGTTTTGTTTATTTCACTATTCCCGTTCATACCTAAGCAGTAAACCGTAATTTTGCATAACTGATAGCCAAAGGTGTAGTCGTAAAAATAACAGAGGATATACACTCTAAGCAAAGGGTATACGCTCAAAGTAGAGGGTATACCCTAGAGTGTGGATGCTACAGCTTTCTTGAGAAACAGAGTATATGCGGTATTCCTTTAAAAAATCCAGAAGTTACACGGCGTATACCCTCGTATAACCTCCACTACATCCCTACTGATAGCTGCAGTCGGGGTGAAGCATATCACTTCGCTCAGACTGCAGATTTTTATCGTTCGAATAACATTCAAATCGTCTAATACAGTTCGTATTGAAATGT
The DNA here is from genome assembly GCA_964019185.1 of Maratus speculifer. Taxonomy (NCBI): domain Eukaryota; kingdom Metazoa; phylum Arthropoda; class Arachnida; order Araneae; family Salticidae; genus Maratus; species Maratus speculifer. Next base: position 29,511,106 of record OZ025295.1, read on the forward strand.
CAGTTCTTAAAGATTTAATTCTAATAAACGCAATAAATCGACAACAGCTTCAATTAAAAGAACTTAGATTTAAAAAAAAAAAAAAAAAAACTATACACATTTTATTTAAATAAAGGAATATTAATTATTTCTCTCATTCTTAGAGTTCAGATATTACCGACAAATTTCGGTTCAGAAACATTCTACATCTAAAAAATATAAAATCGTCTGTCAATAACAAAAACAAAAAAAAAGCTTCATTGCCAACAGCAACCAAGAGACAAAATTGGCTTGCAAAACCAAGGAGGCATTCTTAATACGGTGCTCAAAAAGTACCGGAGCAAATAGGAACAATATTCCGGTTCGGGAAATATTGACAAATAATTGTTTCGGCTTGTGAAATTATGATAAATATTTCTCTGGTTTGTGAGATTAGTAAGACATCGTTACAGTTCCTTGCAAAATAATAATAATAATAATAATAATAATAATAATAATAATATTTCCTTTTTGGTTAAAGTTTATCCTAAAAATTAGATAGAACGTATGGTGATACGCTTGTAACAAGACTGTGATCAATCAAATCCACCATCCCTACCCACGGCTGTGGAGCGATTGTAATTAATTCCTATTCCAATGGGATTAGGTTCAGGAAAGAGGTTCCTGCACCGGAACCCACCAGAACTTAGCTCAGGTACTTCTCTGTTTTTAGTAAATATTTAAATATTAGACATCAGATATTAGTATTTCACCTTTGTGACATAAATTTTAATTTATTTTTGTTCAGAAATGAATGAAACTAGCAGGTGTTGTTCAAAAACTATCGAATCGCACTCTTTTTTTTTTTTTTTTTTTTTTTTTTTTCCAAATGTAATAGATTTTTTTAGAACAAGCTGTCAAAGTTGGCTTTTTGAATCTCATTTCCCGACGAAAGCAGAAAAAAGCAGCCTTACAAAGTGAGAAAAACGCGCGATCACGTGATCGAAGTCGTTTATAACTCGGTAGGTAATTGAATTGTCATAAAATGGAAAACAAAGTTAGATTCGAAATTATTTTCATAGTCACGCCTTCCAATTTTATATCTCTCCGTTAACAAAATAAATTTGTAAATCTGTCAAAATAGTTTTGCGCTTGTTGAGCAGAGCAGTTAAGAACAGTCTCAATATAAAAGAAAAATTATTTTCAGAAAATATGTTAAACAACATTGTGCACAATATCCTATAATCAGAATTAAAAAAAAAAAAAACTCGATCAAAAAAAGAGCAGATTTACTAAATAATGTTTCACTACGCATGCGCGGCTTCAATCAAAATATGATGTGTTAGCAAAATGTATAGAGCAACTTTACTACAACTCTAACGGCTATTTGAAATGAGCGCTGAACTTTGACCCCTAATTTCTTAAAAACTAAGGCCCATTTGAAGAAACCCTTTTAGCTGAATAATTAGTGGTATGACCCTTACAACATACTTTGAAATCATCAAAATCTGTGAGCACCATGTTTGGTGGTTCCCTTGTTAGACATAAACTCTCGGTGTGTTTTTTGTGGTGGGGTGATTTGTGTACTTCATTTCTAATTGCGCTTCAAGCATACTGAAGTATCATTCTTTAGGACAAAAAGTAATGATTATACCAGATCTCCGTCTTTTTCCATTGTTGAATCTTCCAATCCTTTTTTGTTATTAACCATAGGTGGTTGGAGAAGAATAGGGATAATCATACTTGGAGTTGAAGGAAAGTAAGGCCTCGTTTAAGGCTCCTGTCCCAGGCCGACGAAGCGCTCGCGAGGTAATACTATTCCTATGGGGAAGTTATTTTCTAATATGTGGTTTGCATTTTGACATTTTTAAATATTTTTTATTATATATATATATTGGATAACTAAGGTGCATCTGTCGTCGCTACTTTTTCATTTATTCGATTTTCAATGCAGACATTTTTTATAAAGTTAGTTTCACTTTCAAAACCAGTTTGGAAAGTGAAAGTGCCTTAAAAAAAAAAAAAAATCTGCTACGAAAATCGAAAAAGTAAAAAAATCGATATCGCCATGCACCTCAGCCATGCAATGTAAAAGAAAAAAAAATAATTAAAACTATCAAAATGCAAACCAGACATTAGAAAAAAACCTCCCCATAGGAATAGCATTAGTTTGCGAGCGCTTCGGAGCCTTAAAAAAGCGAAAATGACTGAGTGTTCTGAAAAAGCAATAAAACCATTCTTTTCTAACACGATTCGTGGCTTTTAATTAAAAAAACGCGGGAGGATCAACAATGGGCTAAGGAATAAGGCTCCCTGCACATGCTTGTTTTGCCAGCCTTCAACCGAATTTTAAGAAATCCTTTGTTTAGGAACCTTCTGCGGTTTATTCACAATAGAATGAGGGTAAAATCTACTATGGCTCAGGAGATATGGATCTGAACTCTACTTGAGGGAAAGGTTCCTGTTTTGCAGGACATCAGTCGCTACACCCAAAAGTCACTAAAGATTGAAAACACCGCGTCACCACAATAAAGGATACCGGTACTGATGACAGTAAATAGGTCCGTCTGTTTGCAGCCTAAGATAACACCGTACTTGAAGAAAGTTCTCCCCCCTTTGCAGGACAGCCAGCACTTTAGTTATAAAGTCATAAAAGATTTTAAAAAAAAAAAAAGAAAAGAAAAAAAAACGCCGCGAAGCCACAAAAAACGCCAAATGGCTCTGAACAAAAGAAAAAAAAAACGCAAGTAGTATGATAGTTTAGCTACACTATCTACCAAAAAGTATTTGTACATTTTCAGTTTTTGACATTTTGTCAAACATTTAAAAATATACTGGTCGGATTCTTCTGGAACTTCAGAAATATAAAGATTATGTTTCACTTTATATTTATTTACATTCATTTGTTAAGCGGGTAATTAGGGGGCCGGCAAAAAAACAAAGAATAATAGAAATATTTGGGATCGCCCTGTACATGAAAATGCACGAAACGACTTATCGCTTTAGAATACAAATATATGAATACAGTAGAATATGTACACTAATTTTTGTGAGAATAGCATGTATATTTATGGCGATAGAGCGATTTTTTTGAAAAATTCAAAAAATTCTGGTATGTTTTTTGTTTATATCATGCTGGGTTTTTGACCAAATTTAACGCAAATTTCAGAAAAATTGGCAAAATGCAGTAGAAAAAATGTAGCGCAATTGGAATATAAATATATTAAATATTTTATGAAATATGAGTAGTTGTATAAAATAATTTTTATCTGCGCATGCGCGAACTAGAAAAACATTTTTTTTACATCATTTAATAGTCAATTCTATGGAGTGACTTATAAAAAAAATCCAATCAAATATCGTGAAAATTCAAAAAGATATCATTATTTTAGTGAGATGTTTTTACTCTGCTCTCTAAAAACGGATCTTAAGGGATTCTCCACAAATTGACATTTTTTAAAAACTGACTTTAAAAAAAAACTAGTACTGAATTAATACAATATCTAATACAATATTGCTGCTAATAAGTACTTGACAATTGTGATAGAAAAGAAAAAGAGCTTTATTCACATTCAGGGCCAAAACTAAGAGAGGGTTGGGGGAAAAGGGCATGTGCCCCGGGCGCTAGGATGAAAGTGTCCCAAATGTACATTTTGTTTGGCGATTTTTTCCATGTCTATGTTTAGCATGATATTGTCAAAATCGTCCCATTCAAAGCATTTCTCCTATACCAAAGCATAGAAGAATCTAATGATGATGGCATAAAGATCCCGCATAAAGCAGATTTTTTTTTTTTTCGTTTTGATTCGGTTTCACGATTTTAAGGTATCATTTTTTTTAAACAAAGCAGACTCTTTAATCAATATTACATATTTTAAGTTTTAAAATAAGTCGGTTATTAATAAATTAGAAAATTTTTCTTTGCAAATACTTTTGCAGATGCTTTGCAAAGAAGAAAAGGGAGGGGGGGGGGAGTTCACCAAAATTCATTGAAATATAAATATATTAAATATTTTCTAAAATGTTCTATGTCATGCAATATTTTCAACCAAATATAAAGCCACATTCAGAAAAATTCGCAAAATGTAGTAGAAAGAATAAGGTGCTATTGAAATATAAATATATTAAAAGTTTTCTAAAATATGAGTATTTGTATGAAATATTTTTTAATCAGCGTATGCGTGAACGATAAAATTTATCATTTTACATAATTTAATATTCAACTCTATGGAGCTACCCATAAAAAAATCCGATCGAATTTCGTGGAAATTCAGAAAGTTATTGTGGATAGGAGTGAACTGATTTTCAATTGGTCTCTGAAAGCAGTTGAATGACGTCAGATTTTACGCAAATTGCCAAATCTCCATTTACGTTTTTTACTAATGATTTACTTCTTTTCTTAGATAATTACCAGAACGAACCTATTTCAGGATAAAAATAATTATAAAAAATCGAAGCATTTGTGTCAAATCTACCCATTGATACATAATTGATAATGGCTCTTATGCAAATGCCGATATCTGCGATCCTGAAATACGTCAAGTTCTCCACTGTTAAATGTGGTGTCGAAAACAACACTGACATCAATCGCATGCATGATGCCAAGAAGAACAGAGCTGTCTGATTTTGAGAAATGTGTGATCATCGGGTACCACCGAAATGGCCGATCTTTAATCGACATATCTAGCGAGCTTAATTACCCCCAAAACGACTGTGGCTTGTGTGATTAGAAAATGGAAGCTGAATGGTGATTGTCAGAATGTGGCCAGAGTAGGCAGACCGACGAAACTGGGAGATAGAGACCGACGGGTTCTGTCTAGAGAAATTCGGAAGAACCGCAACCAACCAATGTTACACATACGCCAAGAATTTCAACAAGCTTCAGGATGTGTTGTTTCCATGAATACCATCCATAAGGAAGCTCATCTGCTTAATTTTTATGGCCGTGCTGCCGCCCATAAGCCTTTAATCACCAAGTCCAACCACGCAGCTCGGTTAAGTTGGTGCAAAACACGCCAGCAACGGTCTGTACAGCAATGGAAACAGGTTCTCTGGAGTGATGAATCAAGGTTCACCTTCTACCGTTCTGATGGTAGGGTCTGGGTCTGGCGTCTGCCTGGAGAACGCCTCCTACCAGAATGTATTGTGCCCACAGTTAAATTTGGCGGAGGGGGAATTATGTTCTGGGGTTGTTTTTCCTGGTTCGGACTAGGACCCTTGGTCCCAATTCATGGTAAGCTCAATGCTGATGCCTACTGTAATATACTGGACAACAGTGTACTTCCTACGTTGTGGCAATACTATGGATTGGACCCATGTTATTTCCAGGATGACAACGCAAGCTGCCATGTAGCGAGGTCCAGCATGGATTGGTATGCTGATAATGGAGTGCATCGACTCGAGTGGCCTGCCCAGAGCCCAGACCTGAACCCAATAGAGAACCTCTGGGACGAGTTGGATCGTCGAATTAAGGCGGGTGACACACGCCCAAAATCAGTAAAAGAGCTTACCTGCCTTGTGCAAACAGAGTGGAATAAAATACCATTAAATGTAATACAAGGACTAGTTGAGAGCATGCCCAGGAGAGTCGCAGCTGTAATTGCCTCTCGAGGAGGATCTACAAATTATTAAATATGAACAGGGCCAAAACCAGTCTTTTTTTCCCGAGGCAAACGTGGATTTTGAAGGTACCCCTTTCCCCCTCCTTCGCAAAGCATATTTACAAAGAAAATTTCTCCAATTTATTAATAGCCGACTTATTTTAAAACTTAAAATATGTAATATAAAATAACGTATTCTGCTTTATTAAAATACTCCAATTTGATACTTTAAACCGAATCAAAAAAATTCTACTTTCAACAGGATCTTTAAGGCCCTTGTCCCTGCCCGCGAAGACACTGCTGAGCTAATGCTATTCCTGTGGGGAGGCATTTTTCTAATAACTCTTTCGCATTTTGAAATTTTCATTTTTTTTTTTTTTTTTTTTTTTTTTTTTTTTTTTTTTGCATTGGATAGCGGAAGTCCCTCTCAAAATCGCTCCTTGACTATTTTTTCGATTTGAGTCATAGATATTTTTTATAAAGTTAGTTTCACTTTCAGAACCGCTTTTGGAAGTGAAAGAAACATTATAAAAATATCTACGCCAAAATTGAAAAAGTAATCACGGAGCGATCTTGAAAAGGACTTCCGCTATCCAATGCAAAACATATTATTTAAAAATGTCCAAATGCAAAAGAGTTAGAAAAATGCATCCCCATAGGAATAGCATTAGCTCGTGAGCATCTTCGCGGGTAGGGGCAGGGACCTTAAGCCATCATCATTAGATTTTTTTATGCTTTAGCATAGCCCAGATATAATAATTTTAACAATATTATGCTAAACATAGCCATGAAAAAAATCGCCAAACGAAAGATACATTTGGAACACTTTCATCCTAGCGCCCGGAGCACATGCCCTTCTCCCCCCCCCCTCTCTTAGTTTTGGCCCTGAATGCGAATAAAGCTCTTTTTCTTTTCTATCACAATTGTCAAGTACTTATTAGCAGCAATATTGTATTAGATATTGTATTAATTCAATACTAGTTTTTTTTTTAAAGTCAGTTATTAAAAAATGTCAATTTGTGGAGAATCCCTTAAGATTCAGCCGTTTTTAGAGAGCAGAGTAAAAACATCTCACTAAAATAATGGTATCTTTTTGAATTTTCACGATATTTGATTGGATTTTTTTTATAAGTCACTCCATAGAATTGACTATTAAATGATGTAAAAAAAATGTTTTTCTAGTTCGCGCATGCGCAGATAAAAATTATTTTATACAACTACTCATATTTCATAAAATATTTAATGTATTTATATTCCAATTGCGCTACATTTTTCCTACTGCATTTTGCCAATTTTTCTGAAATTTGCGTTAAATTTGGTCAAAAACCCAGCATGATATAAACAAAAAACATACCAGAATTTTTTTAATTTTTCAAAAAAATCGCTCTATCGCCATAAATATACATGCTATTCTCACAAAAATTAGTGTACATATTCTACTGTATTCATATATTTGTATTCTAAAGCGATAAGTCGTTTCGTGCATTTTCATGTACAGGGCGATCCCAAATTTTCTATTATTCTTTGTTTTTTTTGCCGGCCCCCTAATTACCCGCTTAACAAATGAATGTAAATAAATATAAAGTGAAACATAATCTTTATATTTCTGAAGTTCCAGAAGAATCCGACCAGTATATTTTTAAATATTTGACAAAATGTCAAAAACTGAAAGTGTACAAATACTTTTTGGTAGATAGTGTATAGTCGAATGATTGTTTATTTAAAAAGCATGTAAATTGATCTTTACTGGAGACATCCCTCTTATATAAATCTTTTATATTAGCAAAATCCTTCCCTTTCAACTTTCCAAAATCAATTACTGCGCAAATTTTCACCTCTATGGCCATGATAGCTTTTGAGATGTGGTTTCACCTTCTCAACGCCTAGGCTCAATTCACATCCCAATATTTTCCATTATTCAAATTTCAAATCAATTAAAAGAAAAAAAAAAAGGAAAGGAAGACTCAATATCATGTAAAATAAAATAAAAAATAAATATTTAAAATATAATATTACAAAAAAATAGAAATAACGCAAAACCGAAAAAGCACAATCAAAGTGCATTTTGAGCAGGGAAATTATTTGAGGATATGTGTTAATGCATGCAATTAAGGCTTCTGGATTTTTTAAACGAAATGCAAAGTACACTCGACATCACATTTATGATTATAGCTAACTCGGTTAAAATATTATTTAAAGTAAAAATCGTCCTATATAAATATTATTCTGTAATTAATTGCTTTTAAAAGGAAGTTCTTGAATTTTCTAAAACTATTTTTTCATATCGTTTTATACGTTTTTAAATAATTTTTACTTACCCATCATACGTAGTATAGGGTAAGTCTCGCAAACGTTTTGAAAATCGAAAAAATTTTTATGACAGACTTACATGTTTCAGATACTGAAAATTCCGAAAAACATATTTTTAGAAAAAAAAAAAAAAAAACTGCCGTCCCTCTGTCTGTCTGTGTGTCTGTAAACGCTCTATCTCCCGAACAAATTGAGATAGAGACATGAAATTTTGTATGAGCTTAGTATGTAACAATGGGACAAAGCCTATTTAATATCAGTAACTATTTAATATCAGTAACCTCGATTATCCGGAACTATTTTTTTCGGACTCTCGAAAAATTCTTTCTGATGAAAGGTACATAAATATTTTCGATTTTTTTTTTATTTTAAGGAAAGGACGTAAAAGGAAATAAAATAACAAAAAAATTACATAAAGAACGAAGTCAATCGGATAATTAGTTGTTGAGATATTTCTAATCCTGTTTTTCCCCATTCTTCGATTTTTCATAATCCTGTATTTCATTCAAATTTCAATTCAAAGATATATTTTTATTGGAAATGAGACGCTTAATCCGACACAGTAAACTGTTAGTGAATAAGATTATTATTTTTGGAGTTATAAGGATGTTTCTTTTACGCAATTCGGTACTACTTGAGTAGTTTGGCATTTCATATAATTTGTCGAAATTGGTTCGCTAGCAATTCATTAATAAAGCATTACTAAGTATATTAAAATTATTTAAATATACGTTTAAATTTTGTTTCGGAATTGCGATGCAATTTATAAATAGTTTCCACATGTTTTATTTTCACATGTTATAGTATGCATATGCATGATGGGTAAGTATTTATACGGTAACCCCCAACGACTAGTTTTTTTTTTTTTTTTTTTTTTTTTTTTTTACACTGGTCTATTATATTAAAAACAGGTACCTCTTTGTAGCTATTCACGATAGTCTATATTAGTCTTAAAGCTTCCTCGGAGGCAAAGTGTCTTTTTTTTTTAAATTCCCTGTTTTTAGAGAAGCGAAATTGGAGCATAAATATCTAAATATTGCTTGCTCAGGCTTTCTTAGCCTCGTTAAACTTTGTGCTTGAGGGAATATTCCAAGGCTTATCAACTTTATCTTTATTCATGTTGTGATTAAAGTATGTGTTTTTCCCCAAGTAAAATAGAAAATATTGTGCACCATGAAAACGCTCTTATAAAAACATAATGTACGTGATTTGCTAAGCATATTTTGCTATAGGAATTTTCTGGAAAAAAACTCTGTACCCTAAACTGTCTTGTTATAAGTTTAAGAACGAAAAAAAAAAAAAAATAGTAATAATGATTTCCATAAAATCATTTGTATATGTATGGTTTATTATTTTTATTACCTATTTGGAAAATATTTGTTGTCCTCAGTAGAGAATTGGGAAATCTGAATTATATTTGAATCCTTTTATAGGCTGAATTTCGCAACTTATTCGTTTTCTGATTGGTCCATGTTTAATGTCCAAAAATGGAATACTTCTGTTGCTACGATGAAAAAAAAAACTTTAAAAAATAATAATTTGAAAACAAATTGCGGTTAAGATTTCAAACAAGTTGCATTTAAAAAAGCATTTTTTTTCTCTACGCAACGGTATAAAAATTTTAAATATGCGATGTTTCGAAGTTTAAAAATTTGATTAACGTTTCTGTTTGCTTTTTTTCTCCTTGAAAATTTTGAGATGAGTCCTCTTGGAAACATATAACTCTAAGTTTACTATAATTACATTTTTCAGCAAATCTACATTATTAACTGTAAATCAAAAATGCGTCATTTTTATTAGCTCAGAAATCAGAAGCTAAATCTTGGAAAAGCGAAAAGCTTTTGGAATAATATTATGGAATATGCTGCATTTTTATTCGGAAAATTTTTGACTTAAAATTGCAGATATAATTTACTATTTGAAATAGGTTTCGAGATATAATGAAATATGTATACAGGGTGATTCAAAATTATGTGGACAAATTGATATGACAAATCAGGCATACGACAAGGATAAAAAATCACATAGAAACATAGCGCCGCAAACCACTTATTGAGTCACAAATACAGGGTGTTTCATTCTAACTACACCCGGTTTGAAAGTAATAATTTCGGAGAAATTAAAAATATTGTAATGAAAATGCAACGATATGTACCTTATTTTGTGTGAAATGTCATAACGTTACGAAAACATCTAAAAAAACATATTGCTCAAGCAATCGATGATACCGTATAAACTGATCATCACAGTCCATAATGTGAGGTGTCAAGTGCATATTGCTGGCGTGCATAATGCACACTTCTACCACTTTTGTTTGGTGTTATCACATTTAAAACAAAGGTGAGAATGTCTGTTAAATGTTTTATTAAAATATACTTCAGTTTTCTGAAACTTATTACCGTCAACCCAAATTGAGTTAGGAAGAAACACCCTGTATTTGTGACTCAGTAAGTGGTTTGCGGCCCTATGTTCCTTTGTGATGTTTTATCCTTGTCGTATGCCTGATTTGTCATATCAATTTGTCCACATAATTTCGAATCACCCTGTATATTTTCGATGGTCTAACGGTGCCGTCTCCTGTTTATCATTTGAACCCAAATGATTTTATATATACACCTCTGAAGAGTCTGTATGCTATTCATAGATTTATGGTTCCTACATTTTGTTTATCCTGTTTGCTCACTTACCTATTTATTCATTATTATCCTATATTATTTTTATATTTGCGATTTCAGTTTTATTATATGTATAATATATATGTTTGTACAAAGTTAGCTTTTTTAAGATTCCGATTTTTTACAATTTTTTAGTATATAAAATATTAAAAAATATTGCATTATTTTCTTGCATTTACAAAAGTACAATTATATCTCGATATATTAAGGGTGTTCTCAACTTCTCCACTCAACAAGCATAAAACGTTTTGACACATTTACAAATTCATTTTTTAACGGAAAGATGTTAAATTGGAATGACTGACTATGGAAGAGATTTCGAATCGAACTTATTTTTCTATTTTATGATAATTAAATTACTTGTCCAGTTCTAAGCTATTTCAATCACGTGATCACCCCTTTTTTCCTGCTTTTCGACCGTTTTTTTGCTTTCGTCGGGAAATGTGTTCAAAAACGTCAGTTTTGAAGGCTTGTTATGAAAAATCTATTGTATTTTTTTTAAAAAAACAGAAAATTGAGTGCAATTAGACAGTTTCTGAGTAACAACACCTGCTATTTTCATGCATTTCCGAACAAAAATAAATTAAAGCATATGTCACAAGGTTGCTCTTTTTGAGTTAAAAGCACCTTAACCCTTTCAAGCAAATTCTATTAGTAAAATGAGAAATTGTCGATTGACACCGGAATTTATAATGAACTTGTCTAGATATCACGAATTCCTTAATTTAAGCTTTCATTGTAAAAACAAAATTATATTAAAATATTACTGGTGCCGTTTGCAAGTTTGGAATTAAAATTAGGTGTTGCCGGTCCGGCAACACTGCGCAAGAAAGAGTTAAGGCAGTAATTGAACATTCCTATAATACTTTCACGTACAAATTATTAATAAATCTGGGTAAAATAATAATAATAATAATAATGTCCGGATATTTTTATAGACGAATTCGCCATATCTTTCACTGACTTACTAAATCCAATATAGCTTTAATAGTATTCCTATTGATCAAAGGAACATCTGAAAGCGAATTCTTTTCTGCCATCTAAAGAACGTCCGAGTTGTCATGACAACCTGAAGTAGGTTAATACAAAACTAAAACACTTTTGTTAGGTTTGTAGATTAGTCTATTTCCGAGTTAGACAGAATATATCATTTTTCTGATACACTATACGTTTTACTTTCCTCTTTTTACGGATATGCATTAAATAACTTGCATAAAGCAGATGTTTGCTTTTATTATGCATCTCCGGCGTGCAACATCCTATGTGAATGTTAAGATTCTCTTAAATAAACTACACGTGAAAGTTAAAGAAAAGTTTTATTTGATGTATTTAACACTAGAAAGGCCGGACATTTTAGTCAAATTTTATAAAAATATTTCTCACCAGAATTTTGATTTAAAACAGCTTAACTTTTTTTAACGTTTTTCTTCTTTGTTTCTTTTAAACTTATTTTATAATGAAGTTTCTGGTTTGAAGCAAAATACATTCATTTAGTAGCAGTCAAAATGACCGCTCACGGCCGTTCTCGTTTTAAAGGGGTTAAGGCACGGTGAATAATAACCAGGATCCAGCTAGCTTAAAGAGCCCGTTCCGGATTTCGTTTTTTAAATAAAATCGTGAAAAATAAGTACAAACCTTTCTTCTACTTTTGTATGTTACAAAAAAAAGCAGTGTTTAACTAAACGACAAGTGAAAATATTAAACAGCTAAAAGTTTAATCGCATAAAATATGCATGCGTGAATGTTATTACAAAGTGCTAAGAAAAAACAATTATTATAAACATTTTCGTTTAAAAATAAATATTAGTGTTACTACAAATATCAAACGCCTAAGCAGGAGAAATGCCTAGGAACTCCCTCTTCCCTCTATCAAACGTTCGAAGAGTCCAGTCTATCGTTAGCTGAAAATGGAGATTGTACTGATTTTGACCGAAAATTTTCTCACCGTGGGCGTCAATTACACCCCAAACCTGCGAAGGATCCAGCTCCAATTTATCGTCAACTAAAAAAGAACATAGGGCTATTCTAAAGTACAGGGTGGTTATAAAATAAGTATCCCTATTTGGAGCTGTCTGTAGCTTGAAGGAATAACCCGAATGAAACCAAAATTGGTACACATACTATTCAAGAAGGGGGAAGAAGAATGGAACAACAAAAAAAGATAGTTACAATAATCGGCAACAGATGGCGCTACGGGTCTTGTAAGAACAAACGCCGTTGAAATCATTAGTAAAAACAAAACGTGGTCATTTCTGCCATTATTGTTGTATGACTTGGCTCTCAATTTACCAGATAGCGCTTTAATTTTAGATCTATTCTACGATAACAGTTCAAACAATGCAGCTGCTTTGCGTGAATTTAGGCGTGTGAAAGGAATGCGTAAAGGAAAAGGTCCTTTGACATCGTGTGCAGTGAGAAGAATGGTACAAAAATTCGAGGAGACTGGATCGTTTACTGTAAAATGTGGAAGAGGGAGGAAACATTACCTCTCCGCACTCTCAAGAAGAAATTGCTACTGCGATTGTGGAGTCTTCAGGAACTCCGGAAGCCGGTCCTAGTGCACGTGGAGTTGCTCGAAATTTGGATATTCCATATGCTACTGTTCGAAAAGTCCTAAAAGTGTCCGAAAGGTAATCTAATTTTATCCGTATAAAATTAGTTGTCATCAACAATTGTTACGAGGTGACTCGCAGCAGAGACTGGATTTTGCTTTGACGTTTTTAGCACGAATAGAGGTGGATGATGCCTTCCATGGATGAAGATTTTATTGGGGGATGAAGCCCATTTTCATATGAATGGGACAGTCAACATGTGCGAAACATCACTCCTGATGCTTTGCATTCCGCAGTTGAGCACGTCGTCTACCGTCTGGATTGTGTCTTGCAGCACAGTGGTCATGTGGAACCTGAACTTGATAGGCACCGACATGCGAAATCTGAACCCCATTCACTGTGAAAATTTCCAATAAATTAGGTATGCCATTCAGTTTTGTGCCTTAATTCTTTGTTCTTGTATTGCACATTACATTTCAAACACAAAAGCGCCATCTGTCGGCAATTATTGCAATTGTATTTTTTTTTTGTTCCAGTCTTTTTCCCCCTTCTCAAATAGGATGTTTACAAATTTTGGCTTCATTCGGGTTATTCCTTCAAGCTACAGACAGCTCGAAATAGGGATACTTATTTTATAACCACCCGGTATTTTCATTCTGGACGCTAATTACACCACAAACCTTCGAAGGGTCAAGTTCCAGTCTACCGTCAGCTGAAAAGGAACATACGACTGAAAAAAACTATTTTCATTGTGGATGCTAATTACATTATAAATCTTCGAAGCGTCCAATCTATCATAAGCTGAAAAGAGACATAGGTCTGACTGAAAGTATTTTCACTGTAAATGTTAATTACACCTCAAACCTTCGAAAGGTCAAGTTCCAGTTTACCGTCAGCTGAAAAGGAACATAGGACTGCCAAAAACCATTTCCACTGTGAATGCTAATTACACTTTAAATCTTCGAAGCGTCCAATCTATCATCAGCTGAAAACGGACATAGGACTGACTGAAAGTATTTTTACTGTAAACGTTAATTATACCACAAATCTTCAAAGTGTCAAGTTCCAGTATATCGTCAGCTGAAAAAAGAAAAAAAACATACGACTGACCAAAACTATTTTCACCTGGATGCTAATTACTCTCCAAACCTCCGAAGCAGGACCGTAGCCAGAGGAGTGCTGAAGAGGGGTGCTGGGGGCGGGATCTCAAACCCCATCCCTAAAACATTTTGAGTCTTCCCTGGGAAATACTCAAAAGTCACACAATGAATTTCTGTTCCGAAAATCCCAATGGAATTTTGTTCAAAAATCGAACTTTTTTTTGTGGCCCTTTCATAATTTTGCGCAAGTACTAAATTGCAATATTTGTACAAAAAGTGTTACAACATTCGCACATCCTATTTGCACATATGAAGCTAATATTATACATAATTTTACATTAGTTATGCACTTGAATTTTTCATTTTGCATTCTATTCTTTTCTTAGCATAAAATGAAGTTATTACAAACAGTTAGGTATTACAAGAAACATAGTGCCTACAATTTGAATATGCACTCATTTATCCTTCTTATTTATGTTTCATTAATATTATGATCATATATCTATCTGTGTGTGGGTGTGTTTGTCTGTGCATGCACGATGCATGTGTCAGAGAGGGAGAGAAAGATAATACAAGCTCCTACCATTCACTTCTAACTACAGTCCTGCTTCGAAGGGCCCAACTTATTGTCAACTAAAAAGGAACATAATGCTGATCGAAAGTATTTTCATTGTTTATGCTAATTACGCACTAAACCTCCGATGGGTTAGTTCCAGTCTATCGTCAGCTAAAAAGGAATATAGGACTGACCGAAACAATTTTTAGCGTGGATGCTAATTACACTCCAAACCCAAGGCCTGATTAGTGCATAGGTCAACTAAGACACGGCCTTAGGCCTACTGCTTCTGGGTGCCTAAAATGGAATAAAATAATTTATAAAAATAAGTCTTGAAATTTCAATTTCCATAATTATTTTTTCAAAAACAAAATATACTTTGGTTAACTTTACAATTGTATCTCTGTATCTTAAAACATTCGCCCTATGATCACGCTCCCCCCAAAAATATAGCAAACTTTTTTGCTGCGAGGGGCTTCCAAAAAAGTGCTGGATCTTGGGGCCTGCACAACATTATAATCAGGCTAATCAGTTATAATCAGGCTCTGCGCCAAACCTTTGAAGGGTCCAGTATATCGTCAGTTGAAAAGGGACGTAGGACTGAGCGAATGTATTTTCACCGTTAGTGCTATTTTTTCTATATTATTTTATTGATATTGCAAAGTTGTTTAAGCAAATCCACCCAGCTGTTTAAAAGGTAACTATCTGCCAATTACTTTCTCTAATACCATATTTTTCGTTGAGGCTCTTAATGTATAGTTAAGATAAGGGCAAGTATACTTTCCCTGCGGTGTAGGGTCAAAGGAAAAAATTACTTTAATTCGCTTAAAGCAAAGAGAAAAAAAAAGAGAGAGAGACAGAGATGACAGAGTAGAAATCTCTTAGCTTGAGAAGCGTACAACCATCTAGCAACCTTGGATTAAGGCAAATATGAAGGTAATCGCACGCAAACACAGTTGTAGATAAATATAAAAGGGAAGAATAATAAATGCGCTTTGAAAAAACATAGTTGTCAATTGACATAAATGAGACAGAACAATGAAAGTAAAAGAAAGAGCGACAAATAACTCGTCACCTGAGAATAAGATGGTTCTATCTGGCCAAAAATCAATTTCGAGTTAGAAGACTTTGAAAATCAGCATGCTGCGTACATGCAACTATTAAAGTTTGCAAAAAACTTTTGGCATTAATAGATTCATATGTAGTGTAAAGAACTTAATTCTAGAGAACTAAATACCTAAGCCTACGATAGATGGCGCTACTCGTCCTAAAAGAAAGGAAAGAACATTCCAAACAGAACAATTTTTCAATTGAGCGCGGGAGTTCGGAGTTATTGTGTAGTGAGATGGTGCAGCGTTTTCTGGATTGTTCTGGAATGTGTTATATAAAAATGCTACTCTATTTTTTGTTAATTTGTGTCGTGCTCGTCCACGTGTGTGTTTATGTGTGAAATAAATTTTAAAAAGACAAAAATGAGTTCTCCCTTGTGTCGACGTCTGCAGTTCTTCGTCAATTCTACTTTGTGTTCTTACATACGTGAGGTTTGGTGGCAGCTAGTGTGACGAATTCTTGGTGTAAAAAAAGCCAGTTCAGCTAAGATGAAAACTCAGCTATTAAACAAGTAAGCCAGTTCCAAATTCTTTTATTTTTAGTGCCAATTGAGCTCCCATTGAAGCATAGTTCCAATTCTTGGAACGAGGTTGAACTAGGAAGGTCCAAATGTTGGTACGAGATTTCACCATCTTATGGTGGCAGCTATTGAGCACCAAAAAACAAACTTTTTTGGTTCAAACTAGAACAAGATTTTTAACAGTGTAGATAGTCGAGGAATTGACCTCGTACGGCAAGTCAGGAGAGATACGGCTCAATCAGAAAGTCCTAAACGGCATTTGAAGAATGTTCAAGGGCCCCATCCTATTGGAAAAATTATTTCCTTCTATTGGGACACAAAAACGATACAAGTAATTTTTGGCAGAAGGTGTTCCAGAAATTCCAAATGTACGTTTCCCGTCAGATGATGCTGGAATACATTAATACATTTGCCTTAACACGCAGTCGGCGAACAATCAAAGACAAAAATTTAAGCTGACTTGCGCGTGGAGCAATAAATTTAGCATTATAATTGAATTCTATTGAACATAGTGATGCCAATTATGTAAATTTAACATGCCACTCCGGTGATTTCAGCTATGTATTGCAAACAAAATAATAATGCTGAATTTCTCCTTGACTAGAGACAATTATTATTTACTGCAAGCTTATTCGAAAGCTGATAGGCCGGGGGGAAATCTAGTAAATTTGCCCTAAGGGCGTTTGCAATATTGCCATTAAAGATTTTGGCGACAATTCGATTTTGTATTTATCCAATTTTCTGCTTTTATAGCTAAATCCAGATATTTTAATGGAAATGATGCCATTTTATAGGATATTTTCTGCTTTTTCCGAAAATGTATTTATTTTGCTCGTAGATCTTTCATAAACTTCACAAAGGTTCTTAGATTTGACGAAGACTTTATGTATTGTACTTCTATGTTTTATGCTTTACATGGTCTCTTCTACTTTCCCCTTTCATGTGGCATATTTAGGCGCTGAATATATTTGGGTAAATTAGAGGCGCTTAGCTCAGTACTTTTCAGGAGACGCGTATGAAGTTTTAATTTTTTTTTTTAAACTTATTATGCTTAAAAAAAAAACAGGATTTGGTCAAGTAACATTTCGTTATGATGAATAGGTGAATTAATGGTCAAAATGTGTACTACACCAGATTCCTTTAAGGCTGCTGGCGAAGACACTCGCGAGTTTATCCTATGGGAAGGTTATCTTCTAATATCTCGCTTGCATTTAGACATTTTTATTTTATTTTATTTTTTATTATCTATTTATTTATTTATTTTTACTTTGGTTAGCTGAGGTAGATCTTTAAATCGCTCTTTTTTTATTTCTTCGATTTTGGTTGCAGATATTTTTTAGAATGACACTTTCATTTTTGGAACCGGTTTTGAAAGCAAAAGCAGTTATATAAAAATATCTGGAATCAAAATCGAATAAGTAAAAACGGAGCGATGTACGGATAGACTTCAACTATCCAAAGCAAAAAAAAAAAAAAAAAAAAAAAAAAAAAAAAAAATGTCGAAATGCAAAAGAGACATTAGAAAATAACCTCCCCATCGAATTAGCATTGGCTTGCGAGCGTCTGCCAGCAGGGACAGGACAGGAGCCTTAACCTTAGAACTACCCCTAGTTTCACTTATGACTTTTTTGCTTATAAAATAAGTTTTGTAAGGGAAACTTGAAAGCTCAAAAATGAGTTCAAGTTTGAGAATCAAGTTCGCATCGTTAGAATCGTTCGCATGGTATCATATCGTTCGCTCATATCATATCTTTCGCATCCCTATGGTATTAATTCAAAAATCGTGATTTTTGAGTTATGACGTTGTTACAGTAAATAAGTGATTTGGGAAATATAGGACACCCAGTGTTTCACTTTCCATTAAAATATGTTCACCTTAAAACATACTCGTATCTTTGGTCTTGAAAAAGTGGATTTGATACTTTTTAAAATAACGTAAACATTTCCATGTGCAAAAAGTCAGGTTGGCTTTGTCCCAGATTTAATTCGGTTTCTTTTCAGTTCAGTTTAAATATAGATTCAATTCTCTTCTGATGTAATAATGTTGGCATCGTTGAGTAAACGACATCAAGGCGCCCCTAACCTAGAGCAGGTGACTCTATTTTTAAAAATATTACAAACTGTTCTTACTATAAATTTCGACCACTTACCTTTTGTTGTGTCTGGCATCTTCCAATTTGCAATTAACTTTTATAGATGTAAAAAGGGTTACTATTTTAGTCATTTAATGATGTTCTTTAAAACTACAAATGTATAGAGACAATATTTCGACCTTAGCTCTTTGAGTGCCAAGTTTATTTTGTCGGTCTTTCTTTTGGGATCGCGAAATAAGGTTCTTGCTACACAATTTATATATAAAAAAAAAAAAGAAGAAGAAGAAATCACGTGTCAAGCATAGATTATAAAGCACTTTCCAGAACATTCAAAATAATGTAACGAAACTGCATGTTTAAAAAAATTAAAATATTACATCACATCTCATTCCGAATTTTAGCTTTTCCATCTACAATCGGAAAATTATCCGAATTTTTTAGCAACTCTGTATATGAATAAAGATTTGTATCTATAGCGACATGCGTTCGAAAATTTAATTCATTAAAAAGATATAGACTAGTGTGCAAAAATTAAGGATGGAGCAGATAAATTAGAATAAAAGCCGAAAAAGGAAACGGACCAAAATGAAAGACCAATCAGGAGGTAGACCTGAAACAAATGCAGTAGGACATGCCCATATATGGTATATGGCGTAAAAAGAGAAGGTCTTAAGGGCACAAAACACAAAAACGGTGGCCGTCCACAAAATTTGGTGAAATCTATTGCATTCAGTAAAATGATTTCAATGACTTTTTTTTATACCTTTGTGAGATATGGCCTAGAGGCATCCCAGGAGATGTTATCTGAATGACTTTAAACGAGATCGAATCATTGGGAAATTGGATCAAAATCAAAGTGTGACAAGTGTGGCACAAAAGTGCTGTGTCGCTCACATCATTGCTTCATAAGCCTGGAGTGAATTTCAAACGATGGGAAAAACTATCCGAGCATTCAGCAGTGGTCGTCCACGAGCAACAACAGCAGAAGACCGCTTTATCGTCCTACAGGTGAAAAGAAACAGACGGTAGACTGCTGGAGAAATAGCAAGGCAAAACGAGCGTCACATTTTAATATGGCAAGGAGGCTGCACAAAGATAGTCTATATGTACGACAACCACTATGATGTGAACCGCTAATGCCTGCGCATCGTAGATGCCGGTTCCGGTGGTCCTAGGAACACAAGAAATGGAAATAGCAAGAGTGGGGTCAAGTCGAATACTCTATACGGATAAGAGTCGATTTAGTATGACGAGTATTTCTGGATGTATACACACCTCGAGAAAGCAAGGAACACGAAATCATCCTTCCAATATCATTGAAAGGGACAGTTTTGGAGGTGCTAGAGTTCTTGTTTGGGGTGGCATCATGCTTGGTTGCCGTACGGACCTTGACGTCTTCCAAAGAAGTTCAGTCTCTGGTGCCCACTTGCGCCGAGATTCTCTTGCCTCATGTGCGTGTGTTTGGAGGTGTTGTGGGTCCGGATTTCTTTTTCATAGACGAAAACGCCCCCCCCCCTCACCGAACAGCGGCTGTCGAAGAGCTCTTGAAGAGAGAAGATATTCAATGTATGGATTGGCCTGCAAAGTCCCCG